>JACATO010000596.1:660000-1232500 GCA_018389105.1 Nautilus pompilius
CGGGGAGCCGCCGGCCCGTAAAAGGATAGGGATCCCGAGGATTCGGGATATGCCGGCCGCAAGCCCTTTTCTTGGTCATCAGACTAATTTTTCTACAATATCTTACTGACTGAACCATGGGTTTTTCAAAGCTCCTTATAATTAGGTTTCGCATAAATTACTCCCCGATAATGAAAGAATATTATAAACAGATGACAAATAGTCAAAAGATGGATGGTAAAATATTAACAGATGAAGCGAGATTAAGGGATTTTGTGTTGGCGAAAACCTCGATTAACGATGTGGATGTCCAGCTTTACGAGAAAACAACATTCCAGTGTTTGGCTCCCACGGGGTTTCTTGACCCCTCACCAATTAACTGTCGAATCAAATTCCATTTTATATATATATATATATCGATTTTGTTGCTTTTAATCTGCAATCGTCGATATGGATAATCCTATTTACACTCTTGCATAATATATACAGTTGAGTTGATTAGTAAACTGTTCTCTTGGTAATCTAAATTGGTGGGCACGTGACTAACATGTATATATCGGGGAAGGAGCCCCTCCCAAGCTTTGGGATCCTGGTCTTTCGCCTTTATCATAAAAACATGCATGAAGAATATAAAACAGGCCTGTGGGCATAATATAATCATTCGCAGATGTCCAACATGTCAGTACCATTCAGCCGACGAGACGTGGAACTGCGGCGGCGGACTTATTTCTCTCTCCGCTCACCGGTCTCGCGCGGAAGCTTTTCCCCTTCTCCGTATTTCTGTAGATTTTATTACCAGGATTTCTCCCGGTCTCACCCTGCCGTCATCTACATTCTATTAAATGTCCTTAACCCTCCACTCTCTTCTCTTCTTCTTCAGATAGCACTCTTTACCTTCCTCATCGGCGCGTTCTCTGGGACGCGCACGGATTCAGCCTCCATACCGTGCCGCGATCCGGGCAACATTAGCATCAGCTACCAGGAGCTGGTGCAGCAGTCGAACGGCTCGGCCTTCCTCTCGGTGCAAGACCTCACGCTCGGGTCCATCGGCGATGCGACGGCCCCGCCCGGCAGGAAATGCCCGTCAGCGCCCTCCAGCGACGTAAAGGACGGCATGAACAAGCGGTCCACGTGCCCGTGGGAGTTGGTTTTGTCGCCGATCCGGGTCGACCGCTACCCGAAGGTGCTGATCCAGGCCCGGTGTCTGTGCTCGCGCTGCTTCGACTCAAGCAGCGACACGCTCTGCGAGCAGGTGATGGTGAGCGTGCCCATTCTCAGGAAGGTCGGCTGCCAGAACGGACTTTACATGTACCAGCAGGCTACAGAAGAAATCAGCGTCGCTTGCACATGCGCAAACCGGCGCTACGTGGGTTAGTAATGCGCACGCAAAGAAATGTAACAAAGACCAGACACTTCCGGTAAGGACCGGCTTGAAAAACCTGTACGCCATATTGGCCACTAGAGCTAATGTTGTTTGTAAAAAAAAATGATGACAATAATCAAAATGTGCTGTATAAATTATAAAAATACATTCATTAATAAAGGTTATTAAGTTTATTGTGAATTAATTTGTCATTATGGCCAGAAATAATCAAAACATTTTTGGCCATGTCGTAGGTTATATTGGTTAATCAGAATAGTAATACGAGTGTTCAGCGGACAGGTAGCAATGGCACTGACGTAGGAAATCAGGCTTCAGGTAACATTGAGCAATGCTAACTGTTATTCCTTCGTACTTTTTCCCTGTTTTTTTTTTCACCCTTGAAGTAGCATCTTCAGATGAAATAAATGTTGCAGCTACGCATTCGTAGATAAATACAGTAAGAAAATTATATTAAAACGTAAACGATTTGGGCAGCCTGGTGTCAACGTGGTAGGCGGACGGCTACTGGGTTTTCCCCTTTCATGTAGAAGATATTAAAAAAAATCCAGTGTGGTGTATAACTAGTCGTACCTTAGCAGGGCTGCAAGCAAGACGGAAACTTTATCTGTATTATTACATTTCTTCTAAACTTCCCATGTTGTTGTTCGCACCCAAGTGTTCAGATTTCTCGACCTTGAGGACAAACTGTAGTACCTACTTCAAAACAAAGCCATTAAAAATGAATATATATTCGTATCATGTTTTGTCAGATGCAATGTCCTATTTTCATTAAAAAAAACTGTACAAATATGCATCGTATTTTTTGTAATATTAATGTTTATAGGCAATTTATTATTAAAGTTTATTATTGTCGCTTCTTTTCTTGTCAAAATAAACGAATTTCAACGAGTAACTTTAAAACTTGGCAATATAACTTGAAAGATGTTTTGCTACATTAAATGTAGAAGTATTTTTTTTTAATTTTTGAAGAAGAAAAAGCAAGTGAATTTTTCAGTTTTTGTGTATTACCACTCCTAGTTAAAATACGTCTGAGGCCAAACCTTTGATCATGTGACTATTAAAAAGGGGTTGCTTGTAACTTTAAATGTGATTTATGTATCCAAATTTTAAGAAGAGGCCGGGATGTGCAGATCGCAATTTATAAATTCGTTAAAAAATGCTTAAAATTGTCGTTACTGTAGCAGTTTATTTCGTCTCGGTAATGAGAGAACTGTTACGTCAATGGAACTTTTAGTAGAGGTACTTGATACTAAATTATTTGGCACCAAGGATGCGTGTAATTATGTTAAAGTTAATGAAAACAGGGAAGGAAAATACGAAGAACGACTAAGAGGATTGAAAGTAGAAGCTCCAAACTGCGGCATCTCCCAAAACCAAAAATGGCAAATGAACCGAAAAGTGCCACTCTAACGAATAATGTAGGGAAAAAAACCCCCAGCATAACGTGATAGTTGGTGAATTGGAATAAAAACTCGCCAAAATAAAATGTCAGAAAGAAAAAAGATGTATAGCTATGATTTATAGCACCAAGTTGCCGAAAATATGCCGACTGATTACAAAAGCGAAGGAATCCGTTGGCATCACTCGCAGAAGTATTATAGGAAGATAAAAAAAAACGGGAAACGAGCCTTGAGTTTAAAAGAAAGCGATCTCAGATTGCTGAGTATATTCCATAGACATTCTGAATATAGTAGACGAGTTCTTTGGAAGATGCGACAACAGCTGGTTAGAAGTAAACCATCGCAAGACAAAAGAAAATAAAAGAAAAAAAGGGTTTCCTTTAAAATTCTGAGAAAAAAAAACAATCTTTATTCAAAATTCCTCTTGGAACAGCTTTGATGGTTTGCTCTTTTTTTTAGAAAGTGCTATTTTTGAGAGGAAACTCTCCCTCGGGTATTTTAATGTTCGGGGCTTTTCGTCAAAAGAAATTCTGGCAATAAGGACGATTTCATTCCAAATGACATTCTCCTCCTGAGATATTTCCCTCACACAGATGGACCTGTTCTAAGGATAGGTTTCAGGGCAGAGAATGCGAACCGACTGTATCAACTTGGGAATGATAAGTACTCAGAATTTGGAGAGGATTGTTGAGAATATTTGTTGTGACATTAAAAATAAGATTTGCACGATGTGATGCTTGCAATGGAAAGAAAAACAAACATTGCCGTGCAACTCTCGAATGGCTTAGGAAAATGTCTATGGCGGTGTGAGTGGGTTAGGGCATGAACAAGAAAGGAGAAGGCTGAAAGAAAGAGTTTCTGTGAGCCGAACAGTTTAAAATGGTGTGAGGATACAACGCAGCCACTTTAAAAGAGAAAACTGAGATGAGAGATGAAGACACTGTTCATCAGTGCTAAAAGATGAGAGAACACACAACGCTACGTAGTGACGTCGTTTTGCACATTGGTTATGATGGAAACTGGGCACTGTATCGACATTAATGGGAGATGACCTATCTGTCATTCGAACACGACTCTAATTCTTTAAATCCATTCAGGAGAATTATATAGACATCTTCAAGCTGTACTTTATCACGAATAACGTTTTCTTTTTCCATTGCACTCAACGTTTTCAAAAAAAAAATTTCTGTTGTGTACTGAAATTTTCTAGAAATTGGTGATCGATTTTTTTTAAAAAGCTGCAGACGGGTGTTGGTGCTATAGCTAAAAGAAAAGCAGATTTTCAGATGGCCAAAAGAATAGATATCCCAAATTCAAGTCAGCTTGACTTTTTCTTCCTCTTATCACTGTTATGCTATCCAAAAAGTAGACTGTCCTGCCAAGAGAGCTCCCTTCAGTTCGCTGTGCTCTTAAACTACACCAATTTATAACCTCTCGCGAGAAACGTACAGTGTAAATTTCCAAGCTGCTTCTGTGACAGGATAGGGGTTTGCTCATGTAATTCCTGATACCTGTGGCATAAAAGGATGAAGCCGTTTTCAGCTGAAGAAAATGATCAATCTATGAGATCTATTAAAGGTAAATCAAAACACTCCACTATGTCTAGTGGATGATGCTAATCATGAAGTAGAAAGATGGTGCATCGTTTCCTATGATAATGGTCCTTTCCCAGGAATTATTGAAGATGTGGAAGATGAAACTGTTGAGGTTAAGGATCAGCAGAAACCATTTCTTTTGGCCACTTATTAAAGATAAAATTTGGTATATTTTTGGAAAATCTCATCCTGATTTCCTTTCCTAAAATAGTGGCGCAGCGCCATGTCCTAGTAGATACATTGTTGTTTAAAATTAGGTGTATACTGTTGTAGTTTTTGCATAATTAGGGCTCTGGCAATGTATTGGTTTATAGGCAACCATTTTCTGAAGAAATTATTTTTTCATAGTTTGTCGGCTCTGAATTGTATTCCTTGGTGTATTAAGCATTCAACAAGAAAAGTTAATTTCTTCTGGAGTACCATTAGTAACATAATAAATTAAACAAAAACAAAGTTATCTCCCCCTCCAATCCTCAGCCAGTTCTGATGAATTCATTCATCCTATTCGGACCTGTTTTTGCCCTCTAATGAGCTGGGGCAGGTTACAGCGCCTAATACGTTTGATAAAAGTTGATTCTCTGTTGTTAGCTGGTTTGATCGCTTTAATATATGGAACCAACAGTCCTCCGACTGAATCCTCTTTAGATCGTTTTGAAGTATAAATACATATTTCAGTACATTTTCATCTAGAATTGCTTATTTCTTCCAACACGTGTACTAGACCACAGCTTGAGTGTCATCACCTAACAATAGTTAGTTGTATTAACAAGAGTTGACATTCATATTTTAAATAATTACAACGTTTTTGCTATTTTTTCACCGCTAACATTTCACAACCTGTACAAAATCTTACACAGACGATAAAACTAAATTTAACTTTAATACTCGATAAGAAATGAAAATCAAGCTGCCTTTTGAAAAATAAATTAAACTGCATGTAATATTATTATTGTTTCTTTAACTTAAAGCTGAGATTATCTACGATACTTACATTAAACATCATGTTTTCAAAACTTACATAGAGTCTGGATGCTGAGCTAGCACGTGATGCTCTCTAACGCCATCTCACAGCATTACTCACCTAAGAATAACAGGTGAGTAACCTAAGCTCTGTCAAGAGGAGAGAAACAAACCCGTGACAATGTATTCATGAACTCTTCGTCCTAGCAAACTACACCCGGACATCCATCTAAAATTAGCTTGCATGCACCAGACTCAGTCGTCATCCAAAATACTTTACACAATGCCACGTTTTAAAGGCGGTAGGCTAGCGATGCTAATAATACACACCCCCCATGGGAATATTCTGACCTTAAAACTTGCCGGCCTCAGAGATACTCTGGCCTTTGCAACTCGATGATAATCTCAACGATCGAACGAAATGCTAGTCCTGGCCTATTGTCCCAGCGCGATTTGTATTGGATTAAACGCTCTAATTTATTCTTCGAAGCATAAAAAAAATCAATAGTTTAGAACTCGACTAAGAAGTGGAGGGAGGGGGTGGTGTTATCTCAGATAAAGCTGGCCATTTGCAGTACTAAATTCCTCAAGCGATGATGTTTACTCGAGAGAAAAACGTGTATTAACCGAAAGAGACGGGTTAGATTACTTACCACGCAGAAGAAAGGAACTAA
This sequence comes from Nautilus pompilius, assembly GCA_018389105.1. NCBI lineage: Eukaryota > Metazoa > Mollusca > Cephalopoda > Nautilida > Nautilidae > Nautilus > Nautilus pompilius. The sequence goes on from JACATO010000596.1 coordinate 665,993, forward strand.
CTAATTTCAGGTGTATAGTTGTGGAACCGGTTTTGCAAAACTAAGGTGCACCAATTATTTTCTCAGTGTCAAGATGATTAACTGGCATCCATCCTACTCAGTGGAACGCCCTCTATTCTTCATCCTTGTCAGGCGCGTATCCCCTCCAGGGGGCGCGCTGAGGAAGATGATTGATGTAAACGAAAAAAGAAAAAAATGTATAAAACTAATGGCGTCTTTGATTAAGGTAGCAGCTCTGCTGGTCAGACGTTTAACTTCGAAAACTCTCTTTAATGTGTTATTATTATTATTATTATCCAGAGGCAGGCAGCGAGGAGGAACGTATCGCTCCGTGCTGGCAACTGACGGTTCTCACGCGAAACACCGCTAGCATTGGTTCTGCTTCGACATCAGCCTTCTGTACAAATTATAAACGTACCTGGGCTCTTCAACCTTATATCCTACTCGTGTCAGAGTGGTGTCGTTGTTTCGGGGAGGGGGTCACTAAAGCAGCTATGGAACAGTTCACGCACGAATGAAGTGCCCCTCTATATGTATGGAATATAGGATTTAACCATACAACACGGACGAGTTCTCGGACTTGGCAAAAAGGTGTGGCAAATCCTGTGCCCGTTAACATAAAGAGGGCCAAATAATTCTGATTAAAAAGGATCGTTTTACTTCGGGGTTGGGAAGTATCTAAATCTTAGCTGGGTTAGAGGATGCTTACAGTTAGTAATCATACGAGAGAAAAAGATTAGAAATTCTATTGATCGGCGTTGAACGAGCACCTGCTACAGGCGGCGGTGGTGAAAGATTAGAAATTCTATTGATCGGCGTTGAACGAGCACCTGCTACAGGAGGCGGTAGTGGTGGTGTTGCTAACTAGAATCGAGCCGTACAGTGGCGCTGGCGGGAAGTCGCCCCCCGGTCACGAAGCTGCATGCAGCACCGGAGATGGGCAGCGGACCTGACTGTTCCAGAGTTTCGTAAAGATACAAAAAAAAAAAAAAAGTGAAGATAAATGATATTTGAAAGATTATCTGTTTAGCAGCTTTTCAACTTTAAAACTTGATTTTTTAATAAATAATAGTTAATGTTAAAAAAGGTGCTGATGTTGGATGTACAATTTTCGGAGGATGGAGAAGATATAGGAAAGGGTAAGTAAACCCCAAACAGTTCTAATTGTTTTACTACGTACACATATCGACTCATTTTCGATTTAAGACAAAACTTTCGTTATTACCATTTACATAAACTATTTTATCTATAATCCAAAATTTGAGGGATATATATTTTAGTAAGCTTTTACGCTATTTCACGACTAATATCTCGTTCGTTTACCGATCTGTGTCACCATACTTTTTATCCTCATTTCTGCGTAAAAACAAGTAAAAGTACAGTAGCCGAAAACGAACGACCCGGACTTCCTGTTCCTACCACAAGACACCAATCCTTTGATGTTATTCCTGACTCATATTACCATGCTGTAGAATTCCATAAAAGGTCAATTGCATTCTGACTGATACAACATAAGCCAGACAATGGCTAACTTTTGTTTTCAATTATCTCAACGTGTTATTATTTGTGCTGACATCTGTAGACACGCAGAGCTAACTATATATTGACTTAGGCTTAATAACTAAGCGTATACGTTTCACAGACTTTTAACCATCTCGATTTTGAGAGTTGGTTATGTTCCACATTTAATTAAAACGAAATTAAAAAAATTCTTTATATATATATATGGATCTCAAAGAAATATTTATTAACCCCCATTTTTAAAAGTTTCCTTAATTTCGTTTTTATTCTTTCTAAAATTAAAATTTTTATTTATTTATTTTTCGGTTCATTCGTAGAATACACAGGTGCCTAGTAGATGTCGAAGGATTCGCCCCGTTAGACTGGCTGGCGTGCGGACAAGAATCACCAATTTATTAGGATATCTACAACTAGAAATAGTAGGAGGCCGTGACTGTAAACTGGCTGAGGGATCTGCGATGGTAAATATTGGTTTTAAAAAGTTGTTCAATGGAACTTTGTATCGACGGAAAAAGTAATCAGTGAAAAGAAAACAAACTTACTCCTGCTGGGTACCCAACAGGTTTTAACCTAATTTGTGGCAGGGTGTGTGTGTGTGGGGGGGAACTAGTGTGCATCGTCAGGCTGTTCCTGCTGAAATGTACCGCTGTTTGGTGTTCGGGTCGTAGCCACAAAGCGAAAAATTCTTCCGAAAGCACGCGATTATGGAAAAAGCTGCGTCGCAAAGCCAGGTGACATTTTGGCTAAGGTAGAGTCGGAGACACAATTCCATCACGCTTAAACTCGACATGGGGGCCCCGAAGTGACCTGTAACGTAAATTAAAAAAAAAATTTTTTTTTTTACCTGAAACAATATATTATTTACTATATCTAGACTACAAAAAGTGTTGGTAATTTAAAGTTCGATTTTCCTGACCTTCCGCTAAGGGGGAGATAATTGACGTCTCTTTAGTAGAGTAAGGGAAGCTTGATTCTCCACATATTTGTGGACATGACTGATCCTCTATGACCAATTAAAGTAAACGGGATGAACACCAGCAAAGGCGAAAGCAGCACGAGACGGTAGGTTTGTTACGTCACCGGCGTGCAGTAGTCACATCCGCCGCTTATAGGATATGACGTAACTTCTAATCCGATTCCGGGATCTAGCGATAGATCACGTGGTTAATACTTCCAACAGTGAGGCGGCTACTACGACATTATTTTTTTGTTTAAAAAAAAAAAAAAGGCGACAAACACAAAAAAAAATCATCGTAAAGTCATTGTGGCTAAAAATTACCGCTAGAGGACGCTCTAAGCTAACGTGTTTACTAGCACTGTTTCCTCCTTTATGGGAAACCCCGGACTTTCGCAGGAATAACATTTGAAATATCCGATTATTTTCTCATAAAGAAGAAAGGGGGGGATCCATTAAATATTAAGCATTAATTCTACATATTCTCTTCTCTGGTCAACATAGGAAGTAGAAGACTGACACAAAAGATTCCTCCGTCAACATGAAATGCTTCTTATTACTTATATACCAGCCACGTTGTTCCGTCAATCGTCCATGTTGCCGCCATCAGGGTTAATAGTGGAACTCTTCTGGACGGCGACGGTGTCAAGATCAACGAGAGGAAATAGTACTCAAGATGCAGAATCGCAGCGTCAGTAACTTAGCCTCGAAACATTTACAATGGATTTATTTAAAATGTCGTAAACAAACGGCACTAGTCGGACACACGAAAATGGTAACGGTATTTCTTTTACAGTAACCAGAAACTCAGGCTCACCGAGATAAGCCTGGTTTTCTTTCCCGCCTCACTCTGAGAGCAGTCCAAACAGAGACAGACAGACATGGATTCCGCGGCTCAGCTTTCCTCGTTATCGGGGACGGAAGAGTAACTGTTTGGGATTCCACACATCTCCCGTCTTGTTGAGAAGCGGCACCAAAGCTGTAAATCCAGTTGTTTGATTTGTAAAAGAAAAAAAAAACGAACAAGTGCCCGGATAGTTAGAGTTTGTGCCGCCAGGGGCGGTCCTCGAGTTTTCCGTCCCCGTCACGAAAAACCTTTTTTTTTTTTTTCCATTGCAGTAGACCGGAAGTGCCTCAGCTACCCGCTAGTGAGCGTCCGTCACCAGGAGAAGGTCCGGCCGTCACACGATGGATTTATTTAATAAATATTCCAGTCATCGGTAACCACCCACACAATGACGTCATAGAGCCGAGAGCAAGTGCGTGCTGCCGACTGGAGACGGGTCGGGTCCACTACGCAAAACAGACCCTTTAGGATACCCGACCTTACACGTTTGCCCCCCACCCAGCTACACCAACTGACACCCCGACGATCAGAACGGCTGGGAGGTAAGCGACACCACCATAGCAGGTCTCCGTAGAGATCCCAAAACGCTGACACGAGGTGTTCCACTTTAAGAGAAAAATGCACAAAAACAAATGAATTTTTTTTTTTGCGTTACCTGTGTTTGATCACGGCCTTATACAAGTGGCCCTCTCAGGTTTAAATGGTAGCTCTGTGGGTCTACTGTCGGACGAGTTTCCGGATTTTTAAAAAAAAACAAAACACGAGCATCGATGACAGAGAGTTGGTTTTGGGGCGGCCCTGAGATATGCAACAGGAGTGGCCAGGGTCACAGTTTCCGAGTGATCTTCTCTTACCCCTCATATTCATCTTAAGTAGGCAAGCGAGCCAGATAATGCATTTTTGCCAACGGTTTCTTTATTCAATGAATGTAATTGTGTTATACAGTGAACACTGAACAGAAAAAACAACAACAAAACAATGCAATTATACAAATGAAATATATAAAATCTCAATACAGGATTAGGAAGTATGTTTAATACATTACTTTTAATGTAATGATACGCCATGTAAACAGAGGAGAAGAAATAGCAATCTACCAGTTACATTTTCCAAACCATACGTCCTGGTGAATTTTAATATTTTGTATCTGATTGCAAAGGCTTCCAGGTGTGAATTGAGATGCGGAGAAACCCAGCATCCGGGGGTCAGTTAGCTCAGGTAGGTTTCATGTCTTAATATTATTCTCATGGTTGATACTTTTTGAAACAGTGACGAGAGCTCGCACAGATGGTAAATAGTGCCTCAACTTAAAAAAAGCTTCTAATGCGTAATTAGGTGTCACAAACACAACATACCAAAAAAGTTATTTGCAAGTTTGTTTACCAACAGACTTCATCGTACCATAAACAAAGGCTAGAAACTGATGATATGAAACATCATGCCACAATCTAAGAAAGGGGAATATTACTTTGTTTGGGGTGGGAGGAATAGTCTAAAACTAATTACTACAAGATTTTAAGCCTATAAAATAAAAATGAACAATTCTGAATATCATCTCTCTCCCTCTCTCTTTCTGTCTGGCAGCCTCATTGTTGAAAGATGATATTACTGACATCTGGTTTGGAAAAAAGAATGTAACCAGCAGAACTAACATGCAGTAATAATCAAACAAACATGACTTTGTAAAAAGACTAATAATAATAATAATAATAATAATATACACACACAAAGAACGCTTTTTGCAGAGTAAGTTTGTTTGAGGCACTTTGTTTATAATATAATAAACCTGTGAAGACCCACCGAACTGCTTAATGCAGATAGAACAGAGAGAGTGCCATAGTTTCACCTGTTTCTTCTGACATCCCCAAGGTAGAAAAACAAAGGCTTCAAAGCATTTAAAATTATGGAAGACTTTTTTTTTCAGTGTGTGTTTTATAATTTTTTTCCTTCCTGCATGTTTTAAAGCTAAACTGATATTTGCTTCCATCTAAAATATACGTGTTTTTAAATGAATATTTATGTATAAGAAAGAAACTGTCCTACTTCAAAAAGAAAACTGTAATCGTGGGGTAGGTTTATCACAGACTGCTCTAGGCAGTCACCCTAACAATACTTTTCTCTTCCATCAACAGTAAACATCAGGAGTTAACCCAAGACAAAAGTCAAAATATTTTCATCTTTAATATTTTCAAATGTAAAATTTACTTTGCAGCATACGGTTAATTTTCTTTTGTATACATTTTTAAAATATCTTATGTGGCAATACCCCACTGAAAGCTCGGGATGCGTTCCTGGAAAAGAACTTTCAACAGGGATTGTTAGAACACACTTGGTATGGAGATGCAATTTTCAACAGTGTTGTTTCCTACCTATGAGTGATACATGATGGCTTAATTTGGCTACTGGTACACAGACAGTTGATTAAGGAATAAACCATGGTATATGCAAACACAATACACTACAATATATCATTTATTAAGTGCTGAAGACATCAATGTCATGGTAAGTGCCAACCCTCTTGAGCGGCAACAACAGAGGTAGGTGAATTTGGGTCTGAGCTGAAGCAGCTAAGTGCTGATTGGCTCTGAGTGCTCTAATACACCACGTGTCATTGGCTCAGCAAGCATAAACAAAAATGTGGGGTGCACCTGGTTCATTTGAATCCACAATTTTTTTACTTAATTTATAGAATTTTAAAAAAAATCCAAAGCCAAGAGCTCAGTAGTGAATCAACTGTCAACAAACTGTATGTTTATACAGGTGTAAATCTATGCTTAGCAATAAACTATTTCAAATTTTAAGAAAGTGCATAATCATATTATAATAAAAGTATTTTTGTAGCACTTAATTTCTTGCATTTAAAAATAAAAAGGTTTTATGTAGCAAAATTTTTATTGGAAACTCCCCAAACACACACCAAAATAAATTTGATTGAGTCTGCATCTTGTTTATATAGCATTCTTTCATTTGTCTCTACCTTGGATGCAGGTGAATCTGGCCAAAACTTACCATAGCAATCTACCTGTTATATCCACTTTAATAAGAATCTTCAATGATGTGGTCTGTAGAAAGCAATGTGAACCAACTTATGCTGATAAAAAATAGTAGGATCTCTTGAATATAACAACAGGGAATGAAAAAATAAGAGAAGAAATAACATCTGTAATGTTGGCTACAAACATTGTGCATTAGTTCAGCAGCACAACGTACAACAAGAACTGTAACAGAATTGGTCTGTCATTCCTGACACTGTGGACTGGCTGCATGAGATGCGAGAACGCTCTGCAAAACAAGCATATTACCTGTAATTACACATGCTCCTATGTGCAGACTCTTATCTCCATCCTTCAGCTAAGGTGGCTGTCTATGTGACAGTGATCAAAATTCCTCTGTACCAAAGCAAAGCAAGATGATTGTCAAAACAAAGGTGAGGTTGCAGGTAATTGGAGATGATGGGGTAATAACTACTGGAATGACTTAACATTTGGCTCATTATCCTAAGATTAATTAATAAATAAATTAAAATTCAGCATTAGTAATGCATACCTCAATGCATAAAACCAATTAAAGTTAATTATACACTTTTTCTTTTGCTGTGCATGTCATTAAAAGTTGGTGCCTGGTTGGTTCCATAAAAGGTAACAATGTTTTTCTCCTCTAGCATAGAAAAGTTGCAAAGGTGCTACCTCTAAAAGATGAGGATTAATTTCTTGTCAGATATTTATGCAAAAACAATTTAGATTTTCATCATATAAAATGACTACCAAGGCAGCAGTGACCAATCAATCTAATATATATATATATACCACCTACAATTAATTAAACAAACAAACAAAAAAATATGTAAGCAATAATTCAGTACAGTGACTATTTGTTGTCTTGTAAATGATTCATCAGCATCAAGCCTCACATTTCTTGATGATCTGGTAAAAGTGAAGATCTGATTTATCTATCAGCTAATATTGATGATTTTTTTCCTGCATTCTCACTTCACATTCATTTCTTTTATATAGCAGACATCAAATGTACATCCTCCAATCACAATAATTAGTACTGCTGCAAAATATTGTTTTGATAGTTCTGCCTACCTACAAAACAATCTATCTAATATGGCTGTCTGTCTGTACCATATTCCATATATATAGCATTCGATGTTTATCTGGAAGGAAAAAAGCAATACATACTAAATATTTTTGGTCAGTAGTGTGATATATGAAATTATGACAGTTTTGGGCTAAGCAAAAAAACTAAAACAAAAAAAAAATCCCACACCGAGGTAACACCACTTTTTGGCAAACTCCTGTTCTGACTTTTGAGGTCTAAGGACATCTCACAGCAGTGGGCTAAAGGGGAAGGTGTATAGATGCAAGTTACCTAGTGTAGGTACAGCTCAGAACTCTTGAGTGATGATTACAGTACAAGTCAATCAGAAATTACCTTAAAACCTCCACAGCCAGCTGGTGAAGAAACCATACCGAGAAGGTATGCCAAACTGAGCAGGTCCTGTCTGGGATCCAGCCTTCAGCCTTGGGAATCCAACAAATTGCCAGTCACCACCTTGGTAACAATTAAGGGATTTCATATCCAGGATAAATCTAACACATTACATCCCAAAATACCAGGCATGCTGTTGACAAGCTGCAACCACATCTTAGAGTGTTAGCAGTTGGCTGCAGAAATGATAAATGCTACATCAGAATGTGAATGGCAAAAAATATGACTTGTCACCTGGACTGGAGAAAACTCTAAATAGTTTTAATCAAATGAGTTAGAATCCACATGAAATAGTATTATTTAGATGATTTATGAAATCCAGCAAATCACTTGCACATCAGCTGTCAGTGATTTTATGTCAGCAAACAAAATGAGAGGTAAAAATAATTCATCTCCAGCTTCACCTTATTAGTCACAAAAAATATTTAAAAACTTACGTTGTGTGTGCCTGGAAAACAACAACAGGGGAGACAACTAGTGTGCTAAGTAATGAGGTTAGCCAGCTAGTAACAAATTGCTCAGATACTACAATCAGTTCAGTGCAGGTAAGTAAAGAACCCTTACTTTTGTAGAGATTAAAATGCAAAGCAGAAAGTAGTGGAAATGTCTGAATATGTTTATTTACAATGAAAAAAACAAAATGTCTACTTATTAAATGGTATACTATACATGCAATGCAATAATTAAACTATTTTTTTAAAAACAAAATAATCTAAGCTAAGTAAATGAATAGAGCAAGAAATTCATTTTACCTTGATTTCATGAAAAGGCTTCTAGAACCTGACCAATCCTAATTTTAGCAACTGTAGTGGAATGTTAAAATGTAGATAAAATATTAAATATATCCTGCTTTATATACACACACATATGTACAATATAAATAATAAATAAATCAGTCGTATGTACTAAACTAAGCAAATCAAAATATATAGCTACAAGTGGTTTAAACAATAATCAGCCAAGTGTGTCACTCAGATTGTTGATGATAAGTATGTCAACAAAAAATACTCATGCTAAAAAAAAGAGAGGAATAGACATAAAAACAAGGGGTTATTTGTAAAAGACAAACAATTCTGATATGAAGAAACTGAAAAAAAAAAAAAGTTAACAAAACTAAATTTAAATCGACATTTTAATTATTTTATGGTCGATCTAATATCTGGTTTCTTGCATTTTCTCAAATTTTACTGCATCATAAACAGACACAAGTACAGTGATCACTTGTCAGCAATTTTTCTTTTTTTTTTAAAAAATAAATTTCTCATCACCAAAACTATTATTTTTTCATGTTGCTGCACTAAATAAATGGAATCAGCATGGGTAAGTAAACTCATCAATAGACTAATCATCAACCCTTTAACCACTAATCACCAAAGATAGACAACCTGCTAAACACTTAACAAACTTTAATTTATATCATCGAATACATTTACTTTGATGCAAACTGAATATTTCTTTTTTGATTTACTGAGTGACCATAAATTACTTCCAGCAGTCGGTTGCTTATAACTGCAATCAAGTATATGTACTTTAGGAAACCTACAATGAAGATAAAGGGAGCTTAAATTGCCAAATGAAAATTACAAAGTTCTTATGCAGACATGGTAAAAAGTTAGGAACTGAATTCTTATTGCAAAACTATATTGGTTATGAATATAAAAAATCAAAATATTCTCAAGTGGGTGAATATTTAACTATTCAAATATCTTATCTTTCATTAAGTTTGAAATGCAGTAAATACCTCATAGTTTAAACAAATTTCAGATTTCTGTAAAAAGGATCTAATTTTAAAGTGAACTTTTTTATAAAAAAAGCAAACAAAAATGAAGTCTCTGATTTGGAAATTGGTTTTTCAGAAGTATTTCTATAGCAAAGAAACAAAAATGCAAACATTAGAGAAATAAATATATTTTGAAAAGAACTACAATAGCATCTGTCCTTACAGACCAACCTACTATGAGTTGATCAACAGGAGCACAGCATTAGAGAACTTTTCCTTATAATAAATTTCATTATTCGTCCATCTGCCAGAAAATATTAGTTTAATCTTTGGAATTTTATTGCAGTTAAACTTTCTCTTGGTTTTTCTAATTATCAGTAATTTTAATTGTAAAAAATTATTTTCATATATAAAATGTTTAAAATGATTTTAATAAATACACCATCCACTAATCACAATACGACAATATCTGATAATTCTTAATTATATTAAAAAACCTTCTGTATTGATGCTTCTTTTAAAATCCAGATACTGTACCACATCACACAGAGCTAGCCTAAGTTATCTGGGCTGCAAATAAGGAAGATAACTGAAAGAGAAATTGTCTCCCCTGGAACATTACATACAGGCACGAGAAAAGAGGAGGAAAAGAAAGTGTTAACGAGTCCTGCGGTGTCAGTGTGCAAATAATATCTATGTATCCATAGAAAACAGTTGTTTTTAGCCTTTGTATGATCTTTTTCACATTTGGACCACTTCCAGAACCAAGGTCACATGATGTAGGTTATGTAAATAATGAGCCTATCAGCAAAACGTGTGAAAACCCATCTTCAAGCAGCACAGGAGATGGTCCCTTTTTTTTTTACAAGATCTCCCTGCTGATGGCGTCTGCTTATTTCTGAACGACAAAGAAACAACAAGTAGTAACAAAGTGCGGACAGTGATGAACGCACAGCATCATCCCACAACCATATGACAGCAGGCACTTGGGTGCGCTGTTGAGCAAAAGACGAACAGTCAGTGAAACAGCAGCAGCGTTGTCACCACGCACAACAACAATGAAGTCTAAAATACTTCTGCTTGGAAATGCCCAAGAACTAGGCTTTACTTTTGTGACAGTCTTAAGCTGTTTCCAAGCATGAGTATTCTGGATTTCAGCAGTCTGCGGTCAGCGAAACACCTCTCAGCTGTTCAGAAGAGCACATTTTTGCGGCCATGTTTTTTGATGCATTTATCAACAAGATTCAGCACCTCCGCTGCAGCTGTATCCATAATTTCCTCTCGCCCTCTTCGATATGCATTTGGTATTTCCACACCATCCTTCATCAGCAGGCTAAATACCTGTATAAAAAACACAACAGCAACAACAAAAAAATTAATGAACAACAAAGTACACGTGTAGATTTATATTCATCATTTCAAGTTTTAAACATTGCAGAGTTTTTGTTTGTTTTAAGCCAACAGTCAGCAAGTTGTGTAACATACACAACATCACTTACTCCATGTGATGCCGTATCCATGCACACAATATAAATATTATTTGAAAAGTTCCATGTAATTAAAGTTACAAGGAACTAAAGAAACTTCAGTTGCCTGGCTTAGCCTACAAACATTTTTATGATGATATTTTGGTACCAGGAACACTATATTACCAGAGGACATGAGTGTCGAATAAATAAGGAATATCCACAACTAGATGTTAGAAAGTATTTCAATGTATCTTCCTGAAATATTTTGCCAAACTGGCAAAAAAAAAAAAAACAAAAAAACTTTATAACAATTTTAAAATCTTCCTCACCCCATTGAATGTATCTCGGCAGCAGTGTGCATGACCAGTAGTGTTTGTCATAGGAAAATATCCTTAACATTACAGAGAACATCTTTAAAAAATACTTCAGTTACTCAGGGCACTTTATTAGTGCCAAGTCAGCTGATGTTTCATGTTTACATTAAAAATAGTTATGGCTCTTACTTATATAGTCTAGTTCTATTTGCAGGTCAAACAAAGTTTTCAAGTAAAGAATAGACAAAAATCCAAAACAAGTAGACACAATAAAAATATCACATGCCCTTATTTATTTATTTTCATAAAATAATGATAAAACACAATTACTGACATTGGGGATAGCAGGTGAGAGAAACATGTTCACACCACTGATATGTAGTGTCTAACCATGGGTAGCAGCCCATTCTGCAAGAGAGTTTCCTCTGACTAGTTCTCTCCAAGAATTATTTTGTTAGAATGGTCAAAGGCAGTAAACATTGGACACATTCGTGCCAACCATTGCTTCCAGAGCCAAGCACCCCTCCAGCCCGCCCAGCTAGCGTTCCAAGCCCAGATAATAATCCCACTAAGCAACAACCTATATCAAATGCGCAAATTCAAAACATAGAAAATTAGATAACCCGACAGAAATCTCTATAAACTGCACATTGCTTTCTGGTAAGATCATTCCTTCTCACATTGGTAGGGCATTTTCAACATCTTTGTGTTGAGCTGGCCAGTGTACACCTTCAGGGTGATCTTACCTCCTTGATAAATATAAGAAATCAAGTTTAGGGTTAATGCGGGTGTTTTTTCTCCTTTTTAAACCTTTCAGACAAAGACATAAACAAAAGTTTCATTTAAAACAATTTTAGAGTTAAAATAAACTAGGTGTTACCTCTGTGGTAATCCTGTTATGTGAAAGGTAAAGTGGACTGCAGGAGTTCTACTGTGAGAAAAATTCTGGGTTAAACAGGAAAGAGAGAGAATGCAAGTAGTTCAAGAAGGGCCATACCTTCTCTCCTAATCCACAGACGGATATCACTTGGCTGCCCAATGAAGTACAACGGAAGCAATTCATGGTTTTGTAAGCAATATTTGGGAAGTGGCAGTGATTGAAGTAGTCAATCCATTCTTGATTATAATCAGTAAACGCTTGGTCTGCACTGAAGTGGATGATATGTCCTTAAAGAGAGCAAAAACTTTTGTTATTATGAAGTATGAAAGTTTTACCTCAGTGCATAAATTAAGATTCAAATAATTTGTCCCCCTATTTTTATACATCTCTCTATGTCATAAATCAAAGTGCAAGAAGTTTAAAGCAGAAAACTGAAATGAAATATATGGCTATAATGGAAATAAATAGAGAGGATGCAGAATTTTCAAGACAGTAAAGTAAATGTTTCAATTTCTAATCTGTGTTTTTTTTCACTTTAAAGAATGTTTTCTCTAACATTTTGGACTTTAGTTTTTATTATTAATGTTATCAAATTTCTGTTTCATACTTCTTGCATAATACATCTGATAACAGTACAGTAAAGACTCACTTGACATGATTAATGCATTCCAGAAAAACACCATTTTAAGTGAAATCATGTTATGTGAAATGTAATTTCCCTTAAGAATACATGTGTGCAGGAGAGAAGAGGAGTAACAAAACAATAAAGTATCATGAGTGTACAATGTATTGTATTTCAAAGATCAAATAAAAACAAATTTTTTTCAAAATTTACTTTAAATCCTTTAAGTTTCCGCTTCCATGTCAACAGGTGAAAGTGAGAGGGTACACAGCCAGTACTTCTCGTCATCAATGTCATCATCATCTGCCACTTCCATTGAGGTTGAAGGAAAAGCAGTGGGGAGGATGCCGGCCTTTTGAGATTGAAGGAATAGCAAATTGGGGAATTTCTGGTGTTTTTATGAAATGTTCAATCGATAACTGCTTAGACTTCACAACATTTGTTCTTTATAAAGTTGGCGATAGCAAAAGTTGGCATGATTAAGGGATTTAGCTACCCTGGCATTTTGCTGGTGATCAGAAATGACTTCATTCAATAAACTAAATGCTTCGGATAATCCTTGATTGTTAATGTGTGTGTGGTCTTTGGTTTCATCAATGCTGTCAGCTCTATTTTTCTTCCAGTTGCATAAGTTCTTCTATGTCCGAGTCTAGTAGCTCCGACACGTCTTCCTCTTCTACCTCATCAGTGACTGCTTTTTTGGCTAAAAGAACAATTGCATCCTTAACTTTGGAAACGTTTTCATTGACCTTGAACCCTTTAAACCCATTAACACATTCCGGCCATAATTTATGCCACACAGCGTCATTCAGGAAGGTTCCACATCTTGCTAGGCCTCGCTGATAATGCCAATTGCGTTTTTTATATTAAAATTTCATCAAAACTGCTTTATTGTTGGTTTTCCCTCGCCGTTGATGTTGTGAATTAACTTGTCTAAATGCGGCATAAATAACGAGCTTTAAAAGCTGCAATGGCACCTTGATCCATAGGCTGGATTAACCAGGTTGTATTTGGACTTTGATATTTTCTGATGAATCCACTAGATTTGGTGGATGCCTGGTAACACTTTCCTTTCAAAGCTCTAGGGGTCCACGCATGATACACCATTAAGGGTTTAAATTTTAAGTCTCCTTGTGCATTTCCTTTTGACAGAAGAGTGCTTCAATCTTTTGCGGGTTTAAAACCGAGGGGGTGGATTCGTCCTGGAAAATATAAGTTCTGTTTGGCATCATCATCCAATATAATCCTGTTTCATCTACATCAACCACCTGCTTAGGGCTATAACCACCACCAGCAAACTACGAAAACTTTCGGCTGCATTTTTATGGACCATGGCCACTTCTCCCGTCATCTTTATGTTGTGTAGGTTAAACCACTTCTTAAAACAGAAAAACCATCATCCCTGACTCATGTGGAAAGGTTTCACATCACTCACTGATGTAGAACACAGACCACTTGCTTTTATCTTACCCTCATTCTAACGGATCGTCTGACACATTGCTTCGTTCAGCCCCTTCACACTGAACCATTAGTCTTTCACTTTTCTCATATTGCTCAATGACTTTTTATTTTACTTCCGAAGAGTGACTATTTCATTGCTGAAGCCCTAACATCCTCACTTTTTATTTTTGGGCCCATTGTTATTAAGGGATAAAAACACAATTTGGTAAGTCAGCTCACTAGCCATCGCGGAAAAATATCAAACACCAGCCCTCTCATGGACTACTTTGTGTCGCAGTCGGATAGTGTTATAATGAAACATCACCATGTAAAATGAATTGTATTTCCTACTTTATAAATCATGAATAGTGAAATCGTGTTAAGTGAGACTTTACTGTACATCTGTCCTGACCACTTTTTCCTTTTATAATGAATGAGACTAGAGAATAACTTCATTTGAACCTTTCAACATGGAATTTAGCACCATTTCTATATATCAAAAAATGTTTTTCTCTAATAATAAATTTAAACAAATTAACGATGAAAAACACAAACTGATGAAAAGCTCTGTTTTCATTGAGGTCAACAACAATCAAGTTACCTTTGTAGCCCAAGAAGGAGGTAGATGATTGTTTGATTTTGACCAACCACAAAATAAGGAGATATTCAAGGAAAATTTTCTGTTGTTTGGTCAGTGCCTCGGTCTTGCTGGCCATTCTGGTGATTGGTTGCAATGGAATGGCCTGGTTAGTGATTGACTTTGGACGAGTGATAGTCAAATATCCTGCAATTAAAAAAAAAAAAATTTGAATATTTAAAAAAAAACATTCTTTTTGCCAAGCAACAAGACCAAGTTTCAGGTCTATGCTGCAGTTTTTTTTAAAAAAAAAATTCTCTGGTATGGTTACCCAATTTTCCAAACGCTTCACATTATTCCAGCTACAGTTGAGGTAGTGTGTATGTATTTTTATAAATTTTTTGCAAAAAAAACCCCATTTGACAACTTGTTGTTGCATATTTAGTAACTAATGGTTACTTTCTCCACTGGTCAGAGGTAGTATGACTGTTAGAAAATGGTTCCTTCAAAGATTTCTGATGGCTTTTTCCCTTGTAGAGCTGAGACCAAATTAACACAGTAGTCAGTGTAAACCAATACCAGTCACCATTACAATACCCATGGCAGTTTCCTGTAGACATGAATAAAACCCCTCAGATTGAATAAGGGTCTGTTCAGATGGTGCTGTACTGTACTGCTGGCAACCGACAGTCTTCCGGCTACAACGCTTACAGGGGCACTCACACATTACTGTCGTCACCCCCAACCATGCATCATGAAAGAAACGAACTCAGATAAGCAGACCGAGGTCTTCATGAACAGCTTACTAGTCAAAAAAATGTTACCTTCCACACTGCCGTCATTCTCAGCCAGATCAAGAAACTGTTTAAACTGCAATTCGTTTTTACTTAGTCTGCGCACTTCATTCTTTGACAAGACTCTCCGTACAGCAGGTGGTGTATGGTACAGCTGCAAGTTCATCGGTCCACAAAATAAAAAAAAAGAACAATTTAAAAAAAAAAATTATAATGGAATCTGAATATCTGGACAAAGATAAAGGAGGTTTTTTTCTCAAGGGTCTGTTTAATAATCTTGATCAGTGTTTCAACAAATAAAAACACAAATGTAATAGCATCCTAAAATCCATCAGACTGTAAAGAAAAATATTTATTTATTTATTTTTGTTTTATTGTCTCAAATTTATAATCTTAGTTACTAATCATCAGATCCTGATAAAATGTTATTGTCAAATTCAGTGGTATGTTAAATCTATTAAAAGAAAAAAAATTTCTGTTCCATCATTTTACTGATGATTATGAATTTAATCTCTAAGATTTACATAAATTGTGGGCATTATTTAAAAACACATGACAATTTTATTGTATTAACTTTTTGTGGTGCGACAATTAGAAAGATAAGAGTAAATGTCATTAAATATTATTTTTCAGCCATTTTGTTTCCCTACTCAGAATGCAATACTTACCCCAAGTAACCTGTCTAAATGGTGGACCACCATTTCTCCAATATGTGGCATCAATGATCCTTTCTGGGCCTTAAATATGATCGTCTGAGATGGAAGCTGGTTTCCAGCACTGGCAAACTCAAGAACAAACCGTCCTTCATGGGCATGAGACGACGAAATGCCAACAATTGGATATGCACTAGTCAGGCTTTGCTCTTGCACTGTCTGCTTCCAAAAGGATTCTGTTTTACCTATGTGTTACAATGAGAGTAAGGTCTAACATCATCATCTGCATGCTGGGTACACTAGATCTCTAACGAGAAAAAATAACACAAAACACTGAAAGCATTCAACATATATTTTCTAGATCTTAACCATCTAAAGTATGCAAGGAAAAGATCGAACAACCTTTCAAAATAATTAAGGGTTTTGAGCATGTGGGCAGTCATATTCTTTTTGGGGCCCACCTTCAGATAAAATACTAGGCTAGGCAAGCATGAATTTATGTGAGTAGGATACAATGCAGATGGTCCTTTTTCTGCTGACCTGAAGCCAACACTGCAATGGTAGCAGCATTTCTACCATGATGGTTTAAAGTCAGAAAGATTGATGTAAAAAAAAACCCTGATATAGCAGACTAAGTCAGTTTTGTTCTCAGAGAAAGAAAGAAAAATCTTTTGAAAAAGAATAGACAAACAAAATGCTGAACTCATGTTATTATTTCCTTCTGCGTACATCAACGAGTCACATTCAATGTCCAAAGAGAAGAATACGAAACGTGTCACACACACACAATTTTGTGTTCAGTCATCTTAGCAACGGATTAAACAAAAACAAGACATTGAAACCCCACAGCCATCTCTATCTAAAGATAAATAAATAAATTAAAAAAAATTTTTAAAAAATGAAACAATAAACAAAACATTCGTTTTGCCAATTTCCTTTCCAGTTGATTCCATGCCATAGTTTCCCTAATATACACATGGATTTTTGCAATATTAAAAACTGTTTCCCACAGTATCCACCAGGTGCTCACCATTTTGTCTAATGCACAGAAAACAACAGACCACATTAGGCAATGGTGCCAGTGTATGCAAACAAATCCAGCAAATCTACAACTACCCCACCACTGATCAAATTCAGTTTCAATATTTACAAAAAAAAATTACTGTTTTTTGCATTTCTGCAAGCTTTTCAACTCCCCACCTAAAGTAACGCGGATTTTCTAATTAAGAAACACGAACATGGAGAAACAAAACTTGTTTATTTTTTTCCCTTTTGTTTAACTGATGTAGTACTGCTGACGCCATTGATGTTTCAAAAATTCTGTAAGCATCCAAACCCAATGATAAATCCACTGGTCACTTCTGATTGCCCTGTTAGCTAAATGCACGAGTGCGGTGCAGCTACATTTTGTCAATACTGCGGCCATTCCGCCAAAATAGACTACAAAAAGACCGGGAGGAGTAAAGAAAATTTTAACCAATAAAAAATAGTGGGAGTGGGAGGGGGATTTTTTTCCTTTTGGTTGCAACTTTTGACCGAATAAAATTGCATCTGTCAAAAGTTGCTGCACTTTCAGGAGCATCGGAGTTTGGCTCATGACAAAATGATCCAACAATCAGACGCCTCATTTCAAACTTCCTTGTCTCCTCATCTTAGTCTGAGTTATCACCACCATTAGAATGTGCAGGAGCTCTAGGCCGCTCCCCTGCTCACCTTTTAGTCCAACATGGGCCATCAGTCTCTTCTCTCTTATTTTTCTTGCAGTTTTGTGAGACAAGCGACTCCGCGCGATGCATTCTTTCACATAGGATGCGCCGCCCTGCGTTGTATGCAGTGGCGCCACCTGGCCACCAGGAACAACCTTCACAAACAGTGTGGTGCCTTCCTTTCTAATGTGGTTAGCGGTCGTGGAATTTTTATAGATGACAGTCAGAAAATCTGCTAATAGAAATATTGTTACCATATGATAAAAACGGCACAAGATTAAATGCTGTAACGATTTTTCTCAAGGAAAATAAATTCTTTAGAACACCAGCTGTTAAGGAGGAAACAGTGGCACTAATTTTAATTTTAATCCCTGAAGAGGAAAGAAAAACAGAAATGCTTTTTCTAGCAAATAATTGCATAGAATTAACTTCCATCTGTCTCATTCTGGAATGAAAGAAAAAAAAAAATGCTTTGAATTTAAGTTGCACAAAACCAAAGGAAATACAAAGGACAACTCTTGAAATTACAAAAGTTTGAAAACTTACAAGATTATATATAGGTAATCAATGTAACTGCATAGCAACAGCCAATTTTAGGTTATGGATGTACAATAAGATGTTTTTTACAACTGTAAAAAATAATTAATATTGATATATTAATTTTTCTTTTTTGCCTTTATAAAGGTTTATAGTATAGGCCAATGAAAATAAGTACCTTTTCTTCTTAAAATTCATTTTCATCAAAATGTATTGGTATTAATATCATTATGTCACTTTCAATAACTTTTCTTTAACAAAATAGGTTCTCAAATAATTTGAATTACTGGGATATCTGTATGATAAAGGAGAACATTTATTATTTTTTTTTCACCAACTTTGGACATTTTTGATAGCTGATGATGAAAGTCAATAGGAGGGACATAACACTCTGGCAGCCATTACCATGTTCCCAACAATAAAACGATTAAGAGCACAGAAGAATGTTCTGCACCAAAACACAAAGAAGTAATTATTTAAAAGATAGGTTTTTACGATCTAAAACATGAAGTATACGTCATTTAAAAAAAAAAAAGTGCATTTTCAAACTGATGCAGTGATGCTCTGTTATTGTGTGGTAAAGAAACTGGCAACAAAATGAAATTGGTCAAACATTCCAGGAAAGAAGCGATTCGGCAACAACTGAAGGAAAATAAGAAAAATGAAGGAAGCTAAAAAGTGGCAGACTTACAGCTTCTCTCGATATGCATAGAAATGACGACAAATCCTTTACACTGAAGATCCACAGTACACATCGCCTGAGCATGGGTAAGGTTGCCTGCAGTCTTCACGCAGCCCCATGATGCACGAGAATTTGGACAAGGATAGTCAAAAATCCCAGGAAGATTAGAGTTGTTGTACCTTAGATAAGTAACCTCACTGAGCTTAAGAGAGAAAAGAAAAAAAAATTAGTGGTCTATTATGCTCCTCAGTTCATGCAGCAAAGAAATGCTTATACAAGGGTGGAGAGTTGTTACATTAATGGGCTCAATCCTTGGTTTCTCTTGCTCTTTTGTAAGAATCCTTTCTCAGTTGGTTTTTTCCTATTTCTAAATGATAGTAAGGCTTTTTCCTGGACAGGTACTTTGTCCAAAGATGAGCAACTTGTATCCTCATTGGAAACAACTTCCATACAAAAGTCTCAGCTGCTGTTGTTGTTGTTGTTGTGTCACCTCAGGCGCCTGAAGATAGTCCTCAGTAGTATTGTGGCTGCATGTGAAAGTCGAGAGTTCATCGTAGGAGAGACCCAGCTGATGGTGATGACAGTCCACCAGGAAGGCAGGGCAGTGCATCCAAAGGTGTTCGGATGACTCTTCCTCTTCCGCACAGAACCAGCAGATGTCAGTCTCGGCTTTGCCTGTGAGGCACAGCCAGCGTCGGAGTTTTGGATGATGCCCGGACTGAAGCCTGATGAGGTCCGTCAGTTCTGATTTCTCCAGTAGACTTTCCTCGCTGAGATTTGGCGTGCTTGTCTGCAGTGATTGCAGTCTGGCTGGCATCGATCCAGTCGGCGGATGATAGCCTGGCGTGTGGACACATCTACATCCTTTTCGACTTGTGTTGTGGCTGAGCCCAACCTTGCCTGTTTATCTGCCATGTCGTTCCCCATCAGGTTGCAATGACCGGGTACCCAGACTATGTGTACCTTCAGCTGCTGTATGTAGAATCTGCAACAGCAGTAGTCAATGTTGATGTTATTTCAAAGAAGTTACTTAAATTCTACCAGGTGTGCATAATTTTATCAAATTTTCCACTTGTTTCAGAAAGCTTATGATATTTATTCAGAACATAAGCAACAAGTGTGCACACTGCAGAATACCACCTTTGTAGATCTTTCCTTTTGCCATTTGCATTTTAATACTGGATGCAAGTCATTCCATATAACCTCAGAAATAAGCTGCACTAACAATCTTGAAAAAGGACAGATAATCAATGCAAATAGCATCACTTATAACACAAACAAACATCTAAGCTTGCAAAATTATGAGCTCATCATATGAAGACAATTATCTGCTTTTTAAAACGTTATTGTCAATAAAAATGCAGTATTCCATAAAAAAAACCAAAAAACATTGCAAATTCAATGTACCATGTATAAGAACAAATCAATCATTAATTGTGATATTAACATTTCACACTTTTGCATAATTATGAATCCTGCAAATTATTCCTACAAATGTTAAGCTTAATTGATAATGAAACCATGACGTTACTGAGTTTGTCTGATATAATTTCTTTCTACTAATTGAAACATCTATATCTATCAGCTCATACTATACTTTTATATAAATGTTAATGGACCTCATTATTGAAAACTGCTATTACTTTACCAACTGAAAATTGCACAAGAAAAGAAAATACCACACGAAACCAATCCAATTTGCCCATCATTTCATAAAGCTGGATACTCCAAACAGAAAATTATAGAAGCTGGAATTACACAAGGTAGCAAAAAAAAACAACAAAAACAACCACTTTGAAGTAAACTGGATAGATGATGGATTTATTTATACTGCAACAAGATAATGATCTGAAGCACACAGCAAAGATCAATACACAATACCTTGCCAGAAAAAAATCAGGACTTTTTAAAACAATGAAGAGTAAAAAAAGAACCAGCCAATGCCAGTCAGCTATGGAAGTACTTGCAAGAGAGAGGGAGGGCATTTTTAAGTTACTGGACAGGATGCCAAAAATATGTGCAACAGTTATTCACATGAAGGGTGGCTATTTTGATGAAAAGATAAAGTCACAATTAATGGTTCATATGTTCTGATATATGCTTCATCTGGCATTTTTGTTTTTTTTATGCTGAAATAAAAAATTTTGATAAGAATAAAGTGTTGAAAAGGCCTGTTTTTGCATGGATGTCTCATAATTTTGAATGCCACTATACACCCAAACAACAATAGCCAAAATTATTGCATCACACAAGTAATCCTTTTGTTTAGATATAATTAATTATACCACGACTAACAAAGTTTGAGCAATTGTCTTGCTTCTGTGAAAAAATAGCTAAGGATCTATGAACAAGTTTGCAACATAACGAAGGTTAACAAGAGCATCACAAATAAGAATCTCAGAATGAAGGATTTGTGTTTACATGAATTTACTTTGGTAGATTACCTCCCACACCATACCATTATTGATAAACCTTGGTGCTCAAGACAGTCAAACGGACTATATATCTGTTACATTAAAAATCTGATACTATTTTAAAATAGCACCTCATCTCAAATTAGTTTTTTTTTTAGTATTTTTAGATGGGACAGCTACAATCCCCCCTCTTTAAATACACTGCTTTGCAGTCCCTTTTCATTAATTGCCTTGAAAGAATAACAGTGGAATTAAAAAAAGAAAACTAGTCTTTTCTCAGAAACTATTTCAGGCTTTTAAAAACATTTCTACACTCATTTAAATGCTGAAGTGTACATAACTGGTCCTAACCTACTAAAATATTAGCATAACTTTTTTTTTTTTTTAACTCTTTGATTTTCAATCAGATTGAAGCACTTTGACGCTGCATGCTGGAGGTGACTCAACAGCTGCTATAAGATCGTCACATAATTCCATTCTTGTCCTGGTGTCCAACAAGCACATGTTCAAAAGTGACCAGATCACATGGACAGTTACAGCAGAGTGTCTTGTCACAAGTTCATCAATGATTGAGAATTGTCTCACCAATTTAGTCAGTCAGTTGGAGCAACTAGCCCAGGTGCTGATGTCAGCTGGCCAAACATTGGTCATCCATAACCAATATATCCCTCTGTCATAGCATTTATGCCACCTAGGAAGGTTTTCATTTCATGGAGGCAATCAAAATTATTCCATCATAATGAATAACTGAAGATCCACCTAACACAAAAGGCTCTCAAGACTGCAGCCAGCGTTGTGACATCACAGGTATGCTACTCACCATGAGAATCACATCAGTATATCACCTTGGGAAACAGCAGCATGATTAAGTAGCTACTTGTCAAATTAACTGTGGTCTTAAAACTAAACAAACAGCCCTCATTCTAAAATGGCATTTTGTCAACTGTCATACCACCACATTTTCTCAATGGTGTTCATGGCAGGGATTCATGTTGACCAGTCCATCACATTCAGAAATTTATGAGTCAGCTGCTTTCTATAGATTATCGGCATGTTGCACAATAGAATTTGCACCTATAAGATGTTAATTACATAACTGATTACACTTCTAAGTTAGTGTTATATGGACACTTTTACAGTTTTTCCGGTGCTGAAAGTGACAAAATTTAGAGAGGAACTGCCACAAGTAAGCTGTTATTTAACAATTCAAGTACCTGCTGGACAGGTTGTGTGTCCAAAATATTGTGCAGCCCTGGTGGAGAGTCTGGCTTAGAAGGCTGTCCCACAGAAACTTCCTGTTTCCCTTGTGGAGCAAAGTTTGCATTGTTATCTGCCAGCACAGACAGAGAATTTTGTCCCCTGTCACTGGCAAGAATATGATTTCTGCTCCTGTCGTTGTTGCCGTAGATGGTTCCACCACCAGCCTGGAAGTGGACTGGCGGGTTGTCATTGTTGGTATTACTCAGACCTGTTGCCTCCATCCTATGATACCTGTCCTGTGGCCAGTTTTGCTGTACTTGTGCAGAGTTCCCATCAGGGTTTTGTTGTCCTTTCACGTACCAGCTCAGTGGAAACTTCAAGGTGCCTGCGATGGTAAAAGTAACCCCCTAAAATGCTTAGCAAAAACAAATGAACAAAACAGACTCCACAGAGGCTGAGTAACATGCAGCCCCATAAAATATGGATAAAAAATACATTCAAATATACACTAAGGAATTGGGGGAAAAGGATTCATGTTTAATCAAATCATAAATTGTTTACATGGAGTACTCATTTACAAATTTGAGGTTAATCATCTTCTTTAAAATAATGAGTAACTCTATAATGAAAGATCTCTGCTCAACCATGCAAAATAAAAAGACAACTAAAAAAAATTAACAAAAGAAATTAGAAAATGAAAGTACGCTTGCTTTCTTACTGCAGTTCAAGATTTTGTTTTTCTGATTATAATTTTTCTAGTCTCCTCCTTTAATTTACTTGTAGTGGAAAGTTATTTCAAAGAAAAAAGTATATAGATAATAATGGATTTATACGTTTCTTTTCTGATAAGCTTATTGAAGGTATTAAATAATATCTTTCATTAATTATATTTTCACATTTATTTGCAGATGTAGTTTGTAAAAGTCCTTTTGAATAACCCTGCATTATAAGCAATTTCACAAAAGAAATAGGTATGTCGTCATGTAACAACGCATTACCTGCTTTATTGAGTAGGCTGTCTAGTTCCTTCACCAGCTCCTTGCCAGTCATTTCATTAGCCCTGAGCTGCCTTAAAAGTCGGGCTGCCAGAGCAGCTGCAGACTGGGGGACATTTTCCAGCAATGGGACAAACAGCTCCTGGGTGGCTTTTTGTAAATTCAGTTTGGCATTCAGACCCAAACACAGATTTTCTGCACATTGCACACCTGGGATCTCTGAGTCACAAAAAAAGGGAGGAGGATAAATCAACAAACAACACACAGTCAGGCGCAGTGATTATTCGGTTAGAAACAAATGAAAATTACAAGATTTTTACACGTGATTGGGTTGTAATAAATTATACTAAAAATTCAGCACTTGCCACACTGTTTTCAAAATAATAATTAGCTAAACTTGTCAAGGACACCACGAGATCTCTAAACATCCCCTGGTGACATTATCTGATGAACGAGAAATGATTATTTCACAGGGCATATAAAAAAAAGATGTGTACACACTTTCACGCAGTTCAATAGAGACATTTTGTCTCTCAACGTTAAGACATTTCCTTTGGAGGCTCACAGATGGCGGCACCATGCAATGCAACAGCACAATCCTGAGGACATGCATTTTCAGTGTGTGTGATAGGGAAGTACAGGCATTTTTAGATGAACACTCTACTGAGTGGTGGATGGGTGGTCTCCAGATTTTTTTCCTGTGGGATGTGTTGGAGGAAATAATGCGGTCCACAAAACCAGATCATTGATACTTCGATAGCTGTTTCTGTGAAAATATGCACAACTGAATGCCACTCTGTTGTCAAACACTGCAGTGCCTGTTAGGATAATGATGGAGGACATTTTGAACACCTACTATCTATAATGTATCATGTTTGAGGTGTCCAATGTCTAAAGCAAAATTCTTATCTGGTAATATGTCTGTTTACTAGGCTGTACAAAAGATGTTTACATCTTTTTTGGACATGCTGTATTTTGTATCATCATTGGCATAATTTAAGTACATTTTGCTAAAAGTTCATCTCCAACCTTTATTATTCAGACAAATTAGATGGATTCTCCAGTATAATCCAAACAATCATCTGAAGAATGAAGCTGACAATTTTTTGGCTGCCATCATTAGGGTTTTAGTCCTGAGGAGAACTGTTTCATGTGCAATTTTGTTATTTTTCCTGGCTTAAGATGTTAAGATTTTGCATTTTGTCATTTGACTGATGGATGACTTGTGAATATTTCACTACACAGCCCATCTGAGAGTGTTTTATTACCAATGTTCAGTTTAGAGGCAATATCATTTCTTTGTCTTGAAGCCATATCCTCTGGAAGTTTGTATTCTATTAAATCTCAGAAATTAATAATGAACACATCTTCATTGTTGGTTAGGGTTACTTGACATGTAGAAACCAGCTGGAAAAACGGGACTTCCCACTAAGAAACAATGTACATGTTGTCAGATAGGGTTGCTGTGTCCAGTCAGGAAAGAAAGCTGCCATTACAAATCTTACTGGAGAATTACACAACAAAGGCCAGCTCTGAACATTGATCTCATCAGATATAACAACTTCCTTAATACAAGTCTCTGATTCCTGTACAAACAGGAACAGCCAGTTAACTGATCATTAAATTAACAAAACAAAGCAAACAAAAAATCTTTATAAACCTAAAATAGATTTTTTTTCCAGGTTTGTTTACATGCTATTAACAACAACAAAGTAGTTAAGGTCAGTCAGCTTAACACTAGTAGTAGGTATAACAAGATTATGAAAGATAATCACCATGGATACCTTTGGGTCTGGAAAATTTCATCTAATTTCTTGAAAATCCTATCATTAGTATATCAGACAGAAGCAATAGCAAAAATATTTTTATCTTGGTTTTTCAAAACTCTTTTTATACTCAAATTTATGCAAACATGCACAAGAAAAATGTAAAGTGTTAATGGAAATGGTCATCTTTCATCATGCAGGAGCTGGGACACTCATTTTACAGAAGGCACCAAGTCTGAGGTCAAAAAAGGTTACCATTATGTCTCCAGACTCCACTTTCTGACCCTTCTGACCCTACATACCCTATTAACCAGAATTTCCAACAGATGAGGAAAACAATCACGAGAATTTCAAGATATACAAAATCTACTTCCAGTGGGCTGGCAGATAAATCTAGCATACCAAACAAATTGTAATGTTTTCAAACAACAGGACAGTAAGTGAATGGAATCAATTAGCAGTGGTATTGGCTGACAGTATTAGTATGAACTAGTTACCAATAGCCATTAATGTTATATGACACTTCCTCTAAGCCATGATCGCTTTGCTCTAGTTTCTACAGGCAAGCAAACACTAACTGTGTGCTCCCCTTGGAAATGTTAAAGCTGATTACTCTTATAAACTAGACAATGATACAGAGGTATGATATAATGGATAGTATGAGGCTGTCAATGTCAATATGGTTTTATGCATGCCAAGTCTTACTATGAATAGCAACACCCCCCCCTATGTCACTGATCAGAAATTTTGGATTAATACAGTACAGATAAAATTACTAATAATTTGCATAATCTCATTTCTAGAGTTGTTGACATTTGTTTGTAGATTAAAATCTTTCCTTAAATCAAGTAAATGACGCATGGACAATGCTTTTTAGTTGAACCAACTCAAAATATAACAGCACTAGAGAGCATTAGCAAAATTCAATGGCAGCTAAAAACAGTCCAGAAAAGTCACCATCAAATTTTTGTTTAGACTTTAAACTCATGAAATCTGGCAGAAAGCAATGAAATGATTTTGAATCCTTTATCTCAAGCCAGAGAATACGAGTATTCAGATTTTAAAAATTTTGTACCTATATTTACCTATGGGACATGTAACTTTAGCTAACAAGATTTTTATACTGTAAACTTTTGGATCCTTGTCCCTTGCTATTAATTATTATACTAAACAAGTACATTTAAAATGAGTGATAGAACAGATAAGAGGTAAAAACGAGAGAGAGAGACTCAAAATGTGAGGCATTACCTTGCTTATAACTGGTGTAAGATCTCCGAAAAGGATCTAAAAAAGAAGAATGTAGAAACAGTAGACAAATGTGCTAAGAAAACTAGCAAAAATCAGTATACAGAACCAAAATAATTTAGTTAAATAGTCCTGTTTTCTTTATTCTGGTATGGTGTTCTTTAAACAGATACATTTGCTGAATGATTTCTTAACTGGAATGGCAACTGTAAAGATATGCAAATTAATCAGCAGATAACCATGAACCCCAATAATTAATTGGCCAGTTATTAATGGCAAACGGAAACCTTTTTTTTTTTTTTTTGTTTGTCAGAAAGAACTGGAACATCCTTCTCCTAAATTAACACACAACCAGGGGCCTGCAGATGGAGATGATAAATCCCATAGACATTTATTCAATCAGTCCCCTATTTTCCACAAGTATAGCCCGTACACATATACATTTTAGTGCAATGTTGTTTTTTGGGTGGACGGGACAATCTGCCCACTCATAGCCTCCTCTCCCAACCCAGGATTGACGCTCTTACACATAACTGGGCGAAGGCAAGAACAACGTAATACCGGTCTAAAAGTGCAGTTAAAAATTCAACACATTTATGAGACTCAAATTTACAAAAAAAAATAATAATAATAAAAAGTGTAAATTGAAATCTTCAAAAAGTTTAATGTCCACTAATCAATATTATATCTGAATCCCAATTAATGTGTAACCAGGTGAATTTAAAACCAAAATATTAAAAGCAATAGTGCTATGCAAACATTCACTCAAAATTCAACACATTTATTAAACTTCTAAAGGCTGTGAAAAATATAATGAAAATTTCCTATTTGGAATCAGAAGCTTAAAGATTTCTATGTTAAATTAATCAACATGGTTGCACATTAATCTGGATTTTAAAATGGTTATGCAAAAGCCAAAGTATTAAAGCTAATACTAGTCTAAAACAAATTTGAAATTAAAATGATCATGAAGGTCTGTTTAGTATTTAAAGCTCTTAGATTATAATACAGAAAAATCAATTTTTTGCCACTCTCTGGACTGTTGTCTACTGGTGCTAAAAAGCTGTTCACTGTCTATGGAAGATGGAGGTCCACATAAATCCACCAGTGACAACTTTTTCAACCTTTTGAAGTGGAAAGTATTTTCTTTCCACCATAACAAAGGACCCTTATGCCTGAGTAGTATGGGCAAGTTAAGGTATTCTGTGATCTTTTTCTTTATAACAGCTGGTTGTTTTTTTTTTTGGTTTGTTTGTTTTAATTCATGAGGACAGGGAGTCTGCTTTCCTGTAGAAGAATTGACAGCCTCTTTTTTTTCTTTCTTTTTGTCTCTATTATTTTTCATAGTGGTCCCTGAGCCTGAGAACTGTCACTACTAACTCAGCAGCTGACGTCTTTGGTTTGGCTGAATCATCAAGACTTGACTCAAAGTCTGATTATATTTCTGAGGTTTTGCCTATTTTCTTAGTCTTCCTTTGCCTTATTCATGCCTTTACTGTGGAACCTCATTTTGAAATGAAGGTTTAAGCATTAGACATACAGGATTTACTGGTAACCTTGTCTAAGGAGAATTTGATAGCTAAAACTGAGAGCATTATAATGGAAGTTGTTTCTTTCTTCTGATTGGCAACTTTTGTGATCTCTTCAAAAGGCTTTAAACACCAAGCAAGTTTTTCGGTTAGGCACCATTGACACAGAGTTACATTTGGAATATTGTATCTACTGCATATGGTGTTATTGGGCATCTTTGTTGAGTATTACTTTTTAGCATGTAATATGAACTGTTCCAAGAGGTGGACACATCCTTGAGAAGCCACTGTTTGGGGACATTCAGTTGTTCCTGAAGCTTACTTACCTTTTGTGAGATAACAAGAGAATGGTGGCAATGGATATCTAACTCTTGATTAATATGGAAGAGATTCTCCACCACTCACTGGCTACACACACACACTTGCCATTGTTAATGCATAGTTATAAAGTATGTATAAAACATGATAGTGATGGTAATTTGATTCTGAGAAAACAAGTAACCGTATTAGCAGCACTGCCCCTAAGGACCAAATAAACTTTACCCAGTAGTATTCAAACTTTCTCCAAATCAGCCAAAAATTGTGTACTTGTGGGTGGTTGGCTGTATGTAATTTAAAAAATGAAGCCACATCTAAGATGGCTTCCTGCCTTTCAAAATCAGGTTTTAACCAAAGACTGATCATATATAGTAAGAAATAGTGTTCCAGCTGTACTAGATGTTCAAATGTCTGTTAATGCTATACTTGACAGTTTTTCTTTGGCATCTTTTGCTATTAATGACTGAAAAAAGTTATGGTGACATATTATAATTGAGAGACATGCTTGCATTTAGAGTTGATGGAATATTTCTGAATCACAAAATAATTCCATAAAATCCTTTTGAAGACATCTCTATCTTTAAACATCTATGCCTAAGCACTTATCTAGAAATGGAGTGTCAGTGATCAGGGTTTTTCCAAAGGGTAAATTATTAGAGGTTGGGGTGTGTGTTAACATTTTTGGGTTCAAAGAACAAATGTTGAAAAATCTTTATTATAATACTGAAAAGTATAATCACACAATTAATTACAACTTATTCTCTGACAACAAACACAAATAAACTAGGTGCAGAATATAGCATTTGTAGTAAGTATTTTACATCAGTTATGATGATGATCCAAAAGAATGAATCTATTTTACAAACATTTCTGTTCTAATCCTATATATACAATTATATACATGACAATAAAATACATGTAATGGATTAATAAAACAAGGCCAGTAGTAGGTCTACACTTTTTACACAGCAGAAAGATTTAACAAACTTCTTTATGCTATTGTTTACATTTGGAATGAACCATACTGATTTTCACAAGTTGCAAAATCAGCAGCAGCAACATCACTCGTTTCAATGTTTTTAGATGTGTGAACATTTACATTTCAGTGTGAAGCAATGCAGTTGATGGAAGTTCAGTTGAATACTGCTCACAAAACCTCTCAATCTGAACTTTAATTTGGCATCTTGTTGGGGTTTAGCACAGTTTCAATGTTTGCCATTCTGCTCAGAAGTGAATTCCTTTCGATAGAATAATTGCATTGTTGATCAGACTGCTGTATCGATTTCTATCTAGTTGTTTAGGTACTTTGAGAGCACACAAAAAGCTCTGTTTCAGACTCTCTAAACAGTTGCAGAGTTTCATTACTCTGATGAGAACATAGATGAAACAATGAAATCAAAATGAAGTATGCTTGAAGGAAGATGCGATAATTTAGTGCATGTTTCTTTGTCAAAAATTTTTGGTGGCAATGATAACTGATTGCCTCTACTATTTTACTGTATCATCTCCACACAACTTCAACTGATTCTGGTTGTGGTATCCAGCAGACTTTGGACAGATTATCGAGCTGAAGAAATGTTATCCACCTTTGCTAACAAATCACACAGAACACCTCGCAGCAGTTATTGCTAGAGCTAAAAAAAATACATATGCTCTCAAGACTGTCATACATACTCGACATAAGGATGCTTGATTTGCTGTTATGTTCTGTAATTAAGTTGGCTTCATGGGCAATACATGGTATGTATGTATTTAACCATTGCAGTTTCAGAAATCTTCTTCTGTGTGCCTTTGAACTTGTCCTAGAATCACTGTCATGTGTCCTTGACAACTTTGTTGATGTTCTCTGCAATAGATGAAAATGTTTCTTGAGCAAGATCCTCACCAGTTTCATCAGTGACCTCTCTGACTTAGTAAGATGCTCTGGTTCTCTGTCTTTATCCACAAAGCAAACAGCAACTGCTTGTAACAAATCAGAAGTTATATCAGTTATTATACTACACAATCCAGCTGCTAAACTTCAGAAGATATAGCTTCACAAACAGCAATGTCTCAGATTGTGTGTGGCATGAAATGGTGACATGTTTGTACTTTACAGGACTATGTAAACCTAGGAGCTGTGCGGCCTTGGTATCATTTCAGCATTTAGCTAAGATTTTTTTTCTGCCACAAGACCCATTTTTTCTTTGCTTATCCAGAAGTACGTCTACATGTTTTGTTCTTGTGGATCAGATGAAACCCATTACTGCTGCTTTACATGATTGACTAGAAAATTTTTCAAAGAGCCATTCCCCCATTCTTTGCTTTTTTTCCTGGCTTCCTTCCATTTTAAACCACTGACTGCATACTTGCCAATTCTCCCAATTTTTTTCATAAAAAAGACCCTTTTCTCCTGATTTTTAAGGACTCTCCCTATAAAATGTGAAAACAACCTGATTTTTCGTCACCCACAGCCGACATTTCGCGAGTTTCATATTTTGACCAATCATAAATCAGCAAACCCACCACCCCGTTGTGTATTGCTCATGCTATCATCGTCCGCCATTTGACCCTATAGCCACCTGCTACTCTGCAGGCACTCCCAGTTGCATCACAGGCCTCTGCGGTAACTCACACTTGCATCACCGGTCCCTGACAACTTCCTGTCACTCCATCACCCTGATAGAAACAAACAATACACGCTGGTGACAGGGGCCGGAACTCGACCTGTTACCGCAGTAGGACTGATGCAATCGAGCCACATGCTCCTATTGGGGCCAGCAGTAAAAAGACTCGGACCACGACGCCTGGGGCAGAGCACGCTACAAAGACTGGACAGTGACTTCGGCTGGATACACACTAGCCAGCTCGGCTTTTGACAAACTTGGGCACCAACAACCTGCCATATTTTTGTAGACAAGTCATGAAGACAGTACATACTCTACCCTAAATGCCAAATGAAACAAAATAACAGCCAGCATGGGAGAAAAATTTTTAGAAAATGCTCAACATTCCAGACAAGTGCATTTTGCAAAGTAAGACAGAATTTCTGTCTATTTACATAAACTTTTTATTTTGGAATAAATGTCGCTTATATATGTGTTATCGATGCTGGTATTCCAACATATTTCCTGTTGTTATTTTCACTTGAGTTTGTTTGTAAACTGACAAGTTATTTGTCAAAGATATTTATTGTGTATTAATAAATCACAGATGTTTTATATGTGGTCAGAATGCCGAGCACTATATTGTACGTACATTGTTGTATTGTAACAATACTCTGGTCAATTAAATTTTATATATGCTGTGCAGTTAAGTTAACTTTCACTCGAAAATGCATTTTCCAGATCTAGTACATGTATTTCCCAGTGCAGTTGTTTGAAGTGTCATTAACTAAAACTTCACAGTTTGTTAAAATTAAATCATGAAATCATAATATTGTACAAAACTTCCATACATCTGTATAAGAGGTTGTTTCCTGAAAGCAATCATGAGTGTTTAGGTTTTCTTTGTTCACATTTTCAAGTGCTTCGTGACTCGGATTACCCATGAAAATTTTGGAAAGTTGGCAAGATGTGACTGTTGCCATGCATCCAAGAATTTTTTTAAACCTTATTACGACCTGGACCATCAGCTACATACAAAACAAAATGCAGCATTTTTTTAGACTGCTGTACTCTCAACGGTCAATCTTGCATCAAGCAGCAGCACGTTTACATTGCTTTATTTTGACTTCTGATGCCTATGTTGCTTTGCTTAAAAATGAGCAAAATGTTAATAAAACTACATGATCTGTCAGTGCTGCATAATAATGATTTAAATTTGGTTTTAAAATTCTGTCCAATTATTCCATGTGGGAATAGTGGCCAACTGTTGTGCATTAGATTTGCAATAGTTTTGTTGTGGTAACCAGTTTACAAAATCACTGTACTACAAAGCACAAATCTTATGCATGGCCTTGCTGTTGAGCAAACTTTTCACTAAAGGTCATCAGGATGAAAAGGTGACCTGGGTGACCTATGGAATTGCACAATTCATAGCAAAAACTCTGCAACCGTTTACCAAGGATGACTTTTGTTAAAAAAGGTGCATGGTTGCAAGTTCCCAAAAGCTGTGACCCGATGCAGTGAAGAAGTTTGAGAGTGTTAGCCTAAATGACACGACAATGCAAAGCAGACCTGTCAATTTGTTGTGATGATGTACAAGGAGTGTCAGAAAAGTAAAAGGACTTAGTGTGCTGTGCGAGCTATGAGTGGGGTAGGGATTAACGGGTTGCATCACCATGTGACATAATATCCAGGGAGTATATAACTGCAATCTCAGCTCTCTGCAGCCATTGTATGTTTTTTCACGTGCTTTTGTTAACAGCTCCTCAATTTTAGGCCGTCAAGTGATAGGCACAGAGCAATGAACCAACCTGAAGTTTCTGGTCCAGCTGGGGAAAACTCTGTCAGAAGCACTCGGACTACTGCAGCAAGTGTATGGAGATGAGACGATGTTGTGTTCACGGGTTATCGAGTGGCACAAGAGGTTCAAAGAGGGACACAAGGACGTAGAAGACGACCCCAGGAGTGGAAAGCCTTCAACGAGCAGGATTGGGGCCAACGTTGAGCGCATGAGGCGGGTGGTGTGTGGCGATCGTCAGCTGACTGTTTGACTGATAGCAAGTGAGCTGGGCTTGAACCGCGATAGCGTCTGGAAGATTATCACCGAAGATTTGGGCATACAGAAGATCTGTGCGAAGATGGTGCCGAAGATGCTGAACAATGACCAGAAGGAGTGGCACATGCAGGTGTGTCAAGACAGCCTCGAGCATCTTGAAA
The DNA here is from genome assembly GCA_018389105.1 of Nautilus pompilius. Lineage (NCBI taxonomy): Eukaryota > Metazoa > Mollusca > Cephalopoda > Nautilida > Nautilidae > Nautilus > Nautilus pompilius. The sequence continues at coordinate 699,473 of JACATO010000596.1, forward strand.
CCAAACCAAACTTGCTTGGGAGAGTCATCATCGGTGATGAGTCATGGATCTTTGAGTATGACCCGGAGACCAAGTGCCAGAGCCTTCGGTGGAAGAGTCCGGAGTTGCCGAGGCTGAAGAAAGCAAGACAGGCAAAGTCAAATCCATGTTGATCACATTCTTCGATGTGAGGGGCTTCGTCCACAGAGTTCTTGCCACAGGGCCAGTCGATCAACCAGCATGTCTACAAAGAGATCCTGCGGCATTTGCTTCGTTCAGTGCGCGAGAAGAGGCGACAGTTGTGGCAGGACAATTCGTGGCTACTTCACCATGACAATGCGCCGGCTCACAACGCCCCGAGCATCCAGCAGTTCCTTGCCAAGAAGAACATCGCCGTGCTGGAGCAACCTCCCTACTCACCCAACCTGGCTCCGTGTGATTTTTTCCTTTTCCCCAAGCTCAAGGGGGGTCATCAAGGAGACCCGTTTGCCGGACGTGGAAGCCATCAAGAGGGCCGTGACTATGAAGCTGCGGAGAATCCTTCCAGGAGTGCATGGAGGAGAAGGATGGGAAAGTGTGTTAGACTCAAGGGGGATTATTTTGAAGGGGAAAACTTGTAGTTTGGATTTGACAAATTATTTGTGACCCCAGTCCTGTTTCTTTTCTGACACACCTCGTATTAGGCTACTTAAAAGAGGAAGAAATTTTGTTTGTTTTTTTTACTCGGCAGTGGATGGATCAACTGATACCTCAACAGGAGTTCAGTTATTAGTATTTGCATGTGAGGTAATGTGAGGTTTCACTATTCACAAAAAAAAAACTTGCTGGTGTAAGTCTACTTAACTGAACTGACTGACTTGGAGGGGGGGGAGGACTCTTAGAACAGTGCAACAACCCAATGGTGTTCCTGCAATGATTGCATACACAACAGAATGATCCCATTCTTAATGAAACATCTGGGTAAATGACAAGATGAGCTTTTTTTTCAATTTCTCTGCATTATTCATCAACAGGCAAAGAGTTGGACTCTGAAAATGTTATGAAAGTGGTTGTTTAAACCATAAATGATTTACAACTGTAAGGCCTAAACCATCACTGTTTTTCAAGGAGATCGAAGCAGAATATTGAGATCTTGTTGTTTCATCAAAGACAGGCGACTGAGTTGAGGAAATACAAATATGACAATTTATTAGATGAAATTATTGTGTTCTATAATGAAATAAAGAAAGCAGTTCCAGAATTTGAAGATGTGGAATGGTTCTGATTTATCATTTCTCATTAACATTACCAGCCATGTAAACATGTTAAATACCAAACTTCAAAGCAGAGATCATCTTAGATAATTTCCCAACAAATTAAAAAAAAAATACCTGAAAAGCTCACTGGGTTATAAAGGTATTTATTCAGTTTCTACATTGTCTCATGTTCGCTGCTATCTACGCATGCTTATTTGGCTCTACTTACAACTGCAAACAAACATACTCTGAGCATCGATAAAGTAAAGCTTCAAAATCAATTGCATGATGATAGCTTACACTCAGTTTTGTGATGGCAACTACAAAAATGGATCCCAATATTAAGAAACCTGTTTGAGAAATGCAGTGTCAGAACTCGCAACATTAAGAAGTTATTATCACTATTAACAAATGTCTGATTATTCAAGTTCTGAATTTACAAGCAATATATTTTTTCACTCATCTAATTTTCATTTTGATATAAATAGTTAATATGCAATGATTTACTCAAGAAGTGATAGAAGACAGCAAGGTAAACATAAGTTCACACTTTATTGATATTTAAAACCCTAATATTTTTAGCCATGGTATATTTCCTGTTTCAATCATGAAAATTTTAAAATGTAATCCTCTGAAAAAGAATCTCAGTACAAAATATTAGGATCTTTTATATCAATGAAAAATGTGGACTTATGCCTATCCTACTAGTAGTTAATCTTGAATATCTTTGATTGTAAACATCATGATTTGGCCGATCAATCTTAGTTTAATCTTCTCTTCTTATCTTTCCATGTACTTTTTTTCTATATCTAGATAGAAAATCTTTACAATTGCCATGTAACAGCTTTGTTTATTTTCCCCTAATAGCCAAAGCTAATATCCTCACAAATCTTGTTTATTTCAGTATCAGTTATCGTGCAGTGTCATCTTTTTCTTTTATTAAAATTTGTGTATGATTTTATTTTAATAATGATATTAGTCTATGTAGATATCATACTATGCTATCTAAATATCCACTTGGCTCTGTATCTATCATTTCTGAGTTATTTTTTCTTATTTACTGATAATTTTACATGCTTGATAATAAATTTATAATGAAAACTAACAATTTTTATGGCTGAAAGGCTACTATAGTGTAGCTAAGCACATTAAAAAAATTGACAATAAAGAAATGGAATTTTAAAAATTACTGCATGTAAAAATTTTTGGCCTGCACTTATTTTTGTATCTATCAATGTGGTCTCTAAGGAAAAAATGCTGTGCAACCACGCATTAATCTCTAGTTTTGCTCAAAGAAGTATCTATCTATCCTCAAAAACTTATACTCACCAGCCAATTTCTTTTCCCCATGGCAATCTTTAGAACTGTGGCAAGGTAATTCACCTACAATAACATCATCAAGATCAGCCAATTTGACAGCATCATGGACAATAACAAAATCCTGGTCACCCAAGTAATTCAACCGTAGACTGCCAAGAGGAGACTGCTCTAAGTACACAAGAATCCATGCAATCTGACGCATGATCTGATGGAAAAAAAAACAAACGGAAAGGGTAAGATAGAAATTAGGCCAAAAAAATAAAATGTATCTCAAGTCTACAGTTTGTTTTGATACTAAAATTGATTCTTAGATTGGCTTCCATCACAGAGTGGGATGAGAGAACTAATCTATAGTTTCCTTTGCCTGAGTGAAGAACAGAGACACATCCACATAGAAACACCAATTTTAGAGTTTGCAAATTCAGTTCGCAAACCAAAGATGTAAAAACAAAAAATGAATGAGGAAGGGATAATAAATGAAATACACTGATATAATAATAGGGTGCATCATATGCCACTTTTTAAAATTTTATTTTATTTTTTTTTTACTGTATTAAAAACTGATTTATCTTGAGCCTGAACCCTCCATTCAGGCTAAAATTTACAAAAAAAAAAAAAAAAAATTATTTTTTTAAAAAAAATGAGACTCTGGATCCCGGACAAGTAACAAAACTCTCTTCTCTGAACCAATTTTTGTTTGTTTCCCTTGGGTGTAATTTTTATTCGTTCTGGGCCCCAATACGGAAGAGATTCGTTCAAACCTGCTATCTGCAGGAACAAGACCACCTGACTGTCAGACTTGGGGTTTAATGACAAATTTAAAGAAAAAAACAAAAACAAAACAAACCAAAGACTATGTAAAGTTGTCTCTAATTTTATTAAAAGAAAAGTGTATTCACAAAAGAATTTCTTCATGGATCAGCTGAAATAAAGAGTAAACAAACAATAGTCCTGACAACGCACCATTAAGAACATCACAACGGATAGGAAATTAGATGTCTAGGACACCTGTTTAACTAACAGACTAAGTGCGTCCATCTAAGATATTTGGAAAAGAATTCAAAACATCGGCTAATTAACTGCTGCACTACCGAGGAAGACATTTACATTAAAGGAAAATAGTTACTCAAGTAGTCACAGCAAGAAACAGTTTAATGAAATTAAACCATCGTTAAATTTGGTTAAGTATGCATTAACCCATGTAAGGGAGTTGGGGTCAGCGTAGGTTCTTCTCACTTTTCTTCACCGGATTTCTCCCATACCTAGAAATGAAGAGTTCCAATAGGGGTTTTGCACAACACAAGCAATGCTTTCTAGCGGATAACTACTACACTCCCCCACTAGGACCGAGAAGTTATCTCGTTTGTAGAGACCAGTGCATGACAACCACCACCACCAAGGCAGCCTTTTAAAAAGTTATAATAAACTGAAGGCATTTTAACATATTACTTAACCAGTCCATCGTGGAATCATAGACAGTGATCCACGACTGTTTGACTTCCCTTGAACTAAGGATGACTCAAAAAGATAATGATGAATTAGTGTATGAGGGAAAAAAGAAATAATTTGGCAAAATCTGAAATAAAATTTTAGCCAAGAATTTGCTTCACCAAAAATAACACCTCTGGAAATTTACAAGAATATACCAGGTGTGCGTGCACGGGTGCACTTAAACAGTCAACCAACCTCATGGTCACATCTAATGACCAATCAGTCCATGAACTGGTGTACCATCACTGTTTGGAGAAAAAAAGCGATTTTGATAAAACCTTGAAAAATAATTGAGCGCCACCAACTTTAATTATCAGAATTACAGAACATTTAAGATCTACATGTGTAACTCTGTGAAATGAATGTTCTTTTGTACTTTCAGAGAAAGTGTATTAATTAAAGATGAACCATTCAAAATTTTGACTTGTGATAGATCTAAAAAAAAAAAAAGAAAAAAAAGTTAGTAGTACAAACAGTAAAATCTGCATAGACTAGATTGTTTTGGTTTAATGTAATTTAAAATTGTTTAGCAAAATCAAATTTCTGTACAAAACAGTTAAACATTTGTTCATCATCTGGTTCTTGTTGCCATTTCTTTCCCGAGGCATAATAATAATAAAATAGAAGTGTGATTTCTCCCAGTAACTTAGCAGCGCGTAGCTTAAGAGGGAGCTTGTGGAAGTCGGATAGAGTCCACAGGAGTGGGATGCTTAGCATTCCCGATTCAAAAACTCAAGATCTCTACATGATTTGTTTGCCACGCTAACAAAAACTGCAGTAAGAACATTCCAGCAACAAAATTTTTGAAACAAACAACAAAAAAAACAAAACAAACAAAATAATTCAGTGGTAACAGAAAATTTAAAGAGCAAACAACAATGCTAACAAGTACAAGGGAAACCTTTTTATTTTTTTTTCCAGGCACCCGCTTTGTAAATAGGTGATTGGTCTTGCCAGCCGGAGAAGTTGGCTGGGTAAACAAATAGCTGGCGCTTGTGCGCACACATGGGAATTGAAAATATTTCTCAAAAACAAAAAAAAAGACACAAAAGCAAAGTCGAGTCAGCACTGACACAAAGACAGAACTAAAACTCATAAAACTGTCACTGCCAGAAAACTTGTTTATGACTAATAAGTCAGTAAGCATAGATTTAGGTACTTGCTATGCCCTAGTTAAAAAAAGAAGAAAAAAGAGAGACAGACAGTCAGACAGGGAAAAGTTATAGGCACCCTGTAAAACTGTCACTTCTATCCTCTTAACTTTTTCCTGTTGTTCCACTTAAAGCCACTGAACTACATTTCTACTTTGCTCAATGCAGCAAAAAAGCCAAAAAAGAGAGAAGTGGGATGGTAAATCCATCCTAATGAAATATAACCACCTGGTTTCATAAAAAAGCAAGGAAATGATTTTTTTTTTATGTCGATCAGTAATGGTGTTGCCTAACCATAAAGGCAAAAAGTAAAATTTCACATTAAATAGACAACTCCCAATTTCATTTTAACCTTTGAATAGGGATTCATTTTCAAACCCTTAATGTCATCTACTTAAAAAGTAACCAACATCTAAATACCAATGGGGTATACAACAGATTTTGTCTTTTCGAACAACTTTCTTTTTTTATGAAGAAAGGAACAGAAGAAAACTATTTTATATACCATTTAGGGGTAATCCTCTATAGTTATATGAACTTCATTACGCTACTCGATCCTTTGTCGCTAATCACACAGGTATAAAAAAATTAACTTGTAAAATATAAAAAAGCTTCCAAACATGCTTTAAAAAAGTGGTAGTAAGTTATTTACAAGTTAGGGCTAAAATTGTTTCCTCTGTGTTTTATATCATAAATACGAGGTGTAGTCAAAAAGTATCCGACCTTTGGCCAAAAAAACAAGTAATATTAAAAAACTCACCATTTTGATTTAGTCTCCTTCAAAGTATTTGCCTTGGGAGTCTACACACTTCTACCAGTGTTCCTCCACTGCTGGAAACCCCTTTTTGGGATGCTGTAGAGCTGTGCCGTCGAATTTTGCTTAATGTCCTCTGTTGACTTAAATCTTCTCCCTTTGAGTGTTTTTTTTAGCTTTGGGAATAGCCAAAAGTCACATGGAGCCAAGTCCGGGGAGTAGGAAGCCTGACAAAAAAGTGGTGTGTTATGCTTGGACGACGTGGGCGGAATGAGCGGGTGCATTGGCATGGAGTTGCCAGTTCTTTGCTGCCCACAGGTCGGGTCGTTTTCGCCACACAGCTTCACGAAGGCGACGAAGAACCCCCAGGTAGTATTCTTTGTTAATTGTCTGACCTTGTGGTGCATAATCATGGTGCACAATACCTCTGTAGTAAAAAAAAACAGGTCATCAGTTTAACATTGCTGCACACCTGTGTTGCCTTCTTTGGTCTTGGTGAGGATGGATGCTTTCATTGGGATGATTGCAATTTTGTTTCAGGGTCATAGCCGTACACCCACCCATGTCTCATCGCCAGTGATGATAGTGTTCATGAAGTTTTGATCTTGGCTAGCACACTCCAGCATGTCCTGGGAGATATCCTTTCTGCTGGTCAGACAGAAACTTTGGTACGAATTTGGCCGACACCCTCTTCTTGCACAAATCTTTTGTTATAATTGACTGAACTGACCCATGGCTGATTCCAACTTCGGCAACAATCATAGTCACATGACGGTCTTCATAGACTATTCCTCGAACCTTTGCAATCATTTTATCGTTTCTGCTAGTCGATGGTCTGCCACAACGTGGGTCACTGTCCACTGAGGTGCAGCCATCTTTGAACTGGTTGTACCACTCCTTTATTTGTGTTTTTCCCATAGCATCATCTCCAAAGGCCTTCTGAATCTTCTCGATAGGCAGGGCTTGCATATCACCAAGTTTTTGGCAGAATTTGATACAATATCTTTGCTCAATGCGATCGGTCATCTTGACTCAAAAAGAAAAAAAATCGCACAGCACACTCTTCACGTCTGTACTCAATGTGTCACTGCAGGCGACTGGCGCAACCTACCGACACGAAAATTTTTGCACATGCTCAGGAAGGACGCAGCCACCTAATACCCATGCGAATTTTGCTCACACATTATTATTTTGTTCAAACAAATTCAAGGTCGGATACTTTTTGACTACAACTCGTACACTGCAGTTTACCAACTAAAGTTGTACTGGCAATACACGTTCAGCACACTGTTAACATTACCTCTACTATGGTGTATATATTTGCTTAAATTAAAAAAAAAAAAAAATCTATTTTAAACAAAGTAACTTTTCTTTGAATTACTATATTTAAAACTCTGAATCTTAACCAATAAGTTTCTATGTAAATATGACAACTTATTTATTTATAAAGGTTCCTTCAGTATTCATTACTTCCCCTTAAATCTTTTACATATCAAATTTTCAGATAAGTACATTTCAAGTAGTATAATCTTTCCAGAATGGCACCAGTATACAATATTTAATTTATGGGTAGCAGATGGCTAAGTGCATAGCCTATCAGTCTACTGTAGCTGAGGGGATTGACGAGGTTTGGTGGACCTCTCTTAATATGGTTCCTTCTCTCCCAATCTTTAAATGTGGGCCCCTCTAGGCATTCCTATTTCTTTCCATGGCTAAACAATTTTTTTAGTAGGGACATCCTGCTGTATACAGAAGTGCCAAGCCTGATGGGGTAGGAATGGAACAATATTGGTGGCAAGTTATTTACTGAAGCTAGTGTGGTTTACAGGCTTGATGAACACCCCTGCTGTCATAATAAAAGACATTCTTACTATAGAAGATCCTCCACAAATTCTCCCTGGTTTGCAGGCATGTGTAAAGGTAAAACGACACATCTGGACAGCTCTAACTTTATTTGCAAAGTTAAAAACACCAGAGGTGAGAGGTCTCCGTGTAATTCAAACTCTAGGAATGCAATTCCATGACCTGCACTTTCTCCTGTTAACACGTGTGCATACAATTCTAGAGTTATAACCATCTGACTGAAGGAAGTAAGTTTATGGTCACCTAGTTCCTGGTATATCACTGGCAGTTTAACTGGAAAAAAAATATGTAAAGACTTGAGAAAGCAACCTGGAAATAAAACATGAAACTGTCTCAATTTTCTAAAAAAAAAAAAAAAATCTTTAGAAAACAAAAATTATTTTATTGCTTTTTTTGTAGGTAAGTCCACCATGAAAGTGCTAAATGATTTTTATGATGAAAATTGAAAATGTTCCTAAAATGGAGAGCACACAGGAAATTTTGAAAACCAAGAGATATGAACAAGTGCACAGTATTACATAAGCCAAGTCTCAGAAGATCCCAGTGGTAATACTTTGAACCTGAAACCAAATACCTAAATTATCAATCTGAAGATGTAATGATGTATGCATGCACACTACCCTTTTTTCAAATGTTTGTTTTCTCATAGGAATTAATTTCTTCTTGCACAACTTCACGTAGTCACAGATTTCCAATAATTAAAACTTCGCATAGCGTTTCCTGCCTTATATGAAGAAATTACCTCCGATATGTGAATAAATCCATCCCATAAAAGATTCTAACGAACAGAAGAGGCAGGGGGTGGTGGTGGTGGATGGTCAATGAAGAAAACAAGAATGCAGCCACCCATCATGGAAAATGAAGCTGGTTGCCAAAAAAACCCCTGGAAAACTAGTGTAACACAAACGCAGATATTACTTTTGGTGCACCTACTTGTTGGCGGGCCATTAAATGACTGTTTTAGCTCTTCCTTGAATTCTCTCTCTTCCTGACTGGTTTACAGAAATCAACGGGCAGAAAAAGAAAAAAACTGGTTACAACAAAACAGAAATTTAAAGCATGCACCAGATATGGCCCCTGATCAGCTCCAAAATCTAGATTTATGTTGCCAAAGGGGAAAAAAAAGTATCAGAAGGAATGAAGAGTTTATAATTCTGCTCTTGTCTTAAGAAAACCATCTGTTCAGCTACAGTTGCATGTATAAAATGCTTTGCAATAGCATTGTCATAGCAACAGATCGCCTGATAACAGCTATATGCCAAGTCAGTTTCTGTGTGCGTGTTTTTCTCAACTAATAATAACTTAATCCAGTTTAATGTCAACTTGTGTTATACTCTACAATGATGATGCAGCATAAGCCAATATTTTAATGTATTTATTTCCAAAGTATAAAGAAAAAAAAATATCACTGACCTTCGACAAACAAAAATGAAATTAGATAGCTAGATGCCCCAAAGTGTGTCATGGACTAATCTTAGATGGATCTTGAATAAAACTCATTAAATTTCTGTTCATTACAAACACATCACACCAAATGCAGGATTTCAGGATCATATCTTTCACACAATAACAATCAATGTCCACCAGCATCCTGTACATAAAATTTAACCAAATTCATCAAAAGAAAATCACAGTGTATGTAGCTGGTATTATGTTACTTCTGTTTTGGACAATGATCTAGTTGCTAAACAAGATATAATCTCATTCAGGTCAGGTATAAACAGTTCAGAAATGTAGGTAATAGCTATTTATATCCAATAACTTCAATTTTCATTCCCATCCTAGTAGTAGATAAATTTAAGACAAAACCTTAAATTTAATAAATCCTTCTTAATTTTAGCACCCTTCATTTCTCTAGTTTCTCTGAGAGACCTCTCCACTGAAGCTTCCTTCAAATTATAAGTATTTCTTTACCTAGTATTGACATGAACTTTGTACTAAATACAGACATCATCAAACCAAACACTTTAAATCGAAACTTATCGGCTCTTATGTTCAATATGTCTATTTATCAAGTCCGAAAGATTTTAAGCTTTTCCAAAAATGGAAATTTTAAATTCCAATTCTTAAAGTGGCCATGAATACAATCTGGATCCAGTTTCTATATGATAATACATTTTTAAAACCTTCCCACAATGCAATACTATGAAAACTCACAACTGCCTATAGTAGTAACCAATAAATGTCTGCAAATCTTCAAAAGAACAAAAGATGATTATTTTTGCTGTTGTATATATACGAGGCGTAGTCAAAAAGTATCCGACCTTTGGCCAAAAAAACAAGTAATATTAAAAAACTCACCATTTTGATTTAGTCTCCTTCAAAGTATTCGCCTTGGGAGTCTACACACTTCTACCAGTGTTCCTGCCACTGCTGGAAACCCCTTTTTGGGATGCTGTAGAGCTGTGCCGTCGAATTTTGCTTAATGTCCTCTGTTGACTCAAATCTTCTCCCTTTGAGTGTTTTTTTTAGCTTTGGGAATAGCCAAAAGTCACATGGAGCCAAGTCCGGGGAGTAGGAAGCCTGACAAACAAGTGGTGTGTATGCTTGGACGACATGGGCGAAATGAGCGGGTGCATTGGCATGGTGGAGTTGCCAGTTCTTTGCTGCCCACAGGTCGGGTCGTTTTCGCCACACAGCTTCACGAAGGCGACGAAGAACCCCCAGGTAGTATTCTTTGTTAATTGTCTGACCTTGTGGTGCATAATCATGGTGCACAATACCTCTGTAGTCAAAAAAAACAGGTCATCAGTTTAACATTGCTGCGCATCTGTCTTGCTTTCTTTGGTCTTGGTGAGGATGGATGCTTCCATTGGGATGATTGCAATTTTGTTTCAGGGTCATAGCCATACACCCATGTCTCATCGCCAGTGATGATAGTGTTCATGAAGTTTTGATATTGGCTAGCACACTCCAGCATGTCCTGGGGGATTTCCTTTCTGTTTTCTTTCTGCTGGTCAGACAGCGACTTTGGTACAAATTTGGCCGACACCTTCCTCATGCACAAATCTTCTGTTATAATTGACTGAACTGACCCATGGCTGATTCCAACTTCGGCAACAATCTCCTCAACAGTCACACGACTGTCTTCATAGACTATTCCTCGAACCTTTGCAATCATTTTATCGTTTCTGCTAGTTGATGGTCTGCCACAACGTGGCTCACTGTCTACTGAGGTGCGGCCATCTTTGAACCGGTTGTACCACTCCTTTATTTGTGTTTTTCCCATAGCATCATCTCCAAAGGCCTTCTGAATCTTCTCGATAGTCTAGGGTTGCGTATCACCAAGTTTTTGGCAGAATTTGATACAATATCTTTGCTCAATGCGATCGGTCATCTTGACTCAAAAAGAAAAATCGCACAGCACACTCTTCATGTCTGTACTCAACACGTCACTGCGGGCGACTGGCGCAACCTTCCGACACGAAAATTTTTGCGCATGCTCAGGAAGGACGTGGCCACCCAATACCCATGCGAATTTTGCTCACGCATTATTATTTTGTTCAAACAAATTCAAGGTCGGATACTTTTTGACTGCACCTGGTATATGTTGTTTTTTTTTGTGTGGGGCTAATTTCTTGCATAATTTCCTTTGGCAAAAATTTATATTTTTCCTTTAAGAATTTTACTTTATCTGCCAAATTGATTTTATAGCCAGACATTCAGAAGCAACAGGAAATGGACAGAAACCTAATTGTGAGTTTTTGCAGCATTGCATTGTGGGAAGGTTTTCTATCATTAACACACAAAAACCAGATTTAGACTGTATACACAGCTGTTTTAAGCCTAGGATACCCAAGTCCATTTGTGTAGTTCCATTTCTACTGTAAGTTACTCCATCCATAACTAAAAGTGTTACATCTAGATATGTTAAATCCAATGTCTTACAAACAATCACCCAATCTTGTGATTAGCTGATTGTGAACTTTTAATCAAGTCTTTCTTGATATCCACTGTTTTTAGTATTAAAACACACCAACAAACCATCCTCGTTATCCTTTGCCAATGTTATTAATAGATATTAGGAACAAACTGAATCTCTAAGATACCATGTATCAAGATCTGCTGCTTTATGAATGTGTAATATACAAAAATACATTTTTAAAATATCAAATCAAGGTAAAAGCATCATGAATTAATATAAAAATTTCAGTGCATAAAAACACTTCCATAATCAATAAAATTGTTTTATGCACCATTGACACAGTAAGATGAACAATCATTTGATTCCTGTGAAATATTTACTATTATATATATGTAAGTTCTGGAATTATGTGGAAATTTTAACATTTTTCTGCAGAATTGCAAAATGCAAAAGAAATTTCAGAATTTTTTTTTTAAAGTTGTATTTTAATAGTACCCTCTTAACAGAATTAATATTTTTCTGCAAACAACCTGGTCTACTACTATCTAGAATGTTCAATACTGTTTTTTTCTTCTTAGTTCAAAAGCTCAAGTATGATGGCTTTTCACTGAACTCAGCTCAAATGGAACACAATGCACTGCACCAGATAAGTCTATACATATACTGACTGTATTCTCATACTATTGATTACTGGATTTTTTATATTGGTCTGTCTTAGTTTCCTTTCACATACTGACAATACATATCTGAAAATTTAAACTGCTAACTACTGTTGTATGTTATAAATATTTACAAAGACCATCCAACCATTTAACAGACTCTTATTATGGTCCTGAAAACATTATCATTCAACACTTTTCTTCTTGATTTTCCTTTTGTTATGAAGCAAATGCTTTTATAATGAATTATTGTACTTTGTAATAGTTTCAGGCCACAGTGACAAATGAAATACACTGACAGAAAACAATGGGCAACTAAACTGTCAGCTTACTACCTCAATGGTGGTATGGTAAATGGTCTCGCACAAAGAAAATCTGCACAGCTAGATATCACTTCGATAAATAAAAAATACCTGCATTCATATGGAATGAGCAGACACTTTCTATCTGGTTCTGTGTGAATACATTATACCAGATCACTACTAGGCTACTCTACTAATGAATATGTTGATCAGATAAGATCTAAAATTGTTATGTTGCAAAGCGATTGCTTATTTGGTTTGAGGCCAATTATTGCAATCCAATATCCAATATAACATTTTTGTGTCACTTAGTTTAATCAACGTATTGGCAAATGAACAATTTCTTTTAATCAAAAGTTCTTCTCCATTTATTGGCAATTTAGTTGATCTGAAAAGAGAGATAGCATTTGCTAGCAACTAAACTAGTATTTAAAGCAGCAAAAATAAACAATCAGACAAACTGAAAACAAATATTTAGCAGTCATTATTGAGAGAATAAACTAACAAAGTCAGGAGATATATTTTGATGACCATATGTTTGATATATATAGACTTACAAATATTTCAATTAACAAAGAATTCTGTAATGCTATTTTTAGACATCAAAGATGAAAAATATAAGGGTTATTATGGTGACATTGAATGCATGCATGCAGTGTAATTTTGTTGAAATATTGTGCACAATCAGAATCTAAAAACTTGAGCCATTCAAAAATATAAATATAAAAGTCTGACAGATTTAAGCATCTGTAATTTAAAATTGGCTGAAACTCAGTTAACTACTAAAACTATAATTAAACGAATCTAACTGATGACAAGCAATTTTCAGTTATAGCAATGTCCAAACTAGCTACTAGTTAAAGGTTACTTTACTTTAATCAAATACAAATTTCAAATGATCAAAGAGATGATAAGATTATGGTAATCTTTTCCATAATTTGCAAAGTAGCCAAAGTCCACTGATGACTAACAAACAAAATCAACAGCAGCTAGTAAAGGGTTAGCCTGATCATCATGCTAATAATAATAGCACATACTGCACAGCCAAAACATTGTTTTTTTTTCCACTTAGTATTAAATAGCTACAGAATGTTTAAAGAAAGCTCAGTTTGCTCAAAGTGCTAACCATAGTAGAATATAACTTTCTTCCTCAAGCTGTCTAATGATTTTTCTACACATGTAATTAATCTGAAAACATTACCTGAATTTAATGCTTCAAAAACATGCAGAAAACATCATTACCTCCAACTTGACTTGCCAAGAGTAGTGATTCAGGTTGTTATGAAGAAGTGGGTCTCCATGTTCCTCAACCAAGACAACCCCTTTCTCTCTGATAAACCCTGAAATTTTATCTCCACGTAAACAGTATCCAAGCAGCTGTGTTATTCCAGGAAACCTTAGAATATGCCGAAGCAAGATGTCCCTCAGCAGCTGGTAGTTTCCCATAGTGCTGCACTTTTCATAATTGTATACACTTTTCATACAGAGAACTTTAGTGTTGACATCACGGCCTTGGCTTTTGTATACCACTTTTTCTTTACCCAGAATTCCTAGATCAACATACTTTCTCTCACTCTTTGTCAAAGATGACAATGGCCGAAGGCTGTCTATTTCTTTGCAGGTTAACTTAGAAAAGTACCCTAAATCATTCAGCAAGCTTTTGACTTCTAAAACCATTTCATCAGCATCTTTTGCCCGACCCCAGTCCATTGGAAAAAGTTCATGGAAAAATTCCTTAAGTTTTCCACTGCTTTTTTCCAAAGACATTTCCAGTAGTTGCTTCCCCACAAAGTCTCGATGAAGATAATGGAACACCCCTTGTTGCTTTGGTGACTCATCTCTGAGAAAAGAAACGCTATCCTGACCATCATTCCCACTGGAGTGAGGTGAGTTGTAGTAGTTGACCCACACCAACAGAAGTATCAGAAAGATTATTGGCAATATCCAACGGCGAAGACGAATTCGACAATGGCGTCGAGAGAAACTCTTCAGAAGCGCCACAACCATGCTGCATTTGTCTGCAAATAGAAAATTAAATAAAAACATTTTATTTTTAGTATAAAATGAATCACGGACAACACTCGCTTCTCTAATGCGTGACCACTGCTATAGGTGATCGTGATCAGAACCCCCATGGCTCAAAGCAAGGTTCAATATTAGGGGATTTTTTTTTTTTTTAAACACTGCCAGAACTGGTTTATTCTGTTAGCCTTAACTACTACACTATATATCACACTACGGTTTTAGTTTCCTAACCATAACCAGGGGCAGGCTGAGAGACAGAAGAGAAAACATTTAAGAGTTTAAAAACAACAAAACACCCTATGTAAAACAGTTGTTAAGACCAAAAAGATGCAGTTCAAGACAGACATAAAACACGAGTTCAACTACAAACAGGCAGTTCAACATACCAAACCTGGATATAATAATTGATAAACACTAACACACTTGGCCTGTCAGTGTATACTTCACCAGTTATTTGGGGGGGTTAGGGTTGGCAGATCTCTATGTCACAAGATATGGCCTCATGTGCTTACATACTAAGCGGGTTTCAGAACCATGTGCCTTTATAAAATTCTTTGCTAATCATATAGCTGTGATGAATGTACTTATCAAGCAAAAAGGCTATTATCTAACCATTCCCTGTCTCATTCTCCAGGCTGAGATCATTAATAACATCTCATGCTTGAAAGTCAGCAAGGTCAACTGTAACAATAGAGTATTCAGTTAGGTGAATCCTACAGATTGTTCTAAATGGCGACATAAATCTCATAAATAAAAACTGCCAGTGAAATGCTTGCCAAGTGATTCTTCCATGTAGTGCAGCTAGCTTTAAAACCCAACGATAATGTGCACATGGTTATCACCATCAAATACTTTCCAGTGTCTTATGGGATTTTAAAGATTTGTATTGTTTCTGAATGATTTTCCACAGTAGCTTATTTTAATTTCACTATGTAATTTGTGCAAGCACACACATTAATCATCCCTTTTATATCGCTTAACTCAAAATACTTCACATCATATTTTTACACACACACACGCACGCAAAGCTCTTTCTAGTCTCCAAATTACAAGACTTAAAGATCTAAAAAGAGAAATCTCTTACACTAAAAATCAGATTTCATTTTGTATCAACCTTAGTTATTTTCATATATCCTGATTTGTCTGTGCCGTTACTCGATCGCAGCCTAGCTACGCATTTGTAAATACATAATATAGCCTAATATTTTAAGGGTTTGTAGAAATATTGAGCATGGTAGGAACGAATAGCTCCAAAGGTATTTTACTTTCTCTTTGACTTTCAAAATTATAATAAGTTAGTAATAAAAGGTGTAAGTGCAATAGAAATAATATAATGTTGGAAGAGTGGACAGAACATCAAATTATAGTCAGGCTATCTGCGAATTTTGTGTTGTTTACAAGCCAAAACACTTCAGCACCCATAGCCTAGCCAATGTACTTTCCTTGCTCTCCTATCATGGGTGCCATCATCATTCCCCCGACTTTTGGTACTGTAGTCATACTAGTCATGACTAAATCAACAGTCTGAGTAATTTGTTTTTCTGTAGAGAAATAAGCCGTAAATTTGTAGAGAGCAAAGTTTTAGTTTGAATCTAGTTGCATGGAAATATAATGCATTCAGGTATTGTAGATTTGCTATGAACAGTTTGAACAACAGCTTTCAAAATATAGGTTTAGATAGCCTATTTATTTTTAGTGATTCTTAGATAGTTTAGAACTTTAGAAGGAAGGCAATCCCATATAGCCAGTTAGCCCCATCATTGAAGTGTTCACTTCCTTCATTTTTGTGCCTGTAACCATAGCAGCCAATAGGAAGGCGTCGCTCAACACAGATTTTTTTTCTCTGATATGGAATGCCATGAAGAAAAACACTAAGAAGAAACTATCTGGGTGGGACAGAAAGAAGATGAAAGAAGTTGCAAATTGAGAAAAGGAATAGTCAAAATGTCAGAAATTGGATGCCTACTCTTCATTTGGCAAGCACACGTCTGCTGTGCCAGAGGTGAAACCCCCTGAAGACTTGCTACCTACCTTCAGCCAAGGAGATGGAGATGGTGCCCAAGCCACTGTGGTTGCACCTGAGGTGGAACCCTCTAAAGACTCGCTAGTACCTACTTTTGGCTTAGGGGCTGCTGCGGCTGCACAGGTGGTGGAAGTGGAGCCCTTAGAAAACGTGATCACTTCAGCAGGCTATCCTCCAGAGGATGAAGATGACACAGTAAGACTATGTGCAATCATTTACACATATACGGAATACCCAACAGATCCACACCTGTTTTGTGAAACACCTGTAACACCTGATCTAGTACATGCTCTTCTTGAGTTAGGCCCTTGTAGCCAAGTCTTAAAGATAATTTTGACAGTTTTCCAAAAGATGAAGCGTGATGTCATTTCAGTGCAACTTGGTACGTGAAACAAGTTAAAAGTGATTGTGAAATGGATAGGCACTGGTTGGTTTACTCACCAAGAGCAAACACTAAGCCAACAAGCAAAACAAAACATTTTGCAAATCGGTCGGATGGTTGGAGTGATCCAAAAACTGGTTGCAAAGTTTTTGTTAAAGGTACCACACAAAATTGAAAAACATGAAAAAAAGTGAAAGTCACAAAAAAGCGGAGAAAAATCTTTTCCTTACCAAATTTTGTTTTTTCAATGACAGAACTGTCTTGGCTGGCCTTGTAACAGTGGAAAGGAAAGAGATAGAGGAAAGTAGGATTTTAACCCGTACTATAGATGCGGTTCTCTGTTGGCATTCTGTGGTCATCATGAGTATCAAGGTTTAGATTCCCCAAGTACAAATGAAGGAAATTTTTTGGAACTATTAAGGTGTTTGCCAAAAATGATACATTATTGAAGCAACAATTATTACTGAGTGATCGAAATGCAAAATATCTCAGCCCTGACATACAAAATGATCTGATACAGTCCTTATCAGCCCAGGTTCTATCAAAGATAATAGCTGAAATAAAGGTGGCTAAGTACTTTGCAATAATTGTTGACTCTGCTATCGATATCAGCAGTGGAACGATTTATACAATTTAGTGAATTACCTGGAGTATGGACTGAAGATTTTTTCAACATTCTTATTCCAGCAATCAAAAACTTAGGGCTATCAATAACTATGTGTTATGGTCAGTCTTACAATGGAACAAGCACCATGTCGGGAGTCAAAACAACGATTAGGGAAGTTGCTCCAAATGCACTCTTTATGCACTGCTGTGCACATAATTTAAATTTAGTTCTAATTGATGCAGTAAGCTCCAATATTCAAAGCAAGTTGTTTTTTTTTTAACTCTAGAAAGTGTCTATACCTTTTTTTCTGGCAGTTTACCTTGTCTTCCAGTACTAAAAGAACAACAATGCAGTCATATCAAATCTTTCGCACTGACTCTAAAGAAACTTTGTGATACTAGGTGGCCGTCCAGAAAGTCAGCAGTAGAAGCAGTCTTGCAGAATCTATCAGCACTAGTAGTTGCTCTGCAAAGAATTGTGGATGGTGAGATAAAAAAAATACTACTCCTAAACAACCCACTGAGGCAAAGGGTATACTGGAAACACCCAGTACTTACAAATTCTTAGTTGTTCTTATATTCTGAAGTACTAGACAAGGCTTTCAATTTATCCATATATTTACAGAAAAGTAGTCTACATCTGGTAATGGCTTCTCTTTTGATTCAGCTTTTTGAAAAACATGTGAAATGAGTATGAATCTCAATTCAAACAGATTGAAAATGAAGCAACTGAGTTAGCTTGAAAATGTGATATTAATTTGGATACAAACAGCACAGAGAACATTAAAAAAGATTCCATGAAGAAATTGCAGAGGAAGGAGGAATATTTGATGCCCAAAAGAAATTTATAGTTGAATCCTACTTAGTGTCCTTAGATTCTGTTATAAATAGCACAAGTAAAAGATCTGAGCATTTTAAAAATGTGGCTTCCAAATTTAGTGGTTTAGATCCAAAGCATTTTGACGATGCAGTTAATGTGAATAAATTAGAATTTTTAGCAGACACGTACTCAGATGTCATCGACAGTCAAAATGAAATCGTACAAGAGTTTCTTTCATTCAAAGACATGCACAAAGAGATGGTGAGCACTAGCAGTAAGGCAAATTCAAGTGTCGAGAAACTGACCGTCATCAATGTACTAAAATTCATGATCGCCAATGACGTGTTCCATTTATCCTAACCTGTCCACATTGTACCACATTTTTCTGACCTTACCAATAAATAGCACAGTTGTGAAACAATCCTTTAGCTGGCTAAAACACAAAGTCCTACCTTTGTTCTACAATGGGTGAGGATAGATTGTCTGGGTTAGCTTTGATCTCTATTGAAAGACAGTTGGCTACTGAGGTACATTATAATAAAGTAATAGATAACTTTGCTAGAATAAAGCCTAGACGAAAGAGGCTGTTGTAATTGCTTCATACATTTTACATATTGCTTCATTTTGTTTTCATTTTACGTTTAAAATGTAAAATAATTAAACAACACATTTTTATTGTTTTTATTTTAAATACAGAATAACAATTATGTATTTCCTTTAAAACCATATCTTCCTTGTGTTTTGATGTTAAATACAAAATAAAAATGAATAATGAATTTAAAATTATTTGGTGTCGTGGCGCCTTTTTTGTGTGCTCGCTCCCCCTAATTTTAGAACCTGGTTACGCCCCTGCAGGTAATATTTGTTTAAGCAATGTGGCAACAAAAAGAAAAGCAATATTTCTTCTGAAAACTATCAGTAAAATTCTATATGGATGAATATTCAGTACTGTTTATATCTTATTAGCTGAATAATGATACAGCAACTTCTAATGACAGTCATTTATATTTTATTTTATTTATCTTCCTTATTCAATCTGCATAAACATGCTTCATTTCTTATACTACAGTCCCTTTGTTTTGATGCTTTTTGGTAATAAATACTGGCACACATTATAGAATAGTGCGTCTCAGTGACATGTTTAAACTGAGAGAATTAAACCAAAGAGTTCTGCAGGTAGATAATCTGCATATATTTATTATCCAAAACTCTAACAGTAACAATGCATTTTAAAACTATATTTCAGACTAAAGACAAAAACTAAAAAAAGCTACAGGATGAGAATTTCTAAATGCCACTGATGAAAGAGGAAGACAATAAGATATGTTTTTTCACTCATGGTAAAAAAAATCAATCTATACTCATCAACACCACTAACTTCATCAATGGTTACCATTCAAGCCTAATAAACCAAAAAAATGCCTGCACTATGACAAGCAAGATAAGTTGTACACAATACTGTATGGTCACAAATACAAAGTGCTATTATAGCAGATTTTTGTGCATGACAAAAGCCAATATGTTTTTAAGTCATAGTTAAATATGAAAGTGGCTTGTTTCTGATCCATAGTTTAGAATTTTCTTTTAAATAAAATCTTATATTTTAGAACTTTTTATGCTAGTTTTATAATTCTGTAACCAAAGGATTGGGTGGAAAATGGCCAAGTGTGTAGTGATGAGATCAATGATATGGTTTACTGGAAAAGCACTTATGAAAAAAAAAATGATTATTTTCAAAATATGGAATGGCTATTATTCATGAGATTTACTTCTATCAGTGACTGCCATAACTAATAATTAAATAGAAATTTGTATATCGGCCAGTAAAATTTAAGTTCTTGCTTTCATTAACTAGCTTGCTATGGCTAAAAAAAAAAAAAAAAAATCAGTTTGGTGAACTGCTCATGGCATAGTTTCTTCTAACTCTTCTGTACCAGGATGGATTTCTTCTGGTTGTTTTAGCTTTCTTTCACAGCTAAACAGAGGAGTTATGGGCCTTTTGTTGATTTGGTTGGAGATTGAGAATTTTTGTCAGCCATTGTTTTTAGTATCACATAATCCTCCTGCGCAAATAGCTAGTGTTCTGGATCCAAACCTGAACAGTTTTGAGAAGTAGGAGATTCAAAATAAAACAAAAAATAATTTTTAAAAAAATTAATTCAACATTCAATGTTAAAAAGTAGCTGTGCATGCAATCAAACTAATTTCTTCCATCTGCCAATAATTCAGATAACATTCCCACAATGCAACACTGAATACTCACGAATGCCCATAAATTGTTAAAATGTAACTCCACAGATATATCCAGTATAGAGAATTAAGCAAAGGGGGGGGATTTAGAACCTGTATAAAATACATTTGATTTCTTTCCAGCAAAGTTTTACAATTTTCTTGTCTTCAAGCAATTTACTTCATCTATCACATTGATTTGATAGCCAACATTTGGAAAGAGATGATCAGAGCTGAATTGCGAATTTTTGTAGCATCACAATATGGGAATTTTTCTAAATTATCAACAGATTAAAAATGTCAACTTCTTTCTTTCTTTATTAAAAAATGTATTGTGTTGTCGCTGTTTAAAATTACACCTTAGCGCGCGCACAAAAACAATACATAAGCAAATAGTTGTTGCTCTTGTGGCCGTTGTATGTGGCAACATTTAACTCCACGTACCTACATATTTAGGAAAAAAAAAAGAAAAAAGCAAATAAGCTTTTTAGAAAGTTCAGATGCACAAATATTGTATACGTTCCATAAACGACATAGTTAATAAAAGTCTTCCTAATCAAAGATTCTCTTAGGTGGTAAGTTATCTGGATATTTCCAGATTATGGAACAAACCCAAAAGTGGAAACTCCCACCCATGATGGAATCAGAGACAAGGGAATAAGAACTCACCCCCCTCCAAGACTTTAACTGGGCTTCAGGTCTGTATGCCAGAGATAGGTTTAATATCAGGTTCTTCATAATCTATTACAGACAGGAAATATGGAAGTAGGTACCAAGTTTAGTTTTCCTTCCACTGTCTCCCCCACCCAAAACCCCGCTCAATTTTGATCATAAAATAATGTCAACAAATTTGCAAGTGATATGCACAGGACTTTAAGATTTTTTTCAGAGGGGGAGAGAGAAAAATGACAAAAAATGTCCATAGAATAAATTACGGAAGATGGTGGTGGGAATAGTCTGGTTATGAAACAGAGGACATTTGTGTTGTGTGGTGAAGCTATAGATTCATATTTCAACCTCACAAATGACCTTGCCAGCTATCAGATGAGTACATCCAGCTATGAGAAAAGTATCCTTATTTATCTCCATTTTGACGTGCTATCTGTGTTAAGAAACTGGTTCAAACAATTTACAATTTTCAATTAACAAAGAGACAGAAAAACAACAAGCAGCAACAGTAAACAAAGTTGATAAAAGGGTATCAAACCTCTCCAAAACAGAGATGTGTCTAGTAGCTACAGACAATTAAAAATAAAAGATCCCCATGAGAAACTGCACAAAGTTTATCCATTTAAATGTTGAAGCTGTTTTGCATACATTGAAAAAACCCAACTACAGAAGGGAAGGAAGTTTCAAAAACTTATACAGAAAAATATTCACAAAAACTAGTCTTCAAAAAAAATTTTTGCTCTTTGCTTTAACTAAAATGTAAAAATCGATGTATTTAAGCTGCTAACAAAGCTAATATGATGTTAGAAGTAATTAACAAAAACATTAAATAAATTCTAATTCTGTTATAATAGCCTTAGTTTATCCAAATCTTGAATATGCAGACAGATACAGAAAGAGTAGGTTTTTCTACAAGTACGAGGCCAGAGCTACAAAATGGTGAAGAGTTCATCACAGCCAGAAAGTTAAAGTTTTGTAGTAACAGAATAATAAATGAAAGTAGTTGCTGGCTTGATTGTCAGCAATGATAGCTTAAATCAACTTACAAGTCAATGTTGATGGATACTTCTCTTTACTATTTATAAGCAAAAAACAAAAACCAAACTACTTGTGGTTTGGAAAAACATTCCAGGCAGATATATGATTACTAAAGAATAAACAACTAAAACAAATGTTTTCTAATTAAAAACTATTGTTAACCCTGACTTCGTGCATTCTTTCCCCCAAAATATTTTGAAAACTTTGATTATGTCATTACAAAAACATCTGTAGACCAATCTAGGCAACTAAAGCTGCTTTCATATTTCTTTATAATTGGACTATATATCCCATAATGTAGTCAAAAATATTGCAGGCTAATTTGATTAAAATCAGGAAGACAACAGTACAGTTTAAAGTTTAAATTTAACTTAGACTATCTTCAATCTCTCCATGAGTGCATGTGCACAGTCACATGATGCAGTTGGATGCTTATTCCATGAAAACCAGATGTCTGGCTTGGCAAGCAAATTGGAAAAGTCACTCTGCAACTCTTGCAGTGTTACAAAAGGTAGTGCAGAGAATGCAATGTCTAGGCGGACAGCAGTTTTTAAATAGCATAAACTTTTGTTAGTGCTTTGAAGATGCAAATGTTGATCACAAAAGTGGCAGGCCATCAATGGGTCATTGTTGATAAAAACAGAACCTATAAAAATGTAACATTTGGTTCTGTATTACTGTTAATTTTACTGCTATTTAAACCTTTTACAAGATTTCTATATATTTTACATAATGTGGGCAGCTCCATGCCTGAACTGCATAATCTAAAAGAGTTTTAACTAGAGATTGCTGATGCCATTTGCTGCTAATGGCTAGGTTTCAAACTTGACTTTAATTCAAAGCCTTTTACATTGTAGAGATTCCTATTAGAAAGTTTGTTCACCCTTTTTGTTTTCATACATTTAGCTTCTTAATTTGATTTATATAATAATAAATTTACCATAGTTGACATATTCATACATTCTTCTGAATTTCCATCAACAAAGTTTGCAAGAAGTAGCATAAACAGTAAAAAAATCTATAATTACCTTTGATTTATATTTAAAAAACCATAGCAATATAAAAATTTATTAAATTGTTAAGAATTCAATACATCTTTTCTTCTAAATTTACATAATACTTCAAGTTCATAACATTAATTTAAGCTTTAAAATATACTATTAATGCAGTATTTTATGCAAATTTAATTGTATGGAAATATCTTCTCCAATTTTCAGTAAAAAAGAAAATAACATTTATTTCAAGAATAGAGCACATTATTTCTGTGGTCACAATACAGTACATAGATTGTGTGTGTCTCTCTGTCTCTCTCTTTCCAATAAACTTAGCATCACCATTGCTATCCACTCCATTCAAAGAGCAGTTAGTTCATTCCTGTTGCTATCAATGTTATAGTGTCTTTCAAGAATATATTGGCCACAATAATTCCATCAGAGAAAGTGTACAGCAAGATGTATTCATGCATGCAGCCCCAAAATAGGCTAGGACATGGCACAGGTATATTGGTAGATTACAAAACAGTAAATAGATACAAAAGATTAAAACAGGTTATATTAATGACTACATGAAAACTTATCAACTCAACAGTTTCAGGAATAGTGATCGCCTGCCTGGATTGAACTAATTTAGTCTATAAATGCCTGAGAGCAGACCAAAGTTATCCAAAATTTTAAACAAGACGAGGTAACAATGCTTTCCAGTTTCAAATATTAAAAAGCACTACTTCATAACTAAAAAAAACTTTAAATGACTCATCTATACCATTAATATTAAAGAAATTTCAGTAAATTGGAACTTTCAGAACTTCAGAAACAGAGCTCTCCTGTCAAAATGACAACAAACAACTTCATGTGCATCATAGTTGATTTTGATATCACTACTTTTATTCTCATTTCACAAATAAAACACAAAATGGCCTCTGGTATCAAAATGAGTATACCTAATTAATTCATTCTTATATGATAGATCTAGGAAGTCAGAGCAACAGAGATTTTTAAATATAGAAAGCCCTATTTGCAGAAAAATTAACAAATGCTACCTGCTTCTACTATCTAATTCATTAAAGCATTCCAAGCTGAAACAAATAATTACTAAAATACTATTTTCTAATGTATAATTTTGAATGATACTTTAAAATTTTAAACTTATTCACTCTAATTACATATGGGGTATTCCTTGTATCAAAAAAAATCTATCTGAATGCATTCTTTGTGGAATTCACCATAAGTAGCAATCATAAGCAAACCAATGCTATTTATATTATAAAACATCCTCTTAAAAAAGATCTATATCTACACAGTATGATCTAAATGAGACAAATCTTGAAATATATTTGAAGGGAATACACATTTACAGAGTGATATGTATTTACTGTAAGTACAAATATGAATATTAACAGAAGTAAATAAAAGAGAATAGTTAAGTAGCAGTTTTTTTTGTAGCTGATAGAAAGAATGTTGAGAGACAGACATCTGTTGGTAATCTGGAGCCACACAAGCAGTGAATGACATCAACTGTTTTCTAAACATCGTTATCTGCACAGCAGTATTGAAACTATTAAAAGGAGGGCTATATAGAGAAAAAACAGTTTTCTCTTTTAAATGCATATAATAACTTATATCATTACCTTCAAGAAACTTTCTGCAGATTTAAACTTAATATTTTTCAAAAATGTACAAGCTCAAAAAGATCATAAACTTTGCATGGGTCATAGTTGTGCATAGTACTGTACAGGATTCAGCTGCATCACATACCTGGGAAAGATGGTATGCTATAATGCATTTAGGAGCAGATTCAGAATTTTACAAACAGGGAAATGGCAAGTCACACACAGAGAAGGTAAGTAATTATGGATATAGAATATACATATATAACACTTCTTTCATCCTTGATCATCTGCCACAACTTTAAATATATGAGTCAATAGGAGAAATTTTCACAGTAAACAGTAGAGTCAGTAACCCAACAGATTTTGAACAGTCTGTCTTCATCACTCACTACCTGTTTTCATTTTCAAATAAAAAAAAAAAACAACTCAGAAACAGAGTATGGTGGTCTCCAAAGAATTGATTTTAAAAATTATTTATTTATTTCTTATATGCATTTGTAGTTAGTAATTTTAACATTGAAACCAAATCATAACAGAGCAACATACTACTGACATTCAAATTAAACTTAACTGAAGCAGCATCAATGTGATTGATTTCACAAGAACATCCCTTGGAAACAGTTGTCTCTCTTCATTGTTAATTTAAACAAATACAACTAATGCACCCAATATCCTGTCTGCATTAATCTGACTTAATGGCTTATCAATAATTGATCAACACTGTTCTATGTGACTCACTTTCATAAAATCAATATTATATTCATACAGCCAGTAATCAAGATGCAAATGAAATTGCATCTCTGTGCTTACATAATAAAGTTCATTAACAAATCAACATAGCGTAACCATTAGTTACCAAAGAGGAACAGTTCCATCTGTATCTACACACATAGGAGTTACCTCCTGCAAAGAATTTATGAGTCAAAGCTATCAACCATGCTGTCTGTCTGTCTGCCTGTCTGTGGTGTGTTTTTTTTTTTTTTTTACCAAAATACAATTACTGTCTGATTGCCTGGTATTTATTTAAAAATAAAAAAAAACAAAAAAATTAGGCTCTCCACCTACCTATTATTATTATTAATTTTTTTTTTAAATTAAAAAAAAAAAATCTGAGTTTTGTTGAATTTCAGAGGCAGCTTGAAAAGGGATCTAAATAAACTGAGTTTAACATTTTAATTTGGAATTTCAAAATTGAATTAAATGCCATGAACACACCTAGATTAGTGAGGAAGCCTGGTCACCCCAATGGCCACCCTCCCCTGTAAAAGTAACTTAGTGAGCAAATATATGTTTGCACACTCCCTGAACTAAAATTGCCATGAGGGAGAACTTTGAAAAAGTATAAGCATTTTTAACTAATCTTTGAATATGAATTATAAATTACACACCTCAATCAATTAATGATGATTATTAAAAAGAATCCAATAAAAATATATATGCAGATAAAACTGCTGGCCTTATACACAGTTTACATTTATTAATAAATAATAATTGCAGAACGTGTGTTGTATGGAGTCAGTTACATATTATCTATCTGATTAGCCTTTTGTATAGATTTCACTCCCACAAACAGATGCTGATTAACAAATGCAAAAATAAATTCTGTGAAGATATAGTTTTATGTATATAATAGTTACTTGTTTTGTTCTAAGACTGACAATGCAATAGTAGCATATACTTGTTATGAAAAAGCTGTGAGAGCAATGCATGGCAACTTGGTCTGATAGTAGAGCTTGCATAGTACATGTTCTGTAACCTTTAAGACAGACCTTTCATTTGCCCTCTGTTGTGCTATTTTTTAATGTGAGAGATGTGGATTGACATCCACTACAACTCTTGCCAAAATGAAAGTGGTTTATCAAGATGACTTTCCAACCAAGAGCAACAGTGTTTAAATGGCTTAAGCATTTCAGTAATGTCACTGCTGCAAGATATACAAACATTCTCAGGAAAAAAGGCTGCTAATCATTCTACGACAAGTGGCTGGAAATTCTGTGGAACCCATAACATCTTCATGACAATGCATAGCTGCTTTATTGCCAATGTCATGTTAAAGGTGATCAATGGTATTATAGCAGAAGTCTTAGCAAACCCTATTCTCCCATCTTGCTGCATGTGATTTCTAGTTGCTCCTAATGTTGAAGTTTAGAGGATATCAATTCACTTATGCTGAACCACCTCATTGTGCTGTATCTAAATATGGTCTCCAGGCAACATCTGATAAATAGGTTCAACATCAAAAGAAGTATATCTAATTGCAGAGATAGTATTTTGAAAAGGACAGGAGTCATGCAGATCAATAGCCTGTGGCTTAGAATTAAAGGAACAAGAGAAAAGAATTTTTCATTGAAGAAATGATGCAAAGATGTATTTAAGGTCAGATGTTGGGAGCAGTAGGTAAATTACACACAAATATCAGTAGCTGTTAGTTTCTCGGGCAGTATTGCTCAGACTATGGAGAAGATATCATGACCAAATGAAATCACTTTTGGATCAGTTTGCTAGCCTGAGTGGAGGCATCTGTTTTTACAGACACACAGACATGTATGTCATCAAGAATAAAGGACTGGTTACAGTTTGCTACCAATATGAAATCTTGGATCCTGCTAATTCCACTGGCAACCAGATTTTGTTCCTATGAACCATAATGAATAATCCCATAAAGCATCACTAGTCAATTGCCTCTCTGTCAGAACACATGGTATTGTCACCCAACCTAAATCTAATCAAGCATTTTCCAGTGTCTGGGACCACCTCTAAGCATGGATCCAACATCTGCCAAAGTCACCCACCACACTGCAGTAGTGAAAACCTCTCTCTCTCTCTCTCAAAACAATCACCAGAAGGCATGCAGAAATGATCCAAATCTATTTTGGCAGCACTTAGAAGAACACTGAGAACTGCCCCTTTTTAAGCATGATAAAACCACAGATGATCAATTCCTAAATAAGATATTTATCTTAATTTTGTGCCTGTTATGCTTGAATTGTGAAGAATTAATAAGCAGAAGGTAGTTTGGTACAACAATCAGACATAAGTTTGTTTTACCTTGCACAATATACATTTTCAAAAAGTAGATTTCTAACTTATTCTGTGACACAAACACATGACAAGGTTTAAGTTGTAATTTTAAAAATTCTTTAGCAATATGGCTAACTGGTTAAGAAATAATTACATTTACTTAAATCTAATATGGCATTCATAACACTGGTCAACAAAGTTAAATGTATTATACTCATTATGAATGCAAACCAACTTTTTTAGACTAATTTTTCATGCTGATTTCAAAATTTCACTCCATTTGTATGCAGCACGTATCAGTTTTTCAGTAGATGCATGCAAATATTTACATATTTGTATATATGAAATCATTAGCATAATAAATAAGGACATATTATTTTTAGAAAGTAAATGAGTTTATTGAGTTAAAAATCATCATTATCATTCTACAAAGAGTGAATACACAAAAAATGGGTCAGACAAAACAGACAAAGTAAGAACAACAGAGTTAGAAACATTGTGATTTGGATTTCCTGCGGTGTTCCTGATCTGGTTGATCAGGGTAAAGTGTCCAGCAGTAATCAGCCAGCATACTGTCATTCCAGAAGCCTTGGTACCCTTTCTCCATAGCACTAATGTCCTGGTGAAATCTTTCACCATGTTCATCAGACACTGCTCCAAGGTTATCTGCGAAGAAATTCAGATGGGAGTCAAAGAAGTGAACTTTCAGTGACATGCGACAACCCATTGCTGAGTAACATTTCAGAAGATTCTTGATGCCATCCTGTAGTCCATTGCCTTCTTTTTGCCCAAGAAATTCTCACAGATCCAATTGAAAGCATTCCAGGCAGGCAGTTCCAGTTCATCCAGTGTTGTCTTGAAGTTGACATCTTTGAGTACTTCTCTAATTTGGGGTCCGACAAAGATACCCTCTTTCAACTTCGCCTATGTGATTTTGGGAAACTTTTCTACAATATACTCAAACCCTCTGGCATTTCTCCTCCCTAGTGTCTTTACAAACTGTTTCATCAGTCCAAGCTTTATGTGCAAAGGAGGCAATAGGACATTACATGGATCTACAAGAGGTGTATTCTTGACGCTAGACAGATCTGGCTGGTATGATGTTCTTGTCTGCCAGTTTGATTCCGAATAATGTCTGTCAGTTGCCCGACTATCCCATAGACACAAGAAACAACAGTATTTTGTGAAACCTGACTGCATTCCCATTAACATTCCAATGACTTTTAAATCTCCACATATTTTCCATGAGTATCTTTCATAGGCAATGGCATGAAGTAAAACTTCCATATTCTCATGATCTTTCGGCTCCCTCCATATCATTGGAATGGCAAGACTTCTTCCTCTTATTGAACCAGTCACATAAGCCATTTGAACAAGCTGAGCAGATAAAATGTGGTGCCCATAACTTGTCCTGATCTCCAAGAGGACAGTCAAAGTATAGCTTATAAATCTTCTTGATCTCTGGTGTTATTGTACGTTTTTGAGCTTTCACAATAAATTGTCCACAGACATAACAAAACACATCAGGAGGATTTCTACACTGTCTTGACATTGTTAACACTGTAAAACAAGTAAGGAAATAGATACAAACGGTTATACTTATATTGAATTTGAGATGATTAAATATTTCATCAGACCAATTATGACTGGACAATTTGAGATGTTGAAATACCTATTTCATCAGACAAAACTTGATTGGTTAATTTAAGATGATGAAATATTGCATCTGAACTATGCAGCAATGAATAATGTAGTTTATTTTAAAGGTATGCTTCCATGATGTAAATGAAATACATGCATACACGTCATTAATTGGAATTTCTATATAATGCATGAGCTAAAACCAAAAAACTTTCTCATCTTGAAAACTGTACGTGATGTCAAAAAACACTAATTGTGTATTTGAAATCAGCATTAAAAACTACACTAAGTACACCTTGACATATGCTTGATGAAAAATACTTGTTGACCAGTGTAATTCTATGGCAACGTACATAATCATCTATATTTATTCTAATTACTTTAAAAATAAAATTTGAAAACTATTTTTAATAAAATTTTCAAAAATCTTGCAAACTGACATAGGAATAGTGAAGAATACTTTGCTACTTTAGATTATGGATGTAGGGAAGTTAATTTATATGAATCAATGAGTGATACAGTTAAGCGTGGCAGATGAATAAACAATTATTACCAATGCATTGTGGGTGGTTATATTAGTAAAGTATTATTTGTGTTCTTTTTTACGTCAGCACGTTCAAAAGAGAAGTAAAATCATAAAAAAAACTTAAAATACTTATACTGTCTACAGAATTTATTTTTATTTTGGTGAATAAAGTTTAAAAAAAATTTAATCAGACAAAATTCTTTCACATTTGATGATTTTGACTAGTATTATCTTTAATTCTGTTATAGTATACAGATACTGTCTCTATCTCTCTATAAGAAATGAAAAATTATAAGATATACAATATTGGAAATAATTATGGAAGCATTGTGCAAATGAATAATTGCAGATGAGAGACATATGTAATATATACACAATATGCATTATTGTAGAAAATATACAAAAACAAAATAAATACGTTGTACATTGCATTAGTATTTGGTATGTGAGCCTTTTTCTTTATATAGAGCATGACACCTGTTTTCATGCTCCCATACAGGTTATCAATGCAAGACTGGATGGAATGTTGTTCCAAATATCATGTAGCACATTCCACGATTCATCCAAGGTGTTTGGTTTTTGTTTGACTTTCTCAGTGGCCATATACCCAATTTAGCCTCAGTGATATCTATATCAAGACCTGGATGTATGCCTGGGGTCAGTGTAATGTTGAAAGATGAATCCCTGCAAAATGAAATGTCTTCCTGAGGTAATGGCATGATGTCAGCATACCTTCAATTTTATGCAAATTTCTGATACCCTGGGCAGCTATGTAACCTTACACCTACATTTATCCACCACCATGCTTCATTGTAGCTGTTGTACACTAACTGTTACATTGCACCTTCAAATGAACTGCCATTGATTCTTGTCAAACAGTTTAAACTTGGACTCATCAATAAAAGGCACATATTTCCAGATCTGGTCATCAAAGTTTCATTTATACTGCTCATTTCAGTCTTGGTGTTTGTCGCCTCTCCTTAGCAAAGGTCTTTAGGCATCCATTTATACCAATTCATGCTAATTTTATCTTACTCTCTTTGAGGAGGATCTACTGTCAACAGTACCAGATTTGCTTAGAGTCTTGCATACAGCTCCTTCCTAAAAATAAAGTTGAGCTGCAATCTGCTTAATGGAGTAGCTCTTACTGGCTAGGACTTTAATTTATATACACTTGTCATGTGATATTTCCTTCCTAAAAGCCATAGTATTTATCAGACATTCACCACACTTCAGTAATATCACTACCTACACTCCTAAAATCCTTCTGCAGGTGTGGCACTTTCTAATTG
The DNA here is from genome assembly GCA_018389105.1 of Nautilus pompilius. Lineage (NCBI taxonomy): Eukaryota > Metazoa > Mollusca > Cephalopoda > Nautilida > Nautilidae > Nautilus > Nautilus pompilius. Next base: position 730,972 of record JACATO010000596.1, read on the forward strand.
CCTGCATAACAACCAATCACAGTGCACTAAACATAACATGCTTGTGTCATGAGAAATTACACTAATGATTTAATAAAACATAAAAGAACTGATATTCAGTTTGTTCTTGCAACAATAAAAAGGTAATGAAGCTGGAATCAGTATAGTTAGCTTATTGCAATCATAATAAAGTATTTAACCACAAAAAGGAGAATGGCTCCATGAGTGTACAGTTTATAAAATATGATTTTTCATATTTATGTGTCAATTCATTTAACAGGCATGGTAATTATTTTAAACAAAGCGCTATGATTTGACATTTGTGAGATAACCAGATTGAGATGCATATATATATATATATTTTTTTTTTCCTTGAAAAGTCTGAAACAAAAAAAAGTGAAATAAAGAAACATTTAGCAGAATTAATGATTAAGAAATTCATTGGTATAAGGTTTGGATCAATAGGAATTTCAATAAGTATATAGCATAATTAAAATATAAGGAACCAATGAAGAAAGATGAAATTTAATACTTCATTGGGTGAGAAGTCTCTCAACAGATGCAACTGTACTTAGCCGAAATGACTTTCTAATATAATCTTTTCACGGTCACTTGAATCTAAGCTATTGTATAAAAAGCAAACAGCAATTAATTAAAGGTAGTACTGCTGGCAGACCAGTGTTTTAAGAATCGGATTGATGATCATGCATACATGACTAGTAATGGCCCAGCAGAGCCTTTAGAAATCTTTCAACATCTATGCTCATGTGAAAGCTGCTGAATTTATTGAAGGATACAATTTTTCAAACATTGTAAGCTTCAGTGTAATTCTAATTATTAGGTTACCAAATTTCTTTGAATTTCTAAAGACTGTGTACAACCAACAGTCAAAACTTTAGCTAGAATTATTTAACTTAAGTGCCAATGCATCTTCTGCAATGGTTGCTGAATGGTCAGTTGTCAGATTTATGTACACAAAACCAAATAACATGTTTATGAGATTTTGATTGCATCGGTCCACTGGTATCTAGCCAGTTAAGTGTTTTCTCACACCCTCCCATTCCAGCCCACTGTTTCCTACCCCAAGAACACCGCACCACACATTTTTCACACAGGCATCCTGATTTCCAAATTTTTTGTGCATGTATGACAACATGCATACTGAAAAATAATTCTGACACACAATGGAGATAATAACCATTGTAGAATCCCAGAAATGCTGTCGCAAATCACATTTTGGTAATGAATGTGTAAGAAAGATGAGGAAAGCTTTTTGTTCATACTAGCAAAAATTTTCTAGAAAAAAAAACTGGACTACTTGGAAAATATTTGGGAAAAAAGACTCCAGAAATACCAGAGGAATTGTACATTTTTGTCAACATGCCATATAGAAAATGGTTTACCTACACAAAAAATGTTACGCTAATTTGGTTTATCTGTTAAGAAAGACGAATTCAAGACACGATGACAATTCATACAGGGCTGACAAGAGGTCAGACTCGGACTGCTATTTATGAGGTGGTGTCAGTTGGAGTACAGAGGCCGTAAACAGGAGAGGTCTGACATTCAGGTGGTCTGAAACTGCTTTACTTCTTATAACTGAGACGTCAACGATCAGTAGGGGCTGGGGCGAGGTGAGGGAACGGCCCAATTACTGAGAGTAACACAAGGAGCCAGGACTGTAAGGCCAGCCTGAGCCTAGGAAAAGGAAGTTGCTCTGATTCGCGCCGCTGTAAAGCAAAGAAACAAATAATCATCCACCAAGAACATTGCTAACTTTGATTGCAAATATTTCAAATATTCCATCAGACATTCACAAGTTCTAGTAACATTCAGGGGCATACATACAGCAGGTGGTGGTATTGCGTTGCTTCACCCCTCCCCTTCCTTGACAACAAAAAAGGTAATAATCGCCTTTGAGCATCGACAGCAATGTCAACATGATGAATGGGATCGGGTTCAGGAGCGGAGACAGTCTCAACTACTAATTAATAGTGTCACAAATTATCAACAAAAAAAAAAGGGGAGAGAAAGAAGCTTCAGTCTTGAAGTAGGCGGTTCGACTCCTTTCATAGCCCGGTTCGGCAACAGCCGTCGACGGTCTGAGAATCTGCTGATAGAACGAACAGCAACGATAGGGAACCGCGCAGAAGCCGTGAGGGAAAACAACCACCGTTCAAATCTAACAACCGAGGCGGCCATCCCCCCCCCCAGGTGCTGCTCACCTGTGGCCCCGGTAGGACGGGACGAGAAGTCGGGCAGGTGCGCCGACGGACGACGACGCCTTCAGATACAGGTGCGTTTCGCGGGAAGAAGGAAAAAAAGGAAGTCCACTTACCCCCTGACTGGATGTCGTCGGTCACTGTAGGCTCGAGAACACCATGCCAGCATCTGCGGCCGAGTGATGACGAGTTCCGCCGATCCCTAATTAACCCTAGCTCCGAAAATAGTCCCCCCCACCTTTTTTTTTTTTTGTTTGTTTGTTTGTTCCGGCGCAGCAGTAAACACCACCTGGACTCCTCTAAGCCAACGAGCGATGAGCTGAATCCGCCTCCTCGGTTTAATTAGGCATCCGACGTTTCCCGTTCTAAGGTGAGTCCGCGCACCAACCGCCTGCACTCTTAGCGGACCCCTACCACTGAACAAAACCGCCAGCCTGTCCGTCTGTCACCGTCATTGTCGACAACAAGCCGCCCGCTATCGACCAGTTCTCCGCCCTTGGTGCCAGATTTAGCCCTCAGGTGTCCGCCACCCAGACCATGTGGGTGCCCAAATAGTCAACAGATGAGAACGAGCTTCGTAATTAAAAAATTTTTTTTTTTATTTTAAATAAAAATCGCAAATAATGTATAAATTTAAATGAAAAATTTTAAAAGAGAATTAAAAAAAAATAATTATACATTGTTAATTTTATTTATTAATTTTTTTTTTCCTCCCTCCCAGAAACTGGCAGCGGGGCTGTAACAGGAAGTTATCCCGTCACGTGACTCGCGGGAAGATGAACGCTCCTCCATCGTTTGAGTCGTTTCTTCTGTACGACGGAGAGAAGAAGTAAGTAAATGAAGGCGAATAAGCAGTTTCAACCGATACGTGGGGAAGCAGAATGTTGTACAGAGTCCGGGGGGGGGGAAAGGGTTTGTTTTGTTTTACAAGTAATACTCAAAGCAGTGCTATTGCAGGGGAAGTCGGATCCAAATCTCCCAATAATTTCGGCTTCTTGGACATTTTAACAGCGAGAGAGAATAAAAACAGCCCAGGTTATCAGTGGGGGTTTGCTGATCGTAAAGTCGGGGATCCCTCCCCCTCTGCGTAGATGTCCGCAAGTGCCTGGAAATTCTCCTCGCCCGGCGGCGAGTGATTTGCCACAGATGCTCACAGAATATTGCAGAATCTGGTCTGACTGACTGTAGCACGTTTGGCCTTTTTCTTCTTTTGGTTAAGAAAAGAAATTGCCGTTTAGCTGTAGATCAGAGAAGCCTGACTACTACTACTACTAATAATATAAATAATAATAAAGTGTGTTTTAATGTTTGCAGTATAGGACGGCGGCAAGCAGAAAGGAAAAAAATATATATATATATATGGCTTTTCTGCAACAGAGCTTTTGTTCACTTTCAGCCTGAGTTATTGATAGCAAAAAATGATACTTAAGTCAAACACACTTTCACTTATATAATTCTTACTAACTAGCTATAATGTATGTGCATATGCCATGCATGAATGTGTTTGTTATTATATGTGTCTCTGCGAAAGAAGTTACTATATATAATTAATGCAGTTTCTGTTGTTGTTTTTTTTTAAGGCTTACAAATGTAAGTCTAAGGATTCAAGAAATTTTCTATATACTCCTGTGAGTTAGGGAAATATGCATTCCACCCCCCCCCACGATTTGTACTACATTTAAAAATAAAAACAATTTTTTTTTAATTAGTGATCTAAGTTTGTTTTTCTTATAAAGTAAGATTCATCTTAGTTTCCTGAGACACCCAGTTTGAGCTTTTAAACAACAAGCACATTTTAAAATGAGCTTTCATTTATAAAGATTTTATTGTAGCCACTTTACAACTTCAATGAGCTTTCTATAAGAAGCACATCCATAGAAACCATGTATTATTTTTCTTTTACGTTACTTTCAAAGAAACCACTGATCTATGCCATTACCAAAACTTACTGTAATTTATTTTTACCATTCATGAAGCAAGTCAAAGGGGAAAGAAATTTATAAGTTGTATGGAATGAAGTGAGCCTCTCTGTTTGAATGAGCTTCTATTGGACAGTACATTGCATGAATTTACAAAAAATGTTGGGTAAGAAAAAGAAAATACTTCTTAATATTTAATCAGCTTTGATGATTATTAAAGCTTATGATGCTTACCTTAAGAGCTATCAACTGGAGTAAACAATTTGAAGATATTAACCTGTTCTTTCCATGACAAGATTTGTTAAATTCCTTTTATCATCCGAAAATGGTGATACACCAAACTAGGCAGTTTTAATCATCTGAGGCATTATTTGTACCTTTGATCATTTGAGTGAAATGCATTTGGTTTAATATCAAAACACTATATTCTTAATTTAAAAAATTTTCCACATTGTGCTTTGGCCTGACAAATGATTTATAAATAGGTATAAATATCATCTGAACTCAGCACCAGCTGTTTGATTGATTATTCCCAAAGTTCTTTGCCATTACAAGTATGCAGTGAATTTCAAACTACCAGACATTGTTGTCATTATTTCTACATTTGTTGCATGCAATGAATGCAGATTTTTCTAGTTTTGATTATCACTTGCAATAAAAAAAGTATATTGTACTAAAATCTATAGAAACACTGTGCCTATATAACTTTTATTTTTTTATAAAAAGATTTTGTGTATTGAAATATATTGGTGTTTTTATATAAATGGAATTGAACAGTTTTTATGCTTAGTATAGTGAACCATTATTAGGTATGTTATTTTGTAGCAGAAGATTAGATCTAACAAGTTTCTGATCATTCTTATGATATATATACAGGGTTATTCAAAAAGAATGAACTGATTTCATTACATAATATTTTAATAAGGAAAAGCAATAGAAAACTCCAGCTAAGTCACAGGTATTCTACTCACAAACAAGTTTTATTTCCTGTCTTACAAGTGTTCAATGTGGCCACCACCTGTAGCACAGGCAACATCAATGCGATGAGAATTCCTCCCAGACGCGTCCACTGAGTTGATCGCTGTTGTTATTCAATGTTTAAGGTCATCGAGGTTAGTGGGTAATGGTGGATCATAAACGCATTCTTTTACATATCCCCATAAGAAAAAATCACGCTGCACCGTGACAACCGATTTTGTTTTCGCAAACTTGAGAACGCAGAACGCCTTTTGCTGAGGACTTGCCATTCTGAGGGTAAACAAACAACTGAACTTTACTGGAGGAATGACGCGGCTACAGCGCCTCTGTGGCAGCCAATCAAAACTTAGAAAACTCCTCTTTCAAATGGTCACTGACTCATTCCATGACGATGCTTGAGAACTGAAGTAATGCGTCATGAAATCGGTTCATTCTTTTTGAATAACCCTTATATATATATATTTTGAAATTCTTTTTTTTTCAACTTTCAGAATTGTAATTGAAAAAGACACAAAAGTTCCTAATGCTGCAATTTTTACTGTCAATAAAGAAGACCACACATTGGGCAACATGATAACTACGTAAGTCTTCCTGTCCTTAATTAACTCCTTTACACCATCGATTATGTTACATTGACTTTTGTGGTTTTATACCACCTAACAAACTCATAAACAAATCCTATTGCTGCTGTAAACTGCCAAATTTTGTATTGCAGACTCAGTAAGTATAGTCAGACAGTGACTCCTGTGTACCACCCCTTGGACACTGCTGTACATGTGATTTGGTGTATTAGACTTTGAGTTTACTTTTGGCAAAGTATGAATTGGTTGTTTTTTTTTTTACTAGCCAGTTACTGAAAGATCCCCAGATTCTCTTTGCTGGCTACAAGATCCCACACCCACTTGAGCACAAGTTTGTCCTGCGGATCCAGACAACACCAGATTACAGTCCACAGGAAGCTTTCACAAATGCCATTACAGACCTCATCAGTGAAATCTCATTGCTTGAAGAAAGATTCAGGGTGAGTATAAAATGTATACCCCATTTGGACATTGTTCTTGTTTAAGCCTACCCTGCACATTTCTCAGCTAGTGCTGGCATTGAGACTGTATTCTAATTTGTCCTTGTTAGCCTATCTGAGTTGTAGTACTTCCAGAGACCATTACTGAATTTGCTTACTTTTAATCTATAACTTGCACATATGAAAAAACAGGAACCAGTATAGACTTCTAAGTAGCAGCCATTAACTCAAACCAACTTTAAAAATGTTAAATGCTATGTTTATAACATCCATATTTTTAAAGAAAAATAAAATAAAATAATGCATTCGGGTTTTCTGCAAGATTCGATACATAAACATCTGACCAGTCTGGCTCTAGAAAGAACTGATGGTGGCTTAGATCACATTCTGCTCTCATTCAAACTTAAATACCACCAAAATGCTAAGAGCCTCAGTGGTCCAGCAAATAAATCAAGATTTCTGACTAGCAACACAACTATCATTGTCAGCAGTGTCTGGGTTAACAAAAGTTATTCCCATAAAGTTCAATATCATTACTATCCTGGGTACACCAACAAAGTTTCCCAAAAACATCCATAATTTTTAACAAGCTTCAAAAAGCACAATATGTCAGATACTTCAGTTACAATTCCAGCATATCGTAAATACAATTTTTCAAATTTCAATTTTTAAATTAGTTTGTCAATTTTATACATTTTAAATTAAATTATAAAGCAAAAATTAAAATTACAGGTGGGTGCAATGCTATTACTATTAGAAAAAACAAATAAAAACACTATATTGCAGATCCTCCCCACAGCTTGCTAATGAAACGATGGTTTGTTTTTGATCTCATCATTGTTGCAGATTTACATTGGTGATGGCAATAATGCATAAAACATTCACAAATGGCATCATATTCATGCTAAAGTTAATTATTAAATCTAGTCATTTAAAATTATCTGAGAAAGTGAAAAATGGGTTTCATTGCTTTAAAATGTAGTCACTCAAAAATAGGATGAGGCAATCCTTCATTTTTAGAAGGAAAAAGAATTTTGTCAATTAAACTATAAAGAAAAGTCTGTATTTCAGCTGAATTGAGAAAAAATAATCTTTTCTCTGAGTTCATTAAATGAGGCTTGAAAGTCTCAATTTATGAGTGGCTGAAACAAGAAAAAATGAAGCTTTTGTAAGATAATTATCATGAGAAAAAAGTAGAACAAAACAGAAATGAAAAAACACAGCAAAGACCATTCTGAAATGCTTATAATAAATATTTAAAAAGCAGTATGAATTCAGTCACTTGATAAATGAAATTTTAAAGATAGTTTTAAAAAAACCTCCTGTCTTTTTTTAGAATAAGCTGTATTGGAGATTTGTTTGCTATTCTAAATTCAAGACTATATTATAAAGTTCAACATTTTAGAGAAAATCCAGGTAGCTCCACCTAGCATTTTTGATTTGATACAGTCTTAGTGTATGCTGTATTAAAACACCTACATTTTTTTTAAAATAGTGAAAGGATTTGAATTCTGGAAAAAGATATTAAATGTTTTTCAATAACCGCCAGTTCAATTTTTTTTTTTTTTAAAATTTGAAATAATATAATTTTACTAAGCTCCTGTCTGTATTTACAGCCTCTGTGATCTTCTGAAGATGTTTAGTTGATGACATAGTTTGTATTTTACTTTTATTTTACCTGATCTGAACAATCTGTCAATTAAAAAAAGTGTACAAAAGCATTATCATGTAAGATTTGGAAATACACAAGACACTTGAAGACTAATTCTTTTTTCAGGATGCTGTTCGTGATAAACAAGAAGCAGAATGAACATGTCTCATGACTGCCAATAGTGCAGAAAGATAAATCTAATTGACATCATAAAGTGGAAAGAAAAGATTGAAAGGAAACTGCTGTGCATATTTTGTGGAAGATACACACTGTACCTCTTACCCAGTCATCAGATGCGCTCAAGCTTGCTTTATTTGTACATACCGATGAAAATAAAGGCTAACACTGGATATGGAACTGTTTTCCTGTAAACTGCAAGTAGTACCATGATATCTAGTATAAGTCACTAAAATTACTGATGAGAAAAGAAGCTGGATTTCTATGGCTAAGAAGGCAATTAACCTATATTTTATTAAACTGTTTTGAAATGGTGTTATTTTTTGTTTGATTTGTGAATCTGTAAACTTCTGCCCATCCATTTCAGAATTAAATTCTGCACCAGAAACACTTTCAACGATTTATGAAAAGTGAAGAACACGTGTCATTTTTAGATCAGACTATTGACACAAAGAACAACTTTGGACTCTTCAGCTGTCGAACAATTTCAAGAAATTTACAAATCATAGCTCTAAAAAAATTTTTGAAAAAGCTTATCTTTAGTGATTAATTTTAATATTTCTTAAGGATAATATGAAGGGCACAATAAATATCAGAGTTATATTTATCTAAAAATGCCAAAAGTACTGCATTTTACAGTTTTTCTTTAAAACTATAAATAAATTCAATGCTGCTTTGGATAACAGTTATTGAAAGGATCATGTACCCTGTTGTAAATGCTCAGTTCAAAATTTCCTTTAAGATAGTTCTGCACCACACTTTAGTAATGTCTACCATAACCTGAAATGAGAGGATGTGGTAGTGAAAGAACATCAGGACAAACTTCCTCAATGTTTCATCTTACCTTGAGACATCAAAGTAAAGAAAAGAAATCTACACAAATTGCCAAGGAGTATCTTTGAACTAGTTTTCAGACATGACTCTCATTATAATTTTGTCCACATAACAGTAGTCACTTTCTAACTTTACCTACTCAATTTTTAAAATAGCAGGTCTAACATGACATTATGTATCACAGCAGATTCAGTGTCAAGAGACTGCATGGATGTAGTTTCAGTTAACTAAATGAAATCTTGGGTATGTTTAAAATCAATGGCTGCTGTACTACTAAAGTTCAAACCAGAGAATGTGATTAATTAAATTAGTTCTTTAACAAGTATTCAAGTTTTGAATTGAGGCTCATTTAGCCAGAATGAACAAAAATTTTTGTGCTTTTTCTTTTTAAACACGAGGTCTGTCGAAAAAGTATCCGACCTTAGGCTGGGAAAAGAAATTACGTACTTGGAGGGGTTCAATTGCTAATCCCCTTCGAAGTAGGCCCCTTGTGCCTCCACACACTTAGCCCAGCAATCCTTTCAAAACACGTCTGGAATGCTTCTGGAACGGCTCTCAGCTCCGCTGTCGCATTCCGCATGTCCTCTCGGCTCAAAGCGGGAGCATTTCAGTGGCACCTTCATTTATGGGAACAACCAGAAGTCAGAAGGAGCCATGTCGAGAGTAGGGAGCCTGGCGAATGAGCGAAATGCCTTTCTTTGCCAAGAAACCTTGGATCAGCTGTGATGAATGACCCGGGTGTTGTCATGATGCAGCTGCCAGGTTTGCGAGGCCCACAGATCCAGTCTCTTGTGCCGAACTGCATCACGAAGACATCGGAGGACTTCCTGATAGTACTCCTTTGTAACTGTTTGTCCTTCTGGTGTGTATTCGTGATGCACAACGCCTCAGTAGTCAAAGAAAACAGTCAGCATCACCTTGATTTTGCTCCGGACCTTGGTGACGTTGGGTGCTTCCACTGTAATGACTGAACTTTGGTTTCCCAGTCATACCCGTACACCCATGTCTCACCTCCAGTTATCACGGTATTCTGTAACTCAGGATCCCTGTTGGCAGTATTCAGCAGGTCCTGTGCAACCTCAAGACAAAGTTGTTGTTCCTGAGAAAGCAGCTTGGGCACAAATTTTGCTGCCACTCTGCACAAGCCCAAATCCTTTAAAACTGCATGTGCAGAATCTTTACTGATCCCAACCTCGTCACCAATTTCTCTCACCATCAAATGACGATCCTCCATTATCATGGTCCGCACTTTCTCAATAACTTAATTACAGCTTTTGATGGCCTCTCAGAACACTGGTCACTCTCCACCGATGTGCAGCCATCTTTGAACCTGTTGTACCATTCTTTTATTGGGTAAAACTCATGACATTGTCACCAAAAGCCTGTTGAATCTTGTGAGTTGTTTCCGCTTGGGTATCTCCAAGCTTTTGGCAAAACTTGATGCAAGATCGTTGCTCCACACATTCCGTCATCAGGGGTGAAATGAAAATGCAATAAGTAGTACAGCACCTTACATGATGGCTGCCTGACAGCGACTGACACATCCAGCAAGCCCGCCAAAAACCATGCATGCAGCTCCACTATGCACACTTTTGCCTCCCTAATGTCACTGTTTCCCACAGGAAAAAAATAAAGTTGGATACTTTTTCGACAGACCTCATATATACTTAATTCATAAGATGATACTCAGTTGCTATGATGGAGGCAATAAGCATGTGAAGCTAGCATGGATTCATTGGTACTATATCTGTCTGTATTTGCCTGAATACAGTATTTTAAGGTATTTATTATCATCCATCAAATGGAATATCATGAAAATTTTTTATCTGTAATAGTTTGAGCTTTCAGTAAATGTCAAATTTTGAGATTTGCAAAAATTTTAAAAATAAGGAAAAATATGAAAAATTCCCGAGTTATGGCTTTCAATAACTTAATCAATTAGCTTGCAGAGTTACCATGGTAGCAGTATAAATAAAAAGTTGAGAACTCATCTTGGATTGAATAGCAACATCGTGCAACTTGTCTTCTAAGTTAGTGTGAAATACCTGATTTGAGTATTCTCTTTAAGATCCATTAAATAAGTTTATAATAAGCAATATGTATTAACTTCTGAAGAGTCCATTTAACTTATGCTACTCTTTTGGTACTTCTGTTCAAAGATGGAGAAAACTTACAAGTGAGCAGGAGACATAAAAACCCCTAAAAATAAAGCATGCTGTCACTTAATCAGAACCACAAATAAGACAGTTATATTGGGAAAACAATACTTCAGATATATTCTTTTTATTGCTACAGGTTTGTAAAAAAACAACAGTAACACGTGTACTTAATGAAAATGCACTATTCTTCAATCATTCTACTATAGCAACTAGTTTCTACACATTTTCTTAATACAATAGTATCTAACGTTTAAAACTTAGAGTCAAAATACTAGGCTTTCCGTAATTAATAATTTTCTGTTTTTCTCCAGAAACAAATCAGCTAAGAGAACATGAGATTAGATTCCTGTGTCATCAAAGAATATTTAAAATTTTAATTAATAAATATTTTTAACTCTTAAAATATAACCAGTAAAACAGTTCATCTGTTTCTGCATGTGATAAAAATATTAAATACTAACCCTAACCCTGTAAATTTTAAGAAACACCATTCCATCACATCTACCTGAACAACCTTGGTACACCATACCCCAATATTTGTTTTGGAAAGCTTTTGCAAAGATCATCTGAGTGAGCAATGAAAATTAACCCATATGGTTAAAATACTGTTTCTTAACTGATGGAATGTTTATTTTCAAGTTGGAAACTAGTCATTCATCATGGAAGGACTCCATGCCTGGTCAAAACTGGTAGGTGGACTGGGTGTCTTCACATTCTGGAACTTCTCTTCAAGGAATGCTGAGGGGGCACGCTGCACTAGATCCCTGGAATCATTGTCTGTGCTGCTACTTGAAAGACGAAGAAAGCATTTCTTCCGCTGAGGAGTGCCACCTGGTGATCTGCAATAATCAGGACAGGTACACAGTAAAAGTAATGACACAAAACCAAAAAAACAGCATTCATTCATTCTAATTAATCATTTTAGTGTTGTTTTAAAAATGGTCAGTCTTCTCCAGACATTACTTTAAGCTTAATCAAATGCCACAATTTTGTCACACCAAAAATACACAATTTTACAATATTCTTCCTAATGGCTGTCCTGAGTATTTATAAAGATAGGCTTCCTAGAGCAATCTAAATTATGATTGGTAATCCCCTTTATATATATATATATATATATATATTAGGCTGTTACAAAAGTTTTGTCTGTTTTTATATTATGTTAATTTGGGGTTCATCTTTTGCATGCTTGTGAAGGTGTACATAGATAAGTTATACGAGGACTGTCAAAAAAAAAGTATCTGACTTTATTTTTTCCCATTGGAAGTAATGATGGTAGGGAGGCAAAAGTGTGCATAGTGGAGCCGCATGCCTTCATGCGCATGCATGGTTTTTGGCAGGCTTGCTGGATGCGTCAGTCACTGTCAGGCAGCCAGTGTGAGAGGTACTGTACTACTTGTTGCATTTGCATTTCGCCCGTGATGATGGAATGTGTGGAGCAATGATCTTGCATCAAGTTTTGACAAAAGCTTGGAGATACCCAAGCGGAAACAATTTGCAAAATTCAACAGGCTTTTGGTGACAATGCCATGGGTGTTATCCAAATAAAAGAATGGTACAACAGGTTCAAAGATGGCTGCACATTGGTGGAGAGTGACCAGCGTTCAAGGAGGCCGTCAACAAGCTGCACTGCAGTTGTTATTGAGAAAGTGTGGACCTTGAAAATGGAGGATCGTTATTTGATGGTGCGGGAAATTGGTGATGCGGTTGGGATCAGTAAAGATTCTGTACATGCAATTTTAAAGGAGGATTTGGGCTTGCACAGAGTGGCAGCGAAATTTGTGCCCAAGCTGCTTTCTCAGGAACAACAACAACTTCATTTTGAGGTTGCACAGGACCAGCTTGATACTGCCAACAGGGATCCTGAGTTCCAGAATACTGTGATAACTGGAAATGAGACGTGGGTGTACGGGTACGACCTGGAAACCAAAGTTCAGTCATCACAGTGGAAGCATCCAACGTCGCCAAGGTCCGGAGCAAAATCAAGGTGATGCTGACTTTTCTTTGACTACCGATGCGTTGTGCATCACGAATACACACCAGAAGGACAAACAGCTACAAAGGAGTACTATCAGGAAGTCCTCCGACATCTTCGTGATGCAGTTCGGTGCAAGAGACCGGATCCATGAGCCTCGCAAAACTGGCAGCTGCATCATGACAATGCCCCGGTTCATTCATTGCAGCTGATCCAAGGTTTCTTGGCAAAGAAAGGCATTTCGCTCATTCGCCAGTCTCCCTACTCTCCAGACTTCTGGTCGTTCCCAAAAATGAAGATGCCACTGAAAGGCTCCCGCTTTGAGAGCTGAGAGGACATCATGCGGAATTCGACAGTGGAGCTAACAGCTATTCCGGAAGAAGCATTCCAGACATGCTTCAAACAGTGGAAGGATCGCTGGACTAAGTGTGTGGAGGCACAAGGGGCCTACTTCGAAGGGGATTAGCAATTGAACCCCACCAAGTACGTAATTTTTTTTTCCCAGCCTAAGGTCGGATACTTTTTCGATAGACCTCATATATCGTTTTGTAGTATGTGCTTTGGCATACATTATGCACAACCTACCTTTTTAAATATCATAAAATGGATATTTGTCTCAGGGTTTTGAGTGAAGCTTAGATAGAAAAGTTTTTTGTGCCATTTTGCTTCACAAGTTCAAACCAGGCCACAAAACAAGTATGGGGTGAGGACACAGCAAATGAGTGCACAGTACACAAAGATGGTTTGCAAAGTTTCAGTCAGGAGATGTGAGCCTTGAAGATAAGGAACATAGCAGATGTCCTTCCAGCTGTGACGATGACCATCTGAAAGCCTCACTGGAATCTGATCCAAGAAAAACAGTGAGAGAAATTGCTGGAGAGCTTGATGTAAGCACTGAAACTGTTTCCCTGGCATCTTAACACAACCGGCAAGGAGAAAAAATTTGACAAGTTGGTGCCTCACGAGTTGAATGAACCAACAAAATCAACCCATTTCTTGACCGAATCATTAGATGATGAAAAATGGATCCTTTATGACAATTGCAAACAATCGGCACAGTGGCTTGACAAAGACAAGGTGTCTAACCACATCCCAAAACCCAGCCTCCACCCAAAGGAGGTCATGGTCACTATTTGGTGGATTGCAACTAGTGTTATCCACTATAACTTCTTGCAACCTGGCGAAACCATCACAGCTGAAAGGTACTGTCGTGAATTAAACATTGTTCATCAGAAACTCTTCCATCGACACCTGGCATTGGTGAATCGAAGAGGCCCGATCCTGCTCCACGACAATGCACGTCCTTATGTTGCAAAAGTGACACTTCATAAACTGAACATGTTGAGGTATGAAGTTCTCCCTCACCCAGCCTATTCACCAGACCATCACCTTTTTGAAACACCTCAACAGCTTCCTTCATATAAAATCCTTCTCTAACCAAGCAGCAAATGAAACTGCCTTCCAACAGTTTTTCGACTCCAGAAATCCAGATTTTTTTCAAAATGGTATAAATGCGCTTGTGACTCATTGGCAAAAGTGTATTGATTGTAATTGAACTTACTTTGATTAATAAACTTCATGTTTGGCAACAATATGAAGTCTCAATGTTGTGGTAAAAAAACTGACAAAAATTTTGTAACAGCCTAGTTAATATATAAAGTGTTGATATGTAGAGAAAAGCATCATCTGAACTGTGGCATTGTTAAGCATGCTTTATTTTTTTTATTTTTAACAAACAAATTTCTGATTTTTATGCTGTGATCATCAAGTGGGTGATGTGAACTAAAATTAGGCAGAGATAGATTCAAAATCTGATCTAACAAATGCTAATTACAGAAGAGTAATTATGGATTATCTGACGTATCTAACTTTGAACAATACCTGTTATTACTCTACAATATAGTCAGTTAAGAAGAAACTTAGAAAATAAAAACTTCACATAATAAACACAAAAAAATTTCTAAGTAATACAAATTATTTATATTTACTAAACAACATTAACTTGTATTTTGTGTTGCTGACATCAATTTAGAGATTGAATTAACAATATCACTTCAAATATTTCAATTTCTGCTAAAAAATTAATTATCACAAATTTTTGAAAACTTTATTTTGTTTAGGCAAATGGATAATTTAAATCCTTTTAAGTAAAAATGGTTGTGTTACTGAAGAAGTAACCAATGGTGGTGCCATTTTTAACTGCTCTTAGGAAGCATTGTTAAAAAATAAAAGCCAATGATATTATTAAATTCACTAGATAATGCATGTATAAAACTACTTGCAGTATAAAATTTTTATCATGCAAAAATCGAAAATAAGCTACATCTGAAAGCCCTTTATGAAGGAAATAGATGTTAATGTGATGAGCAAATCTCAGATGTAATCAAGTTTTGGCAATAAATGGAGTTATGAATGGAAAAAGAAAAATATTCAAAATGAAATTAAATTCTAAATTCTTCATAGAATATTCATTGCACATTTATTTTTAAAAAATTCTGGGTATGGAACATACTAAATAAAGTTTTGTTGTTGCTAGTTCTTTAATGTGGTCTCTCAGAACATTTTGTTTAAATTGTTTTGTTGCAATGAAACTAGCCTGCCTGTCATGGTAGAATATTTCCAAAGTGTGATTGTAAGGCTAATTTTTATCTTAATTCTAAATTGCACACATGCATTTTATAAGAAAATTTTAGCAGGGAAGTGATAAATGTTTTTCCTAAAAAGTGTATTTTTTGAATTGCTGGATTTTTATTTTTCACATTTATGTAGTATTTAATGTCAACTAGACCATTGTTATTGTAGGCTCATTCTTCTTTTCAAATATACACATTTTATAATCTGAGTCTCTCTAGGTTTAAGGAAAACCAATGGTAGAAAGAATTAGAAATTTATTTGGACATTTGACATATTTCAATAGATATAGTCTTCAGAGATAACTGTTGTGTTTTCTTTTTTTGCATACTTTACACTACTGCATGACTTTTCTTTTGCGCACACACACACACACACACACACACACACACACAAAACGACCTGGTCATTTTTAATCTTTAGACATTTACCTGGGATGTGGTGTTGATTTCAGGTGCTGGAGTGGATTTCCAGATACAATCTCATCATGAATACTTAGGACGGAGTTATTGGTGTTTGATACAGTGACTGCTGCTAATTTTCTTTAAAAAAAAAAAAGTTTCTTTCTTTAAGACAAAAAACAGAAAAAAGTTATTTTCATGATGATGAAAATAAGAACCAAATAATATCAAGATTTTAAAAGATTTAACATTATGATCAATTGGTTCCTAACATTAATAGTTTGTAATTTAATTATAGACTATTTAACTTTAGTAAAAACAGACAGTGTCTGTTAACACAAGTAATTGAAGAAGAAACAAACAAACAAAAAATACCTGGGATATTTCAAACGAACATTTTCTTCACTAAACAAATCATAAACAACATTAAGAAAAAATGAAGGTTGTGACCATTGCAGTACTTTATATACAGAAACATATTTAATAAAAAGTACTCAATAATTTATATAGTTTAAACTGAAAGATGCCCTGGCTAAAATCATTATGGCATCCAAAAAAAACTGATGAGGCAAATGAGCAAATAAATGCTCTCTTACCAATAGATGCAGGTTTGCCTCTCTTATGCATCTAATAGTTTTGCTGATATATGAAGCCACAAAAGACCAACAACTAAAATTTAGTCCTAAAAGAAAACATGGACCAGATAAAGAACAAGTGAGTAAGCTGCTTGTTTTTTTTTAAAAAATAATAATCAACAAACACTGTATATTTAAAACTTTTACTACTACAATCAACTCTGATCAGTAAACTTGTTGGATATGTCAACATTTTATAAACACACCTACAGCAGCCTGAGAGTGTTTCCATGAATTAAAAAACAGCAACAAACAATCGTTTAAGGGGAAACAATCCACGTTAATGAAGGAGGTGGAATTAAAAACATTTCTCATTGTAAAGCATGAATTTATATCAAATTTGGCAAATGCAAATACTGCATACAATTTCCTGGTAATAAATAAGAGAAATATTATGTGGTTATGAGTTTATATTTTTAGTGATGAGAAAATGTTATTTCTGTTATTATTAGATTTAATTAAAACACTAAGATTCACTACAATGAAGCCAAAAAGATGTAATAAGCAGAATTTATGGCTAAATACAAACTAAAAATACTTCCAACTTATTTTCTTAATTAATATTTCAAAATACATGTTACTTTTATCGATTCTTCAACAATTGCCAAGTAATGAGTTTGTGACTTAGTAACATCAAATCAAAAGAACACTAAGACAACAGTAAATGTTTTTAGTGGGTCAGGGTTAATCAGTCAGATTGTCTGAGTCATGAATAGATGGAAACTCCAAACAAACTCATGGTTGTACACCCTGCAGCTATGCTCACCAATTGTATTTCATTATTTTACAAGTACAGAAAACATGTATTTAATAAAGAACTAGTTATTAACAATATTGGCAAATACTCAAGCCAATGTAGGCAAGAACCAAACCAACCTTCTTGACTGATTCTTTTTCGCAGCAGCACTACTGGGAGTTTTCTTCTGCAAAGACAAGGAAAAAAGTGGTGTGGGTAATAAAAAGAAATGGTTGGGGGTGAAGAAATTCAAAAATCTCAACTGAAGCCCAACATTTGGGACTTCTGATTTCATGTTCTGCCAAGTCAGGTAAAACCTCTATATTTAAAAGAATCAAAGCAGTGTTTTTGTTGTCATAACTGATAGTCTTCAAAATCCAAATCTGTATTCTAATTCCACACATTATCTCTTTCATAGATGACAATTTTGTAAACGTAATCTAGACATTCTGTCAATAATTTTAACTGAAAATCAAGCAGTTGATATTAAAAGAAATTTTGTTAACTCATTAGTTATATAGAAATGTTTAATTTGCATATAGTTGTAAAAATGGCAATGATACTATACTGGCAGAACTCCCCTTAATTTATTTCATGATTAAAAAAACAAAAAAAAAGATGTTTATGCTTCAAACTAATTTAATTTTTCAAATCATTAATACAGAGTAGAAAGAACAATGAGACATGACCTAATCTCACTGACCATTATAAAAAAAATGACAGACTATGTTTGAGAACTGGGTGTAGTGTGCTGGACTGCTAACAGCTACAGGCCTGAATTTGATCCCCATTGGAAACTCCTTTATTTGGTAAACCTTCCATACCAGTTGCTCCTTGCTCTTCTGTACTGATGTGGCATGGGTTAATTCCAGGCAATCTAGTTTCCACCTACCCTAATCTGAGCATTATAGAATACAATGGACTATACCTATAAAGATAAAACCCCTGACCAATGCAGTTGAAGATTATTTAAAGCAACCTAATTTATGAATGTAACATGCTGACACCCTAATGAATGTTTCAACCTATACCAGTGGTAGTTACTTGCAGAGCCCCAGTATGTAACAGCAAACTTTCCAGAATAAGCAAATGCTTAGCATGATTTAACTTACCTGGACATTTTTGTCCTTGAGTGGTGTGCTAGGCTGCACTGGTGCAGATTGGTCATTGATAAGTGGCCACAGAATAGGAGCAAGCGGAGGTAGTGGTGGGGGCGGTATACAGGAACGATTAGTTGATGTGGACATTGAGCCTGGACGCTTGTTTTCATCATTCACTTTCTGCTTCTGATTTGCTGCCAGTCGCTTGGAGAACCTTCTTCTTTTGGCTCCTGCGGGTAACAGCAAAGCATCAAATAAACTTAATGTTTCCTTCAAAGATAACCAGGTTTCAGATGTAAAAGCTAAAGGTGATTCTGCACACATGCACAACCTGCAATCCATTCATCCTGCACAAAAATCATCCAAGCATAAAAGAGGCAGAATTTTTCATACTCTCCAAGCTTGCTGCTGACTGATAAACTCCCTGGAGGTTGGACAGTTAATCTGGTTGGTTAGCAGCTTGAAAAGGCATTAACACAAAGTATATTGGGGTATTATATCAATAGAAGTCTTAGTATTTACTATCATCACATTTATAAAAGTATGCCCAAGGATGAAATGAGCGTTTCAAATATAGTCACTTGGGCCACACAACCCAAGAATCTTTTCTTTTTTTAATGTGAAAAACAAGAGAAAAGAAAAAAAGTGTTTTGCATTGTCTCTTCTATAGTTAGTTTTTAGTTCACCTGTTTTGTTAGTGACTGGTCTGCATTTTCACTAGAATAAAAAAGAGACAGCATACCTTTTGTTTGTTTTTCACCAATAGGTAAACAAAATTTTCCAACACCATACACTAAACTTTTCTGTTGATAGACAGATAGCAGCTGTATTAATTCAAACCAAAGTGCAAAACTGTTTTAATTACTTGCTATAATAATAATTCAAAGAGCCACCCAGGCCCTTCCACAAAACTGGTTAAAATTTTAAATTGCAAGCCCCTGATTTTCCGCACTGGCAACCGACAAACCATAAGGAAATTGTAAATTATACTACATTACTCTTTTTATCCACAACAACAGGATTCTAATCCTCACCTTCCCATTGAATAAGGTCTTTGGGAGGAAGAAGTAATCTCATCCATGACTGTAATTACAATTTTACAAAATTAAAATATGAAAAGATGAGAAATAGAAATGAAGTCATAATAAAAGCTTTGAAAAATTCAGGTTTGCATGATTTGCTGGCTCTTAAGAGGGCCATTTTGAGTTAGTGATGATGATGCTAAATTTACTGGAAGGCAGGGAATTCAACATGTTATTGTTTGAAGCAGGTAAAACATAAATGAGTGTCATTTTCTCTAGCATCTGGACTACATGCCTCAGATACAGTTGGGGTCTCGCTACATTTTAAATGTTCCACCATGAGGTAAGTAGAAAGCGTCTTTCAGAAGTATAACCAAGTGAGCTATTTAGGCATGTCTGGTCATGTGGTCTTCAAATGGCTGACAAATTCTTGCAACAAAATATATGCATTAACAACCACTGTATTTAGTATATATACCAGAAGATGCAGCCCCATCATTTCATGCTCTTGTAACCTACAGGATAGAATTCTCTCAGCTAATCAGCATGATCCACCCCACTCCTGTTGGATTTGTAGATAGAAAGTGCCCTTGCTTCTTATCTTTCCAAGTATCAGCAGCACAGATGTATGGTGTTCTGGTACTCTCCTGGTAGAGTAACTTGGTTAAGTGCAAAATCTTTTGTGCAAAGTCTGACTGTACCACATCAATGTCAGCAAACTTTGAAAAAAACTTTTCCCCCGATAAATGGAATATCTCTTAAATTTCAAAGTGTTCAACAATTCAAAATGTTTTCTCCAAGACCATGTTCATGGTGATTTCAAGATTTTCCTGTGCATATCTGAAACTCATTCAACCCATTGGATGCTCTCAGGCCTTCACAGGAAAATGATGCTTCCAAGCAAATCAGCCTTTGAAACTTATCACAGTTTCAGCAATAGTTGTTTCTCTATGAGGATTGTATGCATCCTTAAGTTTGCTCTTTAAAATATTTATTATCTTTCTTGTTGGCTGTAGTTTATCAACATGCAGCATTTCCAAATGTTTACTGCTGGCAGTAAATTCCACATCACATATATTCTTTGTAAATGATACAGATGTTCATGAATTGCTTAAAAAACAACAAATTACCTTGCGCATAGTTAAAGGTTTTGCACATCCCTGCTTTAAGGACATCCAATTTTTTAACAACTTCATCAGCTGTTACATCACAGGAGAGATAATTTTCCAGGCCCAAGGCAGACATCACTTTAACCTACCAACAGATACAAATAGAAGACAACAAAGCCATGCTTCATTATAATTGATATTATTATCATTTATGAATTTCTTTAAAAAGTCACTTTTGTATTTATCATACTTTTAATTGATTAACCATATTTAGAAGTTAACAGTAGATACTGCAACTACTGTATAATTAACCAAAAGAAGATTGCATAAAGCTCACCTTTAAAAATGACAGGACACCAGAGTTTTCCATGTCGTCTTTCTTCCTTTTTTTCAGTACTTTTTCATATGATGAATGATTTTTATCCAAAAAACTCATTAATTTCTGAAAAAAAAAAAAAACAAACAACATCAATAAAACAAAAGAATGGTAAGTCTTGTTTTGTGGAAATATTCAAAACAACACAAAAATGAATAAAATCTTTAGCTGGAAGATGAAGGTAGAATACTAACTAAATCTTTGCTCGTCAATACAAACTATGTAAAGTTTGACATGAACACATTCACTGTGTAAAAACTCAAAACAAAAATGGTCTCAAAAAGATCTGTAAAAAGAAGACATTTAAAGAAAGAGAGAGAGACTAAAACAACCATTTGTGTTTTTTTGCACAAACCACTAGTTAGACCCATCTCAGAGCCTGCAGTGCAGGACAGAATCCTTATCGTAAAAGGAACGTTGCTTCTTTAAAGAAGACTGAAGAGATTCACTAGAATCATTAGAGGCAGTTTTTTTTTAAAAAACCACTGCATTTCTTGTACCTGTAACTCCTTTTCTGTCTCTTTAATTGCCTGGCTTTCAAACTCCTTGCCTGATAGCTGGTTGCAGTAGCAGACAGTCATGTCAGCAGCTTCATCAAATTCATCAAGAATTTCAAATGCAGCCGGAGTTTGAACTTCCATTTTGTCTGTAAAGGTGAGATTAAAATCCAATTATACTACAGATCCACTCTGAGTTTGATTGTACACTTTGTTTGAACAAAAAAAAAAAAAATCTGATCTGGAAATAGATATATACACATAAGCAAATGATGTAATATGACTAGTAATGACTTACTTTGCCTACTTCTAGCAGTCAAATACAATAAATCTTTGTAAACTTTCAATTTTCTCTCATTTACATATTTATAAACAATATACGCTGTTGATTAATGACAGATTTTCAAAACAAAATTGGTTTATGGGAAAAATCCTAAATCAAACATGGGCATGTCACCCAGCAGAAAATACACCGTTAACTTTTCTATAGGAAAGAAATTAGTCTTGCTTTAAACAAAACATTAAAATCTGGTAGCGGAGCATAGAGACAGGTCAGGTATTAAGGTCCGTCTTGTCCTTAAAATTTATATTTATAAATATTACAGTGAGACAACAATGACTTCTAACAAAGTTTGCTGACATCAGAGCATCAGAATGCATGGCAAGATAATATGTAAGTGATCAACATCACTGATCAAATGGCAAAAAGATACATTTATTACAAGATCTAATTGATTTGAGGATCAAGGTTGGTGGCTGGCAGAAAGCGAACATGAAAGTAACAAAGAACTAGTAGTCACAACATGCACGTGAATTACTAATAAACAGAAAACCTGACCTTAATGAAGGTGACTGTCTGTAGAGTCACTATACTGGTCTGACTAATAGTGTCCATCCACATGGTTGGCTCGCAGATATGCACCTTACTCTTAATTGTACCTTATATTCATAATCAATGTAAATTACAATGCTAATTTTTGAAAACATCACAATATGTTGTGCCATAAGTAAAAAGTAGGATATGCTAATGATTGTACCGATTAACTGCAAATGAATAGATTTTATAAATCATAATTTTGCCAATAGTGTTGTAATTTTGTTGTTTTTCATTAGTAAATGTATGTTTATTTGAAGAGCCTGCCTTAAAAATAACAACTGCTCAAGGATTTAAGTCTTTAATTTTCCTTATATTAATCAATTTCATCTTTACCTCGATGAAGAAAACCTTAAAATGAAAATTAAAAAAGAAAAAACTGCAGAAAAGTTTACTATTAAAATCAGCTACAAATCTACGGTTATTGCTATTTCACAAAGCAAATAGTCAAATAATTCCACCACCACAAATGCAAAGCACTGAATACATATTAAAATATCAATATAATATTTAAATAAACTTTCATTTTTTGTTTTTATTAAAATTGTAATACATTTTTACTAAACCTTTTTATTACAGTAACCATCATGTTTAGAAAATTGCGTTAGATGTGGACTATGACGACTACTGTGCAGGTAGTTTCAGACATTATAAACTTAACTTTTCGTATTGAAGGATTTTCCTTGAAAACTGACCCATAGTAGTGCCTATCTTCCATGGGATACTAATTAACATACTTGAGCAGCCCTGTTTGTGCTTTGACTTTGATCCATTGAATTCAGATGTTGCCAATTAATCATTCAATGTTGGACTAACAGTGGGAGGTGGGTTACTTCTATTCTAGGGGTTTTCCTTGCAAAATCCAGTATTAATGACTGAGATTTCCATTTTAAAGACATTGTGAATGATGTATTTCACCCATATGTTGCTTTACAAATTGATCATTCTGACTAGACAGAATTTAGCATGATGCAGTGAAGCAATTTAAAATGACATGGTAATTACTGTGGACTTCATTACTAAAATTTAAATGATTAATTCTCAATGAAAAGATGCATTTTGAGACCAAAAAAAGTTCTTAGGTGGATTTGTAAATCACTTTCTCAAAATTTCAGCATGGTGTTGCACTATGCTTCATTGCTTTAGGGGTATTGCATCAAATTATTTTAGACTTAGTCTTTTAAGAGACTCCGCTCCATTAGACAACATCACTAACAACCTTTCTACAAGCTGAGGAAAACACAACCAACTTACTTGAGATACTATAAGCTGAAAATGTATTGCAGATACTATGCTTTGATTGTCAAGCAACCATGTGATTGGACATGCACAGCAGTCCCCCACCATCTACTGTTGCCATTTTGAGGGGTAGAAATCCATAGCAAATGTTACCACTAAAGCAATACATGTATTTTATTATCATCTTAACAACTTAGTCGTCTATTTAGGCAAGTCAATCATGAAAGATTTGTTTATAAAATAAAGCTGATCCATGTACTTGTGCAGAAAATTTACCAGAGATATAAAGCATTAGCTGGAATACTGATGCTGCATGGGGAAAAAATGGCTTTAGGTTAATGTGCAGTTGCTTAAAACCATGCCCAGACACTGATATTTACACCCAAAATTTGAGGCCTCTAGGTGCTTCAGTTCAGTCTTTTAAAAGTAACAAACAAATGCACAAACACTTGAAAATATGTAATAAATTTGCTGAATATTCAGAGCAGACTTTAAGAACTATTTGGTATTGCAAACTTCCTTTTATTCTACGGCAGATAAAAACCTACATGTTCTGTTTTGTTCAGTGAAAGGGTCAATGATTTATGCTTAAAGATAACAATCAATGCTTTAAGGTTTACTCGGGCAGTTGTTTTTCTAACCAACTTTTCTTGCTGGGAATGAGTGCTAATGGAGTCACATGAACACCCAGTCTTCCTAACAGAGTTTCACTGTTGCACAGAAATAAAACAGGTTATTTCATTAATGCTTTTGAAAATAACTCCTTGATAGGTAATGTCTTAACATATCTATTTAAGTAGTAAGGAAAACCACAAACACTGCCACATTTTGCGGTTTTGGTTTCGTCATTGGGAGTGAAAGCATTCAGTTTTTTTTTTTTGCTAGCTAATATGGAAGCTAATCAGACACCACAACGGAAGTGACATCACGAAAGAGAACGGTACAATTCCCTTAATCCGGGAGACACAGGCTACACGGGCGACGGATTAGGTAATGCGCCGGTTACATCCAGTTAAACAATAGGCATAATTTACCTATAATACAGGAAATAACAATAACATGTAACCCACCGACAATAATAAAACCCTTAAATTAAGTGAAGAATGAACAATAGTGCGAGTAGCAGACGGCGGCTTTCCTTACGTACAGCACCGGTCGGACTAAACACGGTGTATATCGCCAATGCTAACAAGCCTCTCTCCCTTTTCAGTGCACGGCTCGCTGAAGGGCTATTCTTTGAAGACATTATAAGATAATTGATGAGCATTAAACACACACCGGGAAGGAGAATGGTTCATAGTTCCGCACACCGGGGTGACAGATTACACTGTATGAGAAGGATTCGTAATTTAAATTCAATTTTGGGGGTGGGGTGGGGTGGGGTGGGGTGGGGTGGGGTGGGGTGGGGTGGTGGTTGTTGTCAGTACTAACTAAGTATTACGTATAATCTTCTAGGTGACTGCGTGGATCAGTGCCAGAAACCTCGCTTTATCATCAAAACATCCGTCCACACCCCATTCTTAGCGCAAACGTGCGGCAAATCGCTGCCGTTCAAACAGCTTAACAAAAAAAAGAAAAACAACAACAACATCAACACCAACCCCCCCCACTCCCCCCACTAACTAACTACACATCCGATACAAACTCTTCCCCTCAAGCTGTTTTCGGAATCAAATTATCCTTTACAATCTACTCCTGAAGGCCAACCAGGTCTCGGGTCTCTGCTGTCATATACGTAAGATGAGCCATTTAAAATACCCGCCATTCCTCCTCCTCCCGTATAATTTAGGCCTTGTTACAGCAATCGGACACACACACACACACATATGATTGTATATGCAAAAAAGAGCAATAATAAACAAATGTTCAACAAGAAGTTCTGTAAATTTAATACTATGCTTACCTTCCCTCTTTTGTACAAATCAGCGATGTTACAGGGGGGGGGCCCGCCTTTTTTTTTTCTTTTTTTCTGATTCTCGTACGATCTCGCGAGACATCCGGGTACCTCGCCATCCTAGGCGCTCGTCGCCATAACTATTGGAAAGTCTTAGCGATCTGGGCTGATCGCGTTGAGCGTTGTTGTTGTTGTTTGGCGAAAGTAGCTTTTGGGGAATGGTCCGTCCCCAAAACAGAACATCTCGCATCCGTTCTTAGAGCCGTTTTTGAGTCTGGTGGCGGAATTGTTATTTTTTTTTTTTTGGACATTTATCCATTTCCTTATTTTGGCGTCGACGAAGATGGAGCAATGAAAATGGTTTGTCAAAGAGAAGTGGTTTTGTGCACATCTGTGGAAGGGAGATCCTTCGACTTCGTCGACAGTACCTTGTTCAGTGTAGAAGTAGATGTTCGAGGAGGGGACTATGGAAAAGAAGTCCGTAGCTCGCCAAAATACCCCAGCGAAAGTCTTTGTTGGTGAAAGTAAGAAATCCGGTAAGTGGTTCAGCTCTCCTTGAACCGTGTGAGCCTTCTTACCTGTGGCCACTGTATGCCGATACTGTTAGCCGACTCTCAGTGTACGTACCTGTGGCCACTGTATGCCGATACTGTTAGCCGACTCTCAGTGTACGTACCTGTGGCCACTGTATGACGATACTGTTAGCCGACTCTCAGTGTACGTACCTGTGGCCACTGTATGCCGATACTGTTAGCTGACTCTCAGTGTACGTACCTGTGGCCACTGTATGCCGATACTGTTAGCTGCGGCCACCCGACTCTCAGTGTACGTACCTGTGGCCACTGTATGACGATAGTGTTAGCTGCGGCCACCCGACTCTCAGTGTACGTACCTGTGGCCACTGTATGACGATACTGTTAGCTGACTCTCAGTGTACGTACCTGTGACCACTGTATGCCGATACTGTTAGCTGCGGCCACCCGACTCTCAGTGTACGTACCTGTGGCCACTGTATGACGATACTGTTAGCTGCGGCCACCCGACTCTCAGTGTACGTACCTGTGGCCACTGTATGACGATACTGTTAGCTGCGGCCACCCGACTCTCAGTGTACGTACCTGTGGCCACTGTATGACGATAGTGTTAGCTGCGGCCACCCGACTCTCAGTGTACGTACCTGTGGCCACTGTATGCCGATACTGTTAGCTGTGGCCACCCGACTCTCAGTGTACGTACCTGTGGCCACTGTATGACGATGCTGTTAGCTGCGGCCACCCGACTCTCAGTGTACGTACCTGTGGCCACTGTATGACGATGCTGTTAGCTGCTGCCACCCGACTCTCAGTGTACGTACCCGTGACCACTGTATGCCGATACTGTTAGCTGACTCTCAGTGTACGTACCTGTGGCCACTGTATGACGATGCTGTTAGCTGTGGCCACCCGACTCTCAGTGTACGTACCTGTGGCCACTGTATGACGATGCTGTTAGCTGTGGCCACCCGACTCTCAGTGTACGTACCTGTGGCCACTGTATGACGATGCTGTTAGCTGCTGCCACCCGACTCTCAGTGTACGTACCCGTGACCACTGTATGCCGATACTGTTAGCTGACTCTCAGTGTACGTACCTGTGACCACTGTATGCCGATACTGTTAGCTGACTCTCAGTGTACGTACCTGTGGCCACTGTATGCCGATACTGTTAGCTGACTCTCAGTGTACGTACCTGTGGCCACTGTATGCCGATACTGTTAGCTGACTCTCAGTGTACGTACCTGTGGCCACTGTATGCCGATACTGTTAGCTGACTCTCAGTGTACGTACCTGTGGCCACTGTATGCCGATACTGTTAGCTGACTCTCAGTGTACGTACCTGTGGCCACTGTATGCCGATACTGTTAGCTGACTCTCAGTGTACGTACCTGTGGCCACTGTATGCCGATACTGTTAGCTGACTCTCAGTGTACGTACCTGTGGCCACTGTATGCCGATACTGTTAGCTGACTCTCAGTGTACGTACCTGTGACCACTGTATGCCGATACTGTTAGCTGACTCTCAGTGTACGTACCTGTGACCACTGTATGCCGATACTGTTAGCTGACTCTCAGTGTACGTACCTGTGACCACTGTATGCCGATACTGTTAGCTGACTCTCAGTGTACGTACCTGTGGCCACTATGCCGATACTGTTAGCTGACTCTCAGTGTACGTACCTGTGGCCACTGTATGCCGATACTGTTAGCTGACTCTCAGTGTACGTACCTGTGGCCACTGTATGCCGATACTGTTAGCTGCGGCCACCCGACTCTCAGTGTACGTACCTGTGGCCACTGTATGCCGATACTGTTAGCTGCGGCCACCCGACTCTCAGTGTACGTACCTGTGGCCACTGTATGCCGATACTGTTAGCTGCGGCCACCCGACTCTCAGTGTACGTACCTGTGGCCACTGTATGCCGATACTGTTAGCTGCGGCCACCCGACTCTCAGTGTACGTACCTGTGGCCACTGTATGCCGATACTGTTAGCTGCGGCCACCCGACTCTCAGTGTACGTACCTGTGGCCACTGTATGCCGATACTGTTAGCTGCGGCCACCCGACTCTCAGTGTACGTACCTGTGGCCACTGTATGACGATGCTGTTAGCTGCGGCCACCCGACTCTCAGTGTACGTACCTGTGGCCACTGTATGCCGATACTGTTAGCTGCGGCCACCCGACTCTCAGTGTACGTACCTGTGACCACTGTATGCCGATACTGTTAGCTGCGGCCACCCGACTCTCAGTGTACGTACCTGTGGCCACTGTATGCCGATACTGTTAGCTGCGGCCACCCGACTCTCAGTGTACGTACCTGTGGCCACTGTATGCCGATACTGTTAGCTGCGGCCACCCGACTCTCAGTGTACGTACCTGTGGCCACTATGCCGATACTGTTAGCTGCGGCCACCCGACTCTCAGTGTACGTACCTGTGACCACTGTATGACGATACTGTTAGCTGCGGCCACCCGACTCTCAGTGTACGTACCTGTCACCACTATATATTGGTACTGCTAGCTAAGGTCATTTGAACCTGTCACTGGACAGACATAGTAATCAGGTGTGAATGGCCTGCAACATCGTGCTTAATTAAGTTGGAGGTGATTTATTTATTTTAATAATATTAAAGCGTAGGATTAAAATTAAAATGTTCATATTATTATTGCCCATTCTGCTATTGCATCGGTTTATTTTAATATTAATAGCATTGCTTATATTTGATTTTTAAATACTTGCCCAATTCAACAACTTACCAGGATAAAGTACACTGCATGCTTTGCTGGTATTTTGCACTGCCATTATTATTTCTATTAACTGAATGCTCGCTGAAGACTAAAACTTTAAAGTCAAATTTAGGTAATTCAACTTCATTGTTACAGTTGGCTGTGTTGATAAGAATTTTTGTTCAGATGCATAGAGAATTGAAATTATATATCAGACTTTCACACAGTGATTTTGGACTTTTTACTTGCTAATCATACTCTGGAAGTAGTCATGTCAGAACTTGTGTGAACTTTATGCTGCTCAAAAACTTGTGTAACCATGGTGCACAGTATTTTTGGTCATCTTGACAGGAGAGCTCTGCATCACTTCCACATTTGAAAAGTATGAGTAATCATTATTAAGAGACTTCAATATTCTTTTAAAATAAAAATAAAAATCTTTGTAGTGTTCTCACTTGACCTGTATTAAAAAAATTTTAATCTGTTATTGAAAGCTGGATGAGATTTAACTCTCCTGGTTTAATTTCAGCATTAATCCTGCAAGAGTTTTATAAGTAAGTAATTCAATTAGTTTGATGGCTGCCAGGTTGCTAAAAATTTTGTGTTAAATTGTATTTCAGAAAATGGATACTCTGGAAAATTTAGTCGCACACCAAAGAAAAGAGAACCCAATGGACGTGTATCTTTGGATACAAATCCAAGTAGAAAGCCTATGCCTCAAAAATGTAGGATGGTCAGTGACAAGAGACCAAGGGCTAGGGGTTATTTCAATGATAAGCAGAGGGATGCGGTATGTGAGGTCATATATTTGTATTTATAATTTTAAAAAAAAATATAATTTGGCTAAATTGCAAATCTTTATTGGTCCATGTTCACAATCAGCATTTAGAATCATTAAAGTATCCCTGCTTTGCAGATTTGACCAGAAAATGTTCAGTCCAAGCCAAGTAGACTCTTTATTTATAATGAATACATTATTCCATCTGCTATAAGTTACAATATTGCTCTCAGATTTGGGCAGCATGCAGCCTAAACAAATGCATTATTTAAAATGAATTTATAAATTGTTGGAAGTCTAAAGCAGATTTTGGTAATTCTCAGTACATTGTAAGCATTTATTATTATCTTTTTAAATAGTAAAAGATAAGAATTTTCAAGTTGTTTCTTTGTAGTAACTTTTTTTTTTTTCTTCCTCTAATGACTTTGAAGGTAACAGAGCAGATTGGGGCTGAATTGGACTTCGCCCGTTTTCAAGGAACAAATCTTAGAAATTTGAATCACTTGCTCAACTTCACGTATGAATCTTATCATCATCATGGTTTTGGTGAGAGACAGAGAGCGAGGCCCAGTCACAGGGGGTTTAACAGATTTGGAGCTGTACCCTATAATAAGGAGCAGTTTTTACAGGCCAAGTATTTATAGTTTTCCTACTGACCAAAAAAATTAGTAAAATATCCTTTACCTAGGTAGGCTGTTATAAATCTGTACAAACAGATTTATCTATTTTCATATTTTTGTGATGCTACAGTTATTTTTTATTTCCTTTTAAAAACAAGATGAAATTTTGAGATAAATTTACTGTAATACTCTTTATTTTACTTAAATTGTTTGTACAAGTATTTCTCAATTGTTATATATGCCAACCAATAACTGAGCCGGATACTGGCAGTATTTATGATGATCATGAATCAACTGTCAGAAACGTTGTACATCAAGCATGTTTTTTTTTTTGTTTCTGTAATAAGTTTCGACAAATGTATAGCTGGCAGAGAGAAGTAGTAAATCATTGTCAAGCTCAGATAACTGATTTGTTTTCCAGAGCAACCCTTTTTTATGGTGAGGCAGAGTTTTTGTTTTGTTTTTTATTTTAATGGTGACTTTGTTTGCTTGTTCAGTTGTCAGTTTGTGGTTAAGGCTGATGGAGATTACAGCATACATGCTGTAGATCCAGATGAATTGGTAGACTGGGAACTGGTGGAGCAGGTGGTAAGTCTCGGATATGATTTTCTAACATGTACTTATCTTAGTAGTAGTAAAAAAAAAAAACTAATCAACCTGCATTTTAAAAATGTTTTCCTATCACCAGCAGCAGGACTTAGGTTTGAAGATGACTGTTTCTTGAGTGCAGTGAATGCTTGTTTGGGGTAGATGTTTTGCTGTTCAACATTTTCTATTGTCAGATTCTAAAAGTAGCTTCAGCTTGCTGCATCAGTCAGCTTGGAATTTTGAAAACAGGAATAAATCTACTGCAAATTAATATCACTACACTCAACACATAACTAAACCCTGATGAGGCTTTCCTAGCTTAATTATCAAGTTAAGGTGGAACTAGCCCTCTACTTTCTGTAAATAGCATATCACCAGTAACTTTGTTTTTGCCCAGACTTTTCTTGATAGTAGAGGCTGCTGGTACCAATAAAGAAGAAAATTTCTTTTAATAGAAGTGATTTGAAAATAATGCTTCAGGTAGTTAGCCAAATCCTTTTCATAAACTAAATAAATTAAAAAACAAACAAATTTGTGATTACAATTAATTTTTGCTTTAACAATTCTATTTTAAAAAGACAACTAGTTAATATAAATATTTAATTCTTTTTCTTAATTTAGATGCATGAGTTCACATTTTATTATTTTAGTCTGTGCATTATGTATTCTTTAAAAATCTGACAACTTTCTAAATAAATAACTACAAAGTTAAGTAAATAAAGTTGAATTGATTGTTCCTGCATGATGAATGTGATAATACATCTTGTTAAATTGATTTTAAACAGTTTAAATTTGCATGTACGAGGTGTCAGAAAAGAAACAGGACTGGGGTCACAGATAATTTATGTCAAATCCAAACTACAAACTACAAGTTTTCCCCTTTGAAATAATCCCCATCGAGTCTAACACACTTTCCCACCCTTCTCCGCCACGCCTCCATGCACACCTAGAAGTATTCTCCGCAGCTC
Source organism: Nautilus pompilius (assembly GCA_018389105.1). Classification (NCBI taxonomy): domain Eukaryota; kingdom Metazoa; phylum Mollusca; class Cephalopoda; order Nautilida; family Nautilidae; genus Nautilus; species Nautilus pompilius. Next base: position 762,619 of record JACATO010000596.1, read on the forward strand.
CGTCGTCATGGCCCTCTTGATGGCTTCCACATCTAGAAAACAGGTCCCCTTGATGACCCCCTCGAGCTTGGGGAAAAGGAAAAAATCACATGGAGCCAGGTCGGGTGAGTAGGGAGGATGCTCCAGCACGGCGATGTTCTTCTCGGCAAGGAACTGCCGGATGCTCAGGGCGTTGTGAGCCGGCGCATTGTCATGGTGAAGCAGCCACAAGTTCTCCTGCCACAACTCTCGCCTCTTCTCGCGCACTGAACGAAGCAAATGCCACAGGATCTCTTTGTAGGCATGCTGGTTGATCGACTGGCCCTGTGGCAAGAACTCTGTGGACGAAGCCCCTCACATCGAAGAATGTGATCAACATGAGCTTGACTTTGACTGTCTTGCTTTCTTCAGCCTCGGCAACTCCGGACTCTTCCACTGAAGGCTCTGGCGCTTGGTCTCCGGGTCATACTCAAAGATCCATGACTCATCACCGGTGATGACTCTCCCCAGCAAGTCTGGTTTGGTTTCAAGATGCTCGAGGATGTCCTGACACACCTGCATGCGCTGCTCCTTCTGGTCATCGTTCAGCAGCTTCATCACCATCTTTGTGCAGATCTTCCGCATGCCCAAATCTTCGGTGATAATCTTCCAGACGCTATCACGGTTCAAGCCCAGCTCACTTGCTATCAGTCAAACAGTCAGCTGACGATCGCCACACACCACCCGCCTCACGCGCTCAACGTTGGCCTCAGTCCTGCTCATTGAAGGCCTTCTGCTCCTGGGGTCGTCTTCCATGTCCTTGTGTCCCTCTTTGAACCTCTTGTGCCACTTGAAAACCCGTGGGCGTGACATCGTTTCATCTCCATACACTTGCTCAGTAGTCTGAGTGCTTCTGACAGAGTTTTCCCCAGCCGGATCAGAAACTTCAGGTTGGTTCGTTGCTCTGTCCCTATCAGTTGACAGCCTAAAATTGAGGAGTTGTTAACAAAAGCACGTGAAAAAAACATACAATGGCTGTAGAGAGCTGAGATCGCAGTTATATACTCCCTGGATATTATGTCACACGGTGATGCAACCCGGTAATCCTTACCACACTCATAGCTCACACAGCACACTAAGTCCTGTTACTTTTCTGACACACCTCGTATTCTCAACCTGACTTTAACACAATAAATATCATCAGTGCATTACTTATTATTACATCAGTGCCTGTACATTTATATATATATTTTTTTAAAGTACAGGGAATTCAGCATAATGTATAAAGATTTTAAAAAATAAATGATTAACTATTTTGTACTGCCAACTTATACTTACTGGTTTAAAGATGTATGAAGTCTCACTAAATATTTTGGAATATTTAGTTGGAGTCTGTAGGCTTGTGGTCGACTTTATGTTAAAAGGAAATTCATATTATTGGAAACTAAAAGTTTTTTGAGATTTTCTTGATTACTTAATTACAATGAAGCATTTACTGATTGATTTTCATTCTTCCAGCGAATGTATACTCCTGAATTGCCATCTTGCCCAATATGCCTTCAGCAACCTATTGTCGGTAAATATGGATTTTATTATGTAATCATTAATGGTCATTTAATTTACATGCTAGAAAATTTCATGTAAGCAGATTTGTTTGGCTGTTCATTGTTGTCATTGTATTTGCTGCTGCCACATATGCAAGTATATATTTGTGATGAGTAAAGAACTTTTATTTGCATTTTTCTACACGCATTTGTGTTACACAATGTTCTTAGGAATATGGGAGGATAGTTAGGGGTTTCAGTTAATTGCTAACAAAAAATTTACTTAGCTTTATGATCCTGTTTAGTTAACATTGCAAGCACGCACATACACAATAGTGGCTTTGATGTGTGCTACGTCATTTTTACAGTCTTGCTTAGCACGTATCTTCTTTTTTATAGTTGTATATTTCACACTCAAATCACAGTACTTTTTAAATGTCTTGTTTTTTTTTTTTTTTTTTTTTTCCCTTAAACTGCATTTGGTTATTTTTTTCCCCAAATTAACATTGACCACTCCTGAAAATCTTTTAAAAAGAGGAAATGGTCATGACATTTTTCTATTTCCAAAGGGTTATAATGAATCTTTTAACTCTTACCCACTGAGATAATCTTGGGGTAATTTTTTTCTCATTCCACCAGAAACTACAAGTACACAATTATTCTAAAACCAGATGGTATGAGTGTTGATCTTGCATATTTTCAGATAATAATTCCAGGGTTGCTCTCTTTGTAAAACTAAACATTAGCCTTTAGTGCTCAATCTCTGAAACCCACTAAGTATTTGTCTGTAGAAAGACTGAACAAATTGGTGAGTTTTCAATTCTGTTTCAAAATAGCACGTGCCTAATTCACGTAAATATCTTTCCTGGGTAGTTTTAAGTGTATTCTCTGGTTTGAAGTCTGTTCTGACAGGAACAGTGAAAATAAAATAGACTGCTAACTAGCTGTAATACCAACCTCAGTGCTTTATTTAAAGTTGTTTTTTTCAGAGGGGGAGAAGGCATTTTCATTTCTTTCTTTTATTATGGAACATTGCTGAAGATTTATTTTCCATGCTCGCTGTATCAGGACAGGTGCTGCTATACTGATGAATCCTGACCATTGCTGAAAGATTTTCTCTGTCAGATGATGCGGTAAATTAATTTACAGGTTATCTTTTTTTCTTAAACACAGGAAAGATTACTCGGTGTGGCCATGTCTACTGTTGGGCTTGCATTTTGCATTATTTGGTTTTATCTGAGAAGACTTGGAACAAGTGTCCTATCTGTCACGAGGATATTGACAAAGCAGATTTGAAGAGGTGTGTATAATAACTATCAGAGTAAACAAAAAGAAAGAAGAAACAATGGAAAAGCGATGGGCATGGTACAGTTAGGAGCTAACTACATTGGGGTATACAGAAATTAACATCCTTTAAATAAATTGGGAATGGGGGGCAAATTTTCATATAGAGTATGCAGGCTTTTTATTTGATAATATTTTAAGTACAATTATATGAGGGACACCAAAGAAATAATGCTTCCTGTTTGTTTTTTTTTTTAAGAAAGGTAAGTGGTACGATAATAAAAATTATACACAAGATACTTCTATATATCCCTCTACTGCTGTGAAAGTCTCCTCCCCCACAAGGAGAAAGCATACCAGAGCAGTTTGAACTACCAGCTATCATTGATATACATGTGCAGTAATTGAATTTCTCACAATTGTGGAGATTTTGCTGATTAATATTCACTATTGCATAATAAATGTGTACTGGGTACTTACTGTAAGACACTGAGTAAATTGTGCAAATGACTTCACATCAGGAACCCAGCAACAGTTAATGAAGACAACACAGAAAGCTACTAAACTGATTCGCAAAGCTTGATGTATAATGCAGTTTGAATTGCTTGATAGTCTTGCTTTTGATGATCATGCCATAGAGATGATTATAGGTCATCTTGGTTACTTGAAAGTTTGTTCTTGGGTTGGTTCCATGGATCTCACATGAACCTCAGAATATCAGAGGCCATTAAAGGAATTGGGTGAATTGTTTCCTCATCTTCCATTCAGTTTATACTTTCATCTCTGATCCTTTGAAGGCAGACATATGTGGACAACACTGAAAATGATGCCATAAACAATTTTGTTAGTGACTGAATAATGAAGACTACATTTTACTATATTGCCACTGGTTCCATGTTGGTATGAGTGCATAAATTGTGGTGGTTCTTATGTGGAAAGCTAACTACTGATGTATTTTAAAAGGCTTTTTTTTTTTGTCGTCTTAAGTTTTATAAGTTAATAATTAAAGAATTTTGAGAAAATAAATGGGCATTACTTTCGAAGTGTCCCTATATTGTGATCTATCATACTAAGGACATTCAAATGAAACACGGCTGAGATAGTATGTAATGATATCCAGCCAGGTTTCATTTGAACCTCCATAGTATAATCAGAAAGAAAAAGATAGCCCACATGACTCATTGGTGGTATCTGACCTTGTCTTTCTGAAAATCTATTTTAGGCAAAACAAAAAATCCAAATCCATAAAATTAATTTTTTTTTTATTGGTGTAGAATGAAAACAGAAATAACAATAATGCTAAAAAGCAGCTAAAAGTTTGAGCATGTCTAGAATGAAATGGGTTTGTAGTATCATTCTAAGGCAGTAAATGGTTTGCATGATATTTGACACAATTGTAGAAGAGGAAAAATCATCTTTGTATAACATTCTAAAAAAAAAACACCCTCTCTCTCTCTCTGCAGTGTACAGACAATAGAAGCTGATCACTACAAGATTGGAGAGACAATAACCATGTGTTTGATGAGAAAGGACAGGGGAAGAACACTTGCTGTCCCTGTTGCTCAGTGGAGTGACCAGCAGCATGTACCACTGAATGTCATGGGTAAGTTTTACATGGGATGTTGATGCATTCTCTATTTTAGAGAGTGGGGGAGAAATAATCCAACAGTTTCTTCTGTGGCATTGTATTTGTCATGGTTGTTTGGACAGTTGTTTTTACTTGGTAACAATGCCATTTACTTTTAAAGATTATGAAACAAAATCTCAAAAGATGATACCTTTCTTTATATTAAATGCATGCATATATAGATAGAATCTCAAATTGAGAGTTGTCTTCTCTTAAACTGCTTATTGTATATGGTATCTTTTTTTCCTTTTAACTTTCATTTCAAATAATGACAGCACCATTGTAAATGCCTTTCACTCTTTACTGGCACAAGAATTCCTCTAGATGGTGAGCAGTAGTCTTTAATACCTGACAGAAATTGTGTTGCTTTTAAATTGATTTCTTATTATCATCTTTTTCTAATGTGCATAAAGATCCAGTAAACACCAGATATGCAAAACTGCTTACTGCTAGCCCAGCACAAATTCAAGATTTGGTGATTGAAGCCGAAAACATACAGCTAACCAACCAGATGAAAGATGCAGAGGTAAACTTTACAAAAACTGAATTAGCCATTTGTGTATTTTCTCATTTTTGTCTCTAATAAGTCTTTATAAATATTTATGTGAAAGCTGACTAAAGAAAAAAGTATATTCAACTGAGTGGGGCTGGAGATAATCTCACCTAAATGGCAATTGGTTTAACTTTAGATCGTGATTTTTCTAATTTTAAAAATGTTTTCCATTAAGCATTAGTTATTACACTATTTCAGGTGTCCGAAGTCTGTTTTATTGAGTCTGCAATGGCTTTACAAAAGGTAAGTTTTACCAAAATACATTGGTAAAATCAATGTTGCTTCTGCATTAGCAACAGAAATTGTTTTCATAAATGCAGGAGACAGTTTCTGCAACAATGTAGTGTGTGTTTAGTTTATAAACTTTTCTCATCCACTAGTTCAGCTTATTTTTTGTTGCTAAAATACTATATAACTATGTTGGCTTATGACATCCTTCCATTTCTGTCCCCACTGCTTTAGTAATTGGATTTTTGTGCAAATTTTGCTTGTCTGTATGTGGTCAACATAAACTGGTTGGTTTATTTCATAACTTGGGAATTGTATTTTCTGTTTCAAGCTTAGCAGTTTTTTTTTCTTTTCTTTAAGACAATTTCATAAGAGAAGCTATACTCTTAGTGTACCAGTTAATCCATTGCACTGATGTTATTGACCTTTTGGTAAATCGCTGTTGCCTGCTCAAAATCTGTCCTTGGTTCTTTCTAACAGTGGATGTAAACTGATACTTTATACGTGGTCAGCATGTCATGCAGTTATGATCCCCCAAGGAAACACTGTAAACCTAGCAAGGATTATTCAACATAAGAAACAGATGTTAAGATGAATACAGTCAGTCTGCTTCAAATCATACTAGATGCATTCTCCCCAACTTTATTTAGGTTTTTTTCCATTCTGGAAAGCTCAAGAACAGAAATCAGAAGTTAGAACTATAACACTATTTAGCGTAAAAGGAAGACTGAAATACAGTACTCCCTTGATTTACACTGGAGATGTGTTCCTAGAAAACAGCATGCAAATCAAATTCATGTACTTCAAACCTTTTATTACACAGTAAATTGGGTTATGTTCCATACTGTTAGATAATTTGTGTATTTTTGAGTCCTCACTGGAAGAAAACTGATCCTGCTATTTCATGGCTGTGCTGCAACTAGAGCTACAACAACAACAACAATAAAATCAGTTTTTTTCCTCTCATTTTTATCCCCTACAATAACTGGGCAGCTAAACTACACCAATAATAAAGGCTGGCAGCTAAACATTTATTAGTTTGTATCCTTTCCTTATTAAGATAAATTTTAAAAAATTTAATTTACACACAAGGCCGTAATCCACAAGGTATCATCAAAAAGGTCAGCTTTGTGCCATCTTGTGATGAAAACAGCCATGTGATTGCCTTATGTGACGACCAACAGTCTCCCACATCCAACAACCTGTCCTCTCATTTCTCATTTCAGCACTAAATATATGTTCAGCTGTCTGAAACACGTGTTTATGTACACTTATCCATTCTCATAAGTATTCATGCATATTCCTCACACTGTGGCAGATTTACTTGTCTGTCAACACTCATAATTGTCAGGTGCAGAAACAAAAAAGGTATTAGCGATTATAAAAATACAAGTAGTTCTGTTCATATCTTTGGCTCTTACATATTAAATATTGTTATTTATGCCAAAAAGGTTAAAGATATCCATCACAGAGTACAAAGTTTTTATTTATGCTGTACAAAACATTTGCAGAGTTAAACAGGTGGTGTCCTCCCTCGTGAGGCACCAACTCTGTCGCTGTTGAACTTGGCCAGTAGGGGGATGAAATTGTGCATGAGAAATTTTTACTATGGAAAAGTTAGTGTAACTTCAGATTTGTGTACATTTAAGACATGGAAATCAAGGAATGCTGTAAATGAGAAATAATAGAAAGTGATCAAGGGGTGGGAGGTAATTTTTATGAGATTGTTGATAGTTGATTTTCAACACGAAAACAGAATTATTTTTTTTGTCAGATCTCTGTCCAAACAAAGTTACTTGTTTGATTGAGATATTCCATAATATTTGAAAACTTCTTGGTTAATTAATATATTCTGTGAAGGAATGTGATTTTGAAACACTAAATATCTTGTTGGTTCTAACTTGGAACTTTTTAAAATTCGAAAAGTTGGGATGGGTGACGATTGTGGTTAAAAAATCTCAATGCTGCTTAACTGTTTTGTTCGAATAGCTAATTCCAAGATGGCCAGTTGTGCTAAGCTTGTGCAACCACCCAGGTTCACAGCCACCCTGGCTACAGTATATTTTCTCTTTCTTGTCTCACTGCATCAGTCCTGACTGTCCTAAACTGGTGAACAGACAGGTAGTTTTTGTTGGATGCAGCAAACTCATGTTTTACAGCCAGGCCTATTTTAATTGATAATTTTCAGAGAAAATAATTTTTTCTGATGTCTTTTACAGAGGAATTTGATATTTTGTTTGTTTTTATGTGCATTTATAATATTCAGCTAATGTGGTGTTTTAACATGGAGCTTGCTTCTAAAGGAAACTGTATACATTGCAGGAGAGAGAGAATTCATTAAAAACATCCTGTGAAGCAACTGAAAAGCTGCAGAAAAATCTGGAAAAATTGTCTTTGTCAACAAAGATCAAGGAAAGGTGTGGTGGTGGATCCAAAGTCAGTGGATTGGTTAGTCATCGATACTAATTCTTCCTTCTCTGTGAGACTAACCCTGTTTTCTTTCATTGCATTGTATGTTCGCCTCAATGTGATCACATTTGCTGTGGTTTTTTTATTATTATTATATTCTGTTCCCAGTTGAAACTGCAGCAAAGTCTTTAATGTTTGTTTAGATTTCTTAACCTCGTAATGTTACAGTTATATTATAGGAGGCATCAAAAGTGAAGTTCATTAATGTGTGTAGGCAGGTTGTACTCATCATTTGTAGTTGGTCAAAAGACTCACTCATGTCATCTAATGGTAATTTGGAGCCACACAAGCAGTAAATGGCCTCAACTGTGCGTTTGTTGCATGCAAAGTAGAGTTCAAATTACTAAATCTAAAGAACATTGGTGTGACTGGACATGGTTTTGATAATTTCTAAATCCTTCAGTTTGTGCAAACTCCATTTAATCTGATAACATGCTGCACTTGAGTACTACATACGACTAAACTAAATTTTTAACTTCCCATGGTTTCACGCTTAGCTTTCTTCTCATAACCAGTATCTATTTAGTAACCAACACACACACAACTCGTGTTTCAGTGATAGAAATTGGGATGATGGCCCTGAATTTTAAGCATACCTATTTCAGCTGTAGTGTACAAGAATGTGGAAGGAAGTATGTTTACCTTCATAAAGCCCAATTAATTACCTAGCACTTCTGATTTTCTGTTTTAATTAGGTCAGCAAAATCTATGCATCAGCCTTTTCTGATGAAGAAGAAACAGCAAGTACTCAAACCACTTCTCAGAATCCTGAAATGGATCCAACTTGCTTAACGGAACTGACAGGTGTAATACTTGGTGCAGAATGTGGTTGCCACAGTGAGATCAAGTCACCTCCAGTTTTTCAATGTGCCATCAACAGTGAAGCCAAAGTGATGCCAGCAGCTGAAGCTGCAGAACATTTGGAGCTACCACAAGAATCTGGCAGTAAAACCTGCCATCAGAAAAACCACTCTCAGGGAAAAGATGTTTTTCATTTCTATCAAGGTAATGTCCTAACACTAGTAGAATATATAAAGATTTGAAAATTCTTTTATTCTTCATTATAGAATTCATTCCAAATTAGAAGGCTATAGGTATTTTATTATACATACATACGAGGTCTGTCGAAAAAGTATCTGACCTTAGACTGGGAAAAAAAAAAATTACGTACTTGGTGGGGTTCAATTGCTAATCCCCTACGAAGTAGGCCCCTTGTGCCTCCACGCACTTAGCCCAGCAATCCTTTCACTGTTCAAAGCACGTCTGGAATGCTTCTGGAACGGCTCTCAGCTCCGCTGTCGCATTCCGCATGATGTTCTCTTGGCTCTCAAAGCGGGAGCCTTTCAGTGGCATCATCATTTTTTGGAACAACCAGAAGTCTGAGCCATGTCTGGAGAGTAGGGGGCCTGGTGAATGAGCAAAATGCCTTTCTTTGCCAAGAAACCTTGGATCAGCTGCGACAAATGAGCCGGGGTGTTGTCATGATGCAGCTGCCAGTTTTGCGAGGCCCACAGATCTGGTCTCTTGCGCCAAACTACATCACAAAGGCGTCGGAGGACTTCCTGATAGTACTCCTTTGTAACTGCTTGTCCTTCTGGTGCGTATTCATGATGCACAACGCATCGGTAGTCAAAGAAAACTGTGAGCATCACCTTGATTTTTCTCCAGACCTTAGCAACGTTGGGTGCTTCCACTGTGATGACTGAATTTTGGTTTCCGGGTCGTACCCGTACATCCACGTCTCATCTCCAGTTATCACGGTATTCTGGAACTCAGGATCCCTGTTAGCAGTATCCAGCAGGTCCTGTGCAACCTCAAGATAAAGTTGTTGTTCCTGAGAAAGCAGCCTAGGCACAAATTTCGCTGCTACTCTGCACAAGCCCAAATCCTCCTTTAAAATTGCATGTGCAGAATCTTTACTGATCCAAACCTTGTCACCAATTTCTCACACCATCAAATGACGATCCTCCATTATCATGGTCCGCACTTTCTCAATAACAACTAAATTGCAACTTTTGATGGCCTCCCGGAACACTGGTCACTCTCCACCGATGTGCAGCCAGCCATCTTTGAACCTGTTGTACCATTCTTTTATTTGGGTAAAACTCATGGCATTGTCACCAAAAGCCTGTTGAATTTTGCGAATTGTTTCCGCTTGGGTTTCCAAGCTTTTGGCGAAACTTGATGCAAGATCATTGCTTCACACACTCCATCATCACGGGCAAAATGAAAATGCGACAAGTAAGTTGTACAGCACCTCACTGGCTGCCTGACAGCGACTGACGCATCCAGCAAGCCTGCCAAAAACCACGCATGCGCATGAAGGCATGCAGCTCTCCTATGCACACACTTGTCTCCTGATGTGTTCCCCGCTTGCTATCGAATCCTGGGTCGCTTGTCTCCCAAATTGCCATGAAATTAAAACACTGTTGCGTAAAACGTGTATTGCAAGAAAAACCGAAATCCTATGCTACCAGAAATGAGCCTATTTATATAGCAATCAAAGGAACCAAACTCGCATTCTGATTGGTCGTGACTGTCAGCCAATGAGGTTGTTCCGTTCCACTGTTCTGTAACCTTCTGGCATATTCTGGAATGTTCTTGTTCTATTTCTTTATTCAATGTGATTGGTTGAGACTGTCAGCCAATGAGGTTGTTCCATTCCGCTGTTCTGTAACCTTACCGCATATTCTGGAATGTTCTTGTTCTATTTCATTATTTAATGCGTTTTGATAAAAATACTTGAATTTTCGGGGATAAATCGGTCTCCCTAACATCACCCTAGTGTCATTACTTTCCACAGGAAAAAATAGTCAGATACTTTTTTGACAGACCTTGTACATAAACATATTTAATGTGTGGAGAGATTTGACATTAGTAAATAGACATCCCAGTCACATGCCAAGTACATGGCTTTTCAAGCTATAACTGATAAGGGAAATTCTTGGAATACATCATCAGTGGACATGGTGGTGGTCAATTCATAAAAAAGGTTTTAAAAAGATAAGGAAGAAGCTATAAAGAGAAACCAAACAACCATGTTGGTCAGGGAAATGGATTAATATTGGTCATAGACAGTCAGAAAAGAATGTTTTGGCTATGAAACTTGTGTAAGAACAGGTACAAATTAGAGGAAGCCTCAGTCTGCAGTGCCACACAAATAGCAGGTATGGGGAACTGATATACTTTGAAAGGGGACTCATCATTGGGCAATGTAACATTGGTAGAAGCCTGCAGGAAATTTCCATCTCATTGGGTATTCTGCTGTTAACTGTTAAAAAAGAAGCTATAAGACAACCATTCTGCTTGCCAATTGTAGATGTCTTTCACTCTAACTGCATACCAGAATTCCTCACCTGCACCCAAAGGTCTACTGCAAGTGTGGCAGAATGTGCAGGTATCAATGAGGATCATCACACTCTACAGTGTAGGATAAAATGAAAGAGCATCACGATATCTTACCCCACACAATGTCAGTTGTCAACAGCAATGGGCAATGCAGATGCTACACCGTCCCCCCCAACACCTGCCTATTGGAACACATTTTCTTTCTAGTAAGTCCAGGTTGTCACAGTTCTCAGACAGTAGTGTATGGATGTGGTGTCGTCTAGCAACAGAATTTTCATTGAGCCATCAACAAACCACAAAATATGGCAGGAACGGGCTGCATTTCCATAGATCAAGGTTGCTGATCTCATCCAAACAAATGTTATGTTGCTACTTTGCCACTCTGAATCTAGAATGAACAGGCATATATCTTTTTTAACTTTGGTATTGTTTACAAGTCTATTTAAAGCATTGTTTGCTTTTATTTTGCAATTTTTTTGTACATATGTAGGTTTGACTTTTCTAATGGCTTAGCTGAAGTTTTTGTTTAGTTTCAACAACACTGACATTGCACATGGCTCTATTTTCATTGTCCAAGTTAATGTATGTAAATCTTAAAGTTGAATTTTGGGAGAGAGTTTTTAGTTTGCTAGCTTATTTTCTGCTACTCAGTATATATGCATTCAGAGCTGAAGGAAAAACAGTTGTTGTTTTGGATTAGCAGTATTTCTATCATAAAAATGTCTGCATCATGCCCCTTTTTTCTGTTACATTCTGAGAGCAGCCATATAACGGTGGTGGCAGCTTTAAAAAAAAAAAGATCCTTTATTCTTACAAAACCAGTGGATGAAGCTTCTGCCACTAAGCATAAACATTTACTTTTCTAGGAGATTACATGTTTATATCTTCTTTCCAGCTATTGATGGCCAACACATTTACTTGCATGCTGTAAATGTCAAATGCTTGGTGAAGGAATATGGTAGCTTGGAAAACTGCCCGCACACCATAACAGCCACCATCATAGAATTGGAAAGTGTGTTTATGAGTGAGGTAAGTCCCAGATGATTTTATCTGAATGAAAATGACCACAAGAGCAAGTGAGAAAATATTTACTCTATAGAGTTCTTTTGGGGAAAAAAAATTTTTTTTTTTTGCATCTGGTTACGGTTAGACCTTTTGATATACTGGAGTCTGTTAACATTTTTCTTTAATGCCCACTGGGACGGGAAGGGAAAGGTTGGGCATTTAAGTGTAGATGATGCTGATTGTTTCTCCAGTCAACCTTCTAACTAGTTACCTGTGTGGAGGTAGGCATTGGTGGAATGTACCCAACTTGTTTCCCACATTAAAACAGAAGAATTCTAACATTTGCTGTTTTTATTAGTAAAATGTCTGGTATCTTTTATTTTAGGAACTTCGCAAAAGACTGCGCTACTTAAACCATCTGCCCTTAATTTCTGAGTTCAGAGTTGCTGAACTAGCTTTGAAGGCTCCAATAGTGTCAAAAGAAACACTTAGATATTTTGCTGGTAAGTCACAGGATTGATTTAAATATTCAGTATATAGTATTTATGGAGTAAAATAGTTACTCCAGATCTTATTTTTACAATGTGCAATCTGCTACAGGTTGTAGTACTTGCATCATTTCGTTCTCTGTTCAAGATGATCTGGAGAGAAGACGACGTATTCGTCAAAAGAAAAACCGGGATGATCGAAGAAGAGCCAAAAAAATACAGGAGGAAGAAAACATGAAATTTGGAATATGTAAGTAAATGTGTACACGTTTATCTTTTTGTTTAGCTTACTGTCACATGTAGATAACTAAAAGATGTAGTTAGTGTAATCAGCATTGATATGATTTTCTATCATAGTGTAGCCTGCCTAATATCTTCAAACTAAATTAAGCTATAATTTATAGGCTGCCAATAAGAACAAGAATTTACATTTCACCTGTTTTAGACAACCATGCAAGGGAGAAATCTAAAGCATAGTAAACAGTCAACACAGCTAATAACTGAAGTATTTTGTCTCACAATAACTGCAAGTATAGTGTGGTTGCTATCAGGCTCTTAATGGTAATTCCAATATTGTATTGAAATCCCCGTGTACAAACAAGGTAATTTATTTCGATGTACTATATATTTTAAATGTTTAAAACCTGTAAATATAATAGTGAATTTATACTGAACTCTAATATTCCAATGACAGTGTCTGTTTCTATCTTTGATATTATAATTAATTACTCCTGACATTGTTTAGAATTTATTTTAACCACAACCACCACCTCCCATCAGTGGCAGTTTTGTCTTCCTGAAATAAATTATTTAAATATATATATATAGTGACTATAATTTAAAAGTGGTGGTTTATTTTCAGATCCTGCTCTTAAAATTCCATTGAGTAGTCAAGTCCATTTTCCTGCTTACAATCTTGCCACAGCTGAAATGCCACAGAATGATGCTATCTTCTCTGCATCTGCATTGCCAATGGACTCATCACCACTAGAAAGTCATTGTACTGGTAAGTCTGTAGGAAATTATTTTTGCATACATTTGTGGCTTCAAAGACAGATTTTTGTCATGCCGATAAATACATGGAAGTTAATTACTCCCTATGTAGACATCATAGAATCCCATGGGTTTTCTCCACTGTTGCCATAGTAACAGCATTTCTCAGCCAACATCTAAAACTACAAAAATAAAAAGCTTGGTTCATTGTAGAGATGGTTTCTACTTGTGAATTGCATGCCTTGAATGGTGTAAATTTGTTAACAAAGCTTATTAATAGCATTTTATAGGTGTAGTAAAAGATATTTATATACAATACACAAGAGACTACATAACAATTATTTGAAGTTTAGGTTAGTAATGTGTAGCAGTCTTATATTAGTTAATTTTAGAAGGCAAGAAATCAGATTTTGTCATGGAATAAGTAATATAAAAAAATACATATTTACTGTAAATGCATAATCTTAATTTAAATATTAGTTTTTAGGGTTTTTTTTTTTTTTTAGAAATATTAGGTTTATTTCCCTTATTTTTACATAATTTATCCTTTACAAGTGGATAGTATAATTCACAAGAGTACATAATATGCAATTGAAATTAATTTTTGAATAGATTCCTCATTAGGAAAGAATGGAGAAGTCTAATAGAATTTTCACTAGCTTAGACTGAAATTTTTTATTAGTCATAAACTAAATAATTTCATTTTTTTTTACTATACAACACTGTAAAGTCAGTGTTGTCTGGTATTTTAGGGCTTCTGCTCCTATTATGAAGGTGGTGGAAAATATTTCTGAATTATTTAGCTACTTATGCATATACACACACACACCTCAATAAATTGTTTCTAAAAAGCATGCTGAAGTAAAAGTAATCCAAAGGGTTTTAAATTACATTGTCTTGTCTTAAAACAACAAAGACAGTTACATTTAACTCTGTTTTTGATACAAATATGGGTTAAAAGTATAAACATTTGAAGCTTCATAAGGGAAAGAAAATTGAGATTTTTACCTAGTATCATAAGAAAGGAAAGTTGTGTACTACTAGGTAGTAGCATTGTAGAGGGATAAAAAAAATAATTGAACCTCCAGTCTGAATTTAAATATCATCTGTCTAGGCAGTATAAGCTAGTTTGAGTAATTTGATTCTTAACATATGCTAATATTTGTTTACAGGTCCCTCAGCTTCACATCAAGAAAGGGACACTGATGGACCTCCATCTGGAATGTCTTTTGCACAGGTCAGTTCTTAAACTTGAATAAAGAAATTAAGATTGCCAAGAGAATATTAGAAATTAACAGCGAAATCTTTGATTTTTTTTGTATTATGCAACCTTAAGGCACTTTCATCTCTCCACAAGTGTAAAAGTTTTCTTTTTTTTTTAACCATCAGTATGATAGAAGCCATAAATTCCAAACAGGTTACATACAATCTGGATCTTCACTATAATTTGTCTGATCAATATTTTGTGATTTCCAAATTTACAGCTATTACATAGCAATAGTTTTGTCTGATTTATTTACTACACAACATGAAATTTCTTCTATATGTAACTAATTTCAGATGCTCAAAGCAGGTAAAGCTAGGCAAGCTGTTGGTGTTAGCTCAGTACAACAGAGTTTTGAAGAAAAGCTTTCAACAAAATCTCAAAGGAATGAAAGTGATAGTGACAATGAAGACAAAGCTGCTGTTCCTGATTTTCAAGACTCCTTTGGCAATGCCATTCAGACAGTACTTGAAAACTTGGAAAAAAACAAAGGTATTGACATTTTTAACACTGGGGAGGGATCTGTTGATAAAACAACAGTGCAACCTGCCTTGTCTAGACCTATGAAAATTCAAGGAATAGAGTATATATATATACAGGTGCATCTCAAAAAAATTAGAATATCGTGGAAGAGTTCAATATTTTTTGTCAGTTATTTCAGAAAGTGAAAATTGTATATATTATAGACTCATTACATGTAAATTTAAATTTTGATAATTATAGCCTACAGCTAAAAAAAAAATATTAGAATATTCCTTTTCGAGTTTGAGTAAATCACTGTTTATGCAGTATAAATATCATGAATCTCTCAGTCTGGTTCAGTACACATAACCACAATCATGGGGAAGACTGCTGACTTGACAGTTGTCCACAAGACACTCATTGACACCCTCCACGAGGAGGGTAAGCCGTGGCTGTTCGCAGAGTGCTGTATCAAAGCATATTCATGGAAAAATTGACTGGAAGGGAAAAGTGTGGTAGGAAAAGGTGCACAAGCAAGAGGGGTGACTGCAGGCTTGAGAGGATTGTCAAGCAAAGCTAATTCAAGAACTTGGGGGAGCTTCACAAGTAGTGGACTGAGGCTGGAGTCAGTGCATCAAGAGCCACCACGCACAGACGTGTCCAGGAAATGGACTACAAGTGTTGCATTCCTAGTGTCAGGCTACTCCTGAACCAGAGAGAATGTCAGAAGCATCTTACCTGGGCTAAGGAGAAAATGAACTGGACCGTTGCTCAGTGGTCCAAAGTCCTCCTTTCAGATGAAAGTAAATTTTGCATTTCATTTGGAAATCAAGGTCCCACAGTCTGGAGGAAGAGTGGAGAGGCACAGAATCCGAGTTGCTTGAAGTCCAGTGTGAAGTTTCCACAGTCAGTGATGATTTGGGGTGCTGTTCCACTGTGTTTTATCAAGTCCAAAGTCAATGCAGCCGTCTACCAGGAGATTTTAGAGCACTTCATGCTTCTGTCTGCTGACAAGCTTTATAGAGATGCTGATTTCCTTTTCCAGCAGGACTTGGTAACTGGTTTGCTGACCATGGTATTACTGTGCTTGATTGGCCAGCCAACTCGCCTGACTTGAACCCCATAGAGAATCTATGGGGTATTGTCAAGAGGAAGATGAGAGAGACCAGACCCAACAATACAGACGAGCTGAAGGCCGTTATCAAAGCAACCTGGGCTTCCATAGCACCTCAGCAGTGCCACAGCCTGATCGCCTCCATCCCATGCCACATTGATGAAGTGATTCGTGCAAAAGGAGCCCTGACCAAGTATTGAGTGCATAAATGAACATACTTTTCAGAAGTTCGACATTTCTATATTATAAATCTTTTTTTTTATTGATCTTATGAAATATTTTAAGATAGTGATTTTTGATTTTCATGAGCTGTAATCATCAAAACTAAAACAAAAAAAAAAGGCTTGAAATAGTTTACTTTGTGTAATGAATCTAGAATATATGAAAGTTTCAGTGTTTGAATTAAATTACAGAAAAAATGAACTCTTCCACGATATTCTAATTTTTTAAGATGCACACACATATATATATATATATATATAACAGCTGCAGTCTACCTTCAAATTCAAGCAGTTCCCATAAAAATGGATTAGTTCTAAAAGGATTATCTCTATTAAAAAGGCACCCTCTAAAGAAATTTTCCATTGTCCAATTTTAGTAAATTAGAATTTTGGTGTTAGGTAGAAATCTGGGATAACAGGCAATTGGTAATTTTATGCCTTTCCATTTCTTCATGATATAACAACTTTAATCAGATGTTCACATTTAAAAATTAATCTTGTTCCTTCATTAGCAAGTTCAATCTAGAGTGAAGGTTGATTATCACAATTGGGGCAGGGGTAGGTGTTTCTGCACCTAATAAACATTATTACTACTTCAGATGGAGAACAAGAGAAGAAGGAAGTTCATGGGAAGAAGAAGAAAAAGAAGCAGAAGACACTTCTGTTTACTACAGCAATGGCACGAGGAAAATAATAAAGCTGTTTTGGTTAAAAAGCAATATACAATAGTAGCATTCAGTTCTCTTGTAAACAGAGATACTTAGAGATATGAAAGCTGTCTGCTAGTGGTGCTAATTAGTCGTCAGTTGTGTTCAATTTTGTCTATATAGAAAATTTATAGTGCTGTTCTACTATGTGGACTGTTCCAATACTGATTGAATGCTATCACCTGGCTTTCAGTTCCATCTTGGTTTATTATATATTACCCCTTGCTTTAAAATAACCAACAAATACAGTAAATTTTTAGATAACTTCCAGGTAGCAAAATTACTTTCAAAATGCCTAAATATTTGGTCAGTTTTTTTACTAGCCACCATTGAAGACAAGACATGACTATTTAGAAATGAGCTGCTGGGTGTTAATGAAAAAAAATATTGCTAAGAAGTTTACATACAGTGCAGTCTACAAATGTTGCTGGAATATATTAAACAGTTCCAGATATTTGGTTTGTTTTTTTTTTTCTTTAAATTAAAAAAATTAATTTTATCCAGATACTTTGACTCATCAATGCACTAAAAGTGTTCTAATTATATTGTGATGGGATCATCAGTTAAGCAGCTGTATTAGTTCTTTTATGATGGCCTAAAAATACTCCTCATCCATAGTTAATTTATGTTGGAGGTGGAATTGATTTAACTTCATGTACAATCACCAGTTTAAACTGGGAAAAGTTTAGCTTGCAGCATAAAAGATAGATACCCTTTCAAATGTGGGAGATGGAGAGAATGAGGAATGCAGAAATGGAAGCTTATTCCTCTTGCTTGTAAATGTCATTTAATTGGTATCTTAATTTAGTCTAACCTAAAGGATTGACAGCCATTTGGTTTGTTAACTGGCCACTGTTGGTTGAATTGGCTTGTGTACCAGTTGTCACTGAATAAAGTACAGTTCTATGGCTTCCTCACAACTTGCAAGTTTTTTTTCCTGTAGTGAAAGAGGTGCTAAAATGTCTGTGACTAAGTTAAATTGAAAAAACAGAACAAATAATAGTATTAATAGATTTATCACTATTTACATAACCACAATATTTGGTAACAGGATACTGGGGTGCACAGCCTTCATGGTCCCAATAATTTAATTGCACAAAAGTAACAAATTTAGAACGGATTCATTTTTAGTGGTTCCAGTTTCTCCATCACTGATTTAATTAGTGTATTCCCATTAATTAATTTCGTTGTAGCAATTATATAGTCAGTTCCACCTGTAATTAAAACAAACAAGTACAACTGAAATGGGCTTTAAAAATTAAAACCTAAAATCCCATCCCATATAAGTAAACACACAGACTACTATATAAATTTAATTTATCATTTTTAACCAACTTAGTAAGGAAATCATGAAATGCATAACTTACCCACATTACCATCATCTTGCTGAGCCAGAAATCTTAGAGCTGCAATCTCTGCGTATGTTACTCCTCCAATGAAGTACACCAAAGTTACCTTCTGCGTGCTTGTCTGTGATGTGACAGAACTTCCTGCAAAACGATGAAGGTACCAGAGTTTGTGGTCAAACAGTTATAATGCCTTATCTGCCCAATTAATTTCCAAAACAAAACCTCATATCAGATTCTTGGTAGATCTTATGAACTTCAAATTATTTGGAATTTTCATGTTCACTCTTTTAATATAGTAATAATCTCAGAAAGTAGAGAGATTAGTTCATTTACTACTAAAAGGTGATTAGAATTTTGATTGACAGTAATTTTTGGCATTTTACATGTGTTTACATACTGCGTTTCCTCAAAGCAACTGGTATCCGCTGTATCTCTTCAATGGTTGGTCCTGGCAATAGTTTGAGGACCTCGGTAATGCTCCGCCATCCAGGATGAGCAAGATGCTGTACCAGCCGGATGCTCAGAGGAGCAAAGCCACTGTACACATATGAAATGTCATTAGGATTCTGCAAAATGAGACAGAAAAACTAAATCAAAGATCTGCAGTTTCCTCAATGAAATACTGGAACTTTATGAAAGACAGTTGCCTAGAAAGTACTACTATTTTGAGCAATCATGCTATTTCCTATAGCCTAGGGACATTCAGTGGGTTTTATTTGAATGTCCCTAATAGTACCTCATACTGTATTTGATGGTCTTGTCATTTTTAACTGTAATATCCATTAGTGCAAGCTACTGTCATTAACCTAATTTGCAAGACACTAGTAAATTAGATGTGTCAGTTTGACTGACTTTAATTTTTTAAATATATAGATATATGTACAGGCTATCTATTCAGTTTTGTTTTTGAGAAATAATTTGAAAACATACCTGTTCATTCACCTCTTCTACAACCAGTCTCAGTGACTTCCTAATGATAGGGTAAGTTCTACCTCCAGAAGAGCGTAAAAGACCTGCCTTTTCCAGGTTAAAAAGTGAAACCATATTTTCAAAACCATATGTCTAGAGAAAAATAAAAACATGATACCTTTGGTAGTGTCATTAATTTCATTCTTCACTAAGTAATACACTGGTTTTATTGAACATAGGACAGATACTGAAAACTTTAGAACAAACAAAAACCACATTTTTGCAGTTCATCAACTGAAAGACACTGAAATCTACAGAGTCAAGGAATGCAGCTCTTTTAGCCAGAAATAGTTGACATAGGCAGAGAGAGGGCTAATAACAGCTAAGGAAACATTTTACAAAAGTTATCAACAATTTATATATATATAATGGATATTTTCTAAATTTTAATATTAATATTTCCAAAAGTTGTGTGTAATTACAAAATAAAAAATTCATATTTGGTGGATTTTTATTTAATCTACATCTTTTAAAATCACTTTTTAAACTGTGCCCCCCCTTGAGTACCAATGTGCATAACTTATAGAAAGAAAATGTTCAAAGCATTTATCACTTACCCGAACTATCTCTCTCCTGTAAAAATCTAAAACTTTAGGCTTCAATCCATTGTTACAGAATGACTGGATACAGATTAGCCGCAGAACCTGAAATAATAAAGAAAAACAAATGATGTTGATGATAAACAAGCAATTGGTTTTATTTAACATGGTACCCTTTACACAGTTTGTACAAACAAATAATATAAAGCACTTATTATTTGACTAAAATTATATTTTGGTCCACCACATACTGACCTTAATTAGTGGTTCTTCCTTAGCAATGCAGTCTTCTATGTAAGAATGAATCTTATCTGTTTCCAACCCATTGATAAACTCTAAATAAATAAATAAAAAAAGACACTGAAAACTGTTCCTCAAAATGTCTCAATTTTTAAAATATTAGTGCAAGTGGTAGATCAAAAAGTCTTAGTTTTAATTCAGATTTTCAAAGTTCATCCTTTTCATTTGAAAGGAAAGTCAATTTGAAATTTTCTTAGATTCAGTTACTAATTAAAAGTGAATAAGGCTGTCATAAGTTATAGCTGATGATGTTGATAAATATAAACATGTAAAGTTTTCACACAACGGTGATGACTGGTTTGAAAGAAAATGATTAGCATTCTTGTTGAAGTGACATGCTAAAGGTGATGAGAACCAGGACAAACTGAGAAGATATTCAAGTCCTCATGGGCAAAGAGATCCTGCAGGCAAACATAGCTGTCTTGCTAAAATTCTTGTACAAGGAAAACAAAGTTATAGATATATATATTTTAAAACAGAAGAAGAAATTAATTTCTGTTACCTTGTTGGCATCTCAGACAGTCCATAAACTCTTCTGAATCTGTGACTATTTTTATTAGTTCTGCAATTGATGTATCTGAAAATGCAAGCACAATATAAAAAATCTTATCAGTCAAACCTCAAACTCAATGAACAAGTTTCACTGTGCATCACTGCAGTTTTATTAAAACATTGGATAGAAAAGAGGGTCAAACAAAATATCATAACACAGAAGTTTGTAATTCCATACATTAAAGGTACTTATGAATGTTTAGCTAAAATCTGCAAGAACTTCAATAAAGTTGATCCACAAAAGTACTGTATCATTAAGACACATTTGAGAAATGTAAGATAAATTAATGAAGAATCTGCAGTGAAGTCCATTTCTAGGAAAGCAAGAACACAGACATCTAGGCTTGATCAATTTGAAAAGTCACCATTAGTAGATCATGCAGGACCCTGACAGTCGTCAGAACTAAATCCTTGATAATTACAATAGTGAGATTTCCTAAGTTCATTAGTTACCTGTATTATTACTAATAAGGTAATGGAAAAAGCTCAAACTAAATGGATACATACAATAATTGTTTA
This sequence comes from Nautilus pompilius, assembly GCA_018389105.1. Lineage (NCBI taxonomy): Eukaryota > Metazoa > Mollusca > Cephalopoda > Nautilida > Nautilidae > Nautilus > Nautilus pompilius. The sequence continues at coordinate 784,112 of JACATO010000596.1, forward strand.
AAAAGATAAATATGAGAATATCTTGGCTGCTATGCGCTTTTGACATCTCACTTTCTAGGAAAACGAGTAGTCCTACCTGGATGGGCTTTTTTATAGCAGTGATTATAGATGAATATGTAAATCTTGGATAAAGTCACTTATAAAAGGGCATTCACAGGGATCAATAATTAAAAATTAGTTTATTTTGTAGAAATTATCCATATGTTTTCTTTACATGCATATTTGTTTATAAAGGGTACACAATTTACTTATTTCGTGAAAGAAAAAAAGATAAATTTTTAAAATGAGTATTCAATAACTTAAAAATGCTACTACATCTGTACAATTGTTTGGCCTACCATAACCTGAATGTATCCATTCTGGTGTCAAAAAATTAAAAAACAACAAAAACACTATACAAATTTTAGGATGAATGCTTTCTCTAACAAAAAATCATCTAAATAACCAGCTAGTGAAAAGATTCTTGGAATTTGCTTTAGTTCATTCCTTTTCAGCACACTGCTCCTAAGATGTGTCTCTAGGTTTTTTTCTGCTAGACAATTAAGTCATGCCATCGTATGCTATTAGATGGAGAAAGAAATTCTTTGAAAATATTGTTTTAACACAAAAAAAAAGGGAATTTACATACATACATACTGTCAAAAAGGAATTTGCATTAACATGAAAGAAGCATTTTAGCTGTCTACCTTTATCAAAGAAAAGTGTTCAGATTTTGCTTAGTTTTCAGGAGGCCCATAACATCAATGGCAGAAAGAGATAAACTGGCCCTTGGAAGACTGTTCTCAATGACTAACTTAAGACAACTTACGTGTAGCAAGTGCTAGTCGAGCTGTCTGAAGATGTGGGAGTTTGGAGACAAACTGCTTCATTTCACTTACTGTAGTCGCTGCATGACGTTCCTGGACAAATTAAAACTTAATGAGATTCAGAACGTGATCTTTAGAAGTTACATTCACACAAAAATTAGCAGAAACTAAAGTTACCATACATATGTAATTAGATGTTAATTTTATTATAGGTGCCAAGCAATTTCATTCAGATTCACAGAGTTGCAAACTGTAAAGTTCAGTTTTATCCCTGTTTATGTTTGACTTTTGGACATTATGTGACCACAAGATTTCTGCTGAGTGCTGTTATCTTCTTAAGAATGTTGGTAGTCTGAAAGTGTGCAATTAGTTATTGTAAGCAATTAGAGAAGTAAACTTTCTAGTTTTTCATATTGAAAACTACACAGAAAATTGTACAAGGAAAGGAGCAGGCAGATAAATCTTATTTTTTTTTTTTGTTATTACAACTTTAAACCTTATAATCATCATAGTAAGCAGGACATGTTTCAATGGTTTTTATTAGTATACTGGTGAATGCATGGGGCAGTCTGTCTATTGTTCAGGGTAAAACAGTTACTATATTTGAAAATATATTAGATAAAAGATATCCTATGACTCACTAAAGTTGCATTACCTGGCATTTCATAAACATGTAAAAAGAACAAATATTCAAAATATAAGATCTTTTGCTTACCTTTAAAAACAATGCTAATTTTCTCAGTGAAGTTTTTAAAGACAATCTAACAAAGCAATTCATGGATTAAACACGTAACCAATGTTAGAAAGTTCTCTCTGACTTCTAACAAATTATCTTGAATTATTTACATGCAAAATGAATGCTTTGATACAACAATGTAATAATACAATGAATGTTAAAAGGACAAACTGCTAACCTATAACAATAACAGATCTATTTTAAGAGATAAAGAAAACAATAGTAAGGTCTGTGTGGGATTTGAATCAATTCATGATTGGCATCTTCCAAGTTTTGATCACAATTCGCTTAAAAAAATTACATCAACATAGTCACAAACAGGACTGGCCAGTGTTTTTTTTTTTTTTTTTTGTAAGATATCTGATATTCTTTTGGCAGGAAATAATTCTAATACTTGAGCTTATAATTTTTTCATTTAGTTCTTAAACCTCTGTAAATTTTTACTTTAAAACATTTATATTCAATCTCTATATTTTATATTTCCTTTTCAAAAAGAACACCGAAATATGTTAAAATGAAGTAATTTATTCCATGTTTATAATTCAAGCAAATTCTAGATTTAATTTTGTGGTAAACAAATTTACCAAATAAACAAATGCTACACAGCTGTGTGCACATCATGAATATGCATAATGCTACTATTTTTTCTACCATCACTTCAAAAGGAAATAGGAATATTTAATTTGATAAGCATTTTTACTAATGAATCACTGATAATAGTAAAATGTGGACTTAGGGCTTTGCATTTTTATTTAACAATAGACAAGGAAAGACTCACATCAAACTGAGCTGAGATGATCTTAGCCTTCTTTGCCACCATGCCGCAGACAGCATTGAAGTTTTTGTCTCGCAGGCTTGCAAACAACTCATCTGAGGAATTCAGGACAATTTTTTTTGGCTCTGCTGGTGCATCATTAGAGGAGTCTTGGCGTTGTTCTTTAGTCAAGAACTTTTCTGCTGGTAATTTTACACTGGCTAAAACAGATGCCAGAGTCAGCTGGAGTCTGCACACAAATATACACACACAACCTCCCAATCTTCAGTCAAAGTGAAAACAAATTTTTGCCTAAATTTGAATGAAATCTTACTTACTGTTGTTGATAGTGAATATCTCATCGATGAGACCTTCATAGGTAAGCTGGGACAAGAGTGGGGTCAGCAGATCAACATTCCTATCAATGATAAGTAGGTTGTCTATCTGTGGAGTCAACTGAGGCTCACAACCACCAAGCTCCCTTCTCATCCTCAGCATCATATCAACCACATGCTGGAGACAGAGGATTTAAATATCTGGTGCTATGATAATACATTTCAAATTAACATACTTATTCACTAGAGTTTCTAAGGAAAAACAAAAAAATGCTAACACTTATAGAAAAAAAATAAGTGAGAGTAAAAATTTTTTTTCTCATCGGAATTAAGATGTGGTAGCTATTAGAATTTAAAATCTGAAACAATACAATTCTCTGGTGTTAAAAACTGAATCAAGTAAAACATTTATGTGAAAATCTGAGAAACACTGTATCAACATAAATATTCCTATGCTGCATCCATAATTCTATTTTGCAACAGAACTGCAACAACTGTACCTTCTTGTTGCAAATTGTTGAATACTCATAAGCCATTCCTGCCACGTTCAAGCTGTGTAGGCTAGAAACCATTTTTATTAATACAATGGAGTGAGTGCTGCATTACCTTAGCACATTCACCTTTGCCATAAATGTTGGGAATGATTCCATACAGACCCTGTAATGTCATCAGGGAGCGAGCAGCATAAAACAGAGCTGTGTAGTCATTCTCCAAGTAGGACTCCTAAAAGCAAAAACATTACTGTCAACCATAAACAAGAATAAGAATTAAGTAGAAGAATTTCTAAGAAAAAAGCCAGAAAAGAAAATCTTGCTGAACCTACAAACTGTAACAAATAATGCTGATAAAGCATGTGGTGAGGATGAGATATACTGTGTATTCAAACTTTTACTATGATGGTTACAACTCTAATCTGAAAAATGACAAACAGCTTTCTGTACACAATTTCCTGAGGCCTTGCACCTGTTCAGCATAGCTTAGTATTTTACTCTGAAGAGAAATTGCAAAAAAATAATTCAGCACACAAAAAAAAAAAAAGTAATAAGCACAAATCTATGACAGAAACTAAACACTTACTCGAAATGCAGAGTTCATCTCCATGGACAAAAGATCATAGTCAAAAGCAATTAATTCCAGATTGAATTCATCAATCGATGAAAATGTACCATAAACACCCATCTCCTGAATAAAGAAAAAGAAAAGAGTTGAATGTAAAATTAAAATTAAGATTAGTACTCAATTAGTTTTAGCAAAATAAAATACTGAAGAAATAAATTATTTCTTCATGAACCACTGTCCTGACTTTCAAGGTTTAAAGATATCTCATCACAGTGAGTTAGAAGAGAAAGATGTGGGATATTAGTCTTGGTGAAAGCAAGCTACCTAGGTATAGTTGGGCTGCTTGAGCAGTGGTCAAGATGCAAAAACAGGCAAGAGTTACTCATGTAATCTCACCACATGTCCTCTGGAAAACCCTACTTCAATTTTAGATGTAGGAAGACTCCATACAGCTGGCTGGTAAAGAAGAGCAAGGAAAATTCATGCTGGGGAGGTATGCCAAACCAAGCTGGTCCAGACCATGGGCCCTAAACCTTGGTATTCCAAAAAGCTAATAACACTGGACCACCAGCTATCAACAAATAATGTAAAAGGACTAAGTAGCCCTATTATTATGGAACCAAAGGTAGTTTTGATTTCTATATTTATAACTTGTGTGTGTGTGTATATATATATATAGTACATGTATGAAATAGTACAATGATGATTTGTTATCACTTCTAAAACTGTACTTACATTTCATTTCAATATTTAGCATTTAGCAAATGATACTGAATAAAGCAATGTTTGTTTATTATTTTGTGTGATTTATTCTTCTTGATTGCACATACAGGTACACATGATCATGTACAAGAGTGGTTAAGAAAATAAAGGAAATATTTACATCAGTACTTTCTAAGTACAACAAAATAAATGTCATGCCACCAAGCAACACTGATGTACGAGTACTTAAAAGCACCCTCTTGTTCTCATGTTGTACACTTGTAGTACTAGTGAGAAAGTAAACAAATGAACACAAAGTTATCAGTATGCACCAGAAGTAATCTGCAATTCATTTTCTGTTGGCCGAAGGTATTTTGCCAACTGAAATCCATCAACAAATGTTGGCACAATATGGAGATAACTGTATAATGCAAAGAAGAGTGTATGAGTGGGTGAAGAGGTTTAAAAATAACCAAACATTAGTAGTGGATGAAGGCTGACCAGGATGTCTCAACAGTGTCACATGTTCAGCATGACAATGCAAAGCTAAACAGGCAACACTCAATACTTTGAACAGACTGCAAAATTTCTCTACCACATCTCTCCCTAAGGTCCTGATCTTTTCCCATCCAATTTTCTCCTCTTTGGACCCCTGAAAGATGATCTCCAAGATCAAATATTTGCCAGGTCTAACAGTTTGTGCAAGTATGGCTTACACAGCAACAAAAAACCGACCAGGATGGTATCAAGAGACTTGAAAGTTACTGGACTATGTGTGTTACAAAACAGGGGGACTACATACAGAAGTGTTGCAGTCCAATAAATGATTCCTGGTCACTTGTTTTATTAATAAATTGTTTTTACTTTCTGAAACACCCTTACATTTACAAAGAATGTGTCAAGAGAAAGTCAACTTCTTCGCAAGAAAATCCCAAAGCTAAGATATCTGAGATGTCCTGCCATTAATTTTAGTACTCCAAAGTCTTCCTTCTAGATCAAACAGTTCCTACAGAAAGTAGAACTGTAAACTGTTTTTGGGTCACAATTATTTTCTTCCAGAAACCAGAATGGTTTGCCTTATAGTCTTACAAGAATGATGAGATCCACTTGTTTGTCCCTTATGCCATCTATTTTCTTCAAATTACAAGCTTACAGTGTACATCCACTCATCATCAGATCTTTTTGATCTGTTGTTGTTAACCGACAATTAACTATCTTTGAACCTCTCTTGCTCTTTTTCTGAGAGATTCACCTTCTTGTACTGAATAATTAAGTCAAACCATGATTTGCCAATGGTTTAGCTTCGATCTTCTGTCTTGCAATTTACAGGTTCTTTGGAAAAGTCAAGTCTCTTCTTATTGGCAGTAAAGTAATAGCTCGTTTGCAACAACTATTCCATGCAGAACACATTTTTTCCTGTAGATGATCTTGAGATAGACGTACCAACACAGTTACTAACCCTGCTCCCAATTCTCTGACTGTGACTTCTGTTTGTCGTGTTTCACACAAATTGATTCTTTTCCTGTCTATAACAGATATAACAAGAAATGAGCATTTTTTTTCTTTATACTTTCAACATCTTTCTAATACCTACTGGAGAAATTCTAATGTAATTTGTATGGCACTATCTAGACCTATTAGATGATTTTCCTGACTTTTTCCATTCAGTTCTCTTTTCATAGCCATTTTGTAGTGATCTCAAACTTAGGAATTAACAGAAGCAAAAACTCTATAGTAATAAAGAAACACACAATATTTGTGTGGCTATTTGAGTTAGTAGGAACATTCACAGGCCGCATATCACACCCCACGAGAGCCAACCATTTTAGCATAAACAATAAAAAATAAAACATCCAAGATTCAATATTTATCACAAACCAACACACTTATTCCTTATGGTACTAAAGGTAAATGTAATTACACATCAAACCCAATTTTTAAGTGATTTTCTGTGTGTGTTTTTGCTCAGTGTACACATGCAGACTGGCCAATGGCCCCGTGACAGAACCTTGTGCCGTGATAAGAAATTAAGACCTAAGCTTTTAACAACAATATTTTAGTTGTTACTAATGACAGCACAGGATACTTTTTTTTTCTTTTAGTTGTATTAGCAAACTTAATGCAACAGCTGTGTTTAGTACTAAGCTATTCTGTCATCAGAGCTAAAGGCAAAACTTATTTCTAACAAAGTAATAATAAAAATATTAACATTTAAAGGATAAAAACAAAATCATACGTGAATAGAAGTGTGAAGAGAAAAAAATCCCAACTATCTTAAGAGCAATTTGATATAATGCAATAAAAAAAGATGTACATATTAATTGTACATTCTGTTACCATGTTTCTTTTTATTGTAACACCTTCTTAATCATTACAGCTTTTCATTATTTTCTTTAACATGAAAAAAATACTCCTTTTTTATTTTTCTATTAAGAAAATATTGTATACCTTCAACTTTTTCTCACACAAAAGGCTCTTGCGAGGAACAAAAATAATATTGAAATCTTTTCGAAATCCACCTTTCTGTTCTTCCCTGTTAAAACAACGAAGAAAGGCTTTTAAATAATTAGTAAATAAAAATTCACACCTCTCAAGTGCCCAACAACCTATGAGTTATTGGACAAGTGAAGTGAAGTAAAAATTAATGCTCATTTCATACTAATGTATCAACATTCAAATGACCTTAATTTTAAAAATATACAGGATTGGAAATAATTATAGAAACACAAGATATGCACAAATATACAAAAACAAAATGAATAGATTGTACAGTAGACAAGTATCTGGTATGAGAACCATTTGCTTTATATAGAGTATGACACCTTGTTTTCATGCTCCCATACAGGTTATCAATGCATGATCATGGAATGTTGCTCCAACTAACCCATAGCCTTTATACAATTCATCCAAGTTATTTGGTTGCCTTTTGACTTTTTTCAGTAGTCAAATAACCCCATATAACCTCAATGTTGTTCATATCAAGACTGTGAGAGAGTTCCATCAGCCTCTTTAAGTTCCAGATAGTTTTCAACCATAATGGCTATATATTTGGGGTCATTATCATGTTGGAAGATGAATCACTTGCACAATGAGATGTCTTCCTGAGAGAATAGCATGATTGATGATAACCTGCCTGTACCTGTCATCAGTTTGTATACCTTCAATTTTATGCAAATCTCTGACACTTTTGGCTGATATGCAGTTTCACAGTTGCAGTGATCATGTTTCAATGTAGCTATTGCAAACTGACTATTATAACACTCTGCAGTCCACCTTCAAACAAACTGCTGTTGATTATTGCCAAACAATTCAAACTTAGACTCATCTGTAAAGAGCATCTTCTTCCAGGTTTGAGTCAGCCACTGTTTATTTCTGCTGTTCACTTCAGCCTTGAAGTTTGTTTACCTCTCCTTAGCAAAGATTTTTGGGCAGCTACAAATCCATCAAGACCACTTCATGTTAATGTGTACCTTACTGTTCTTGAAGAAATGTTAACAGCTGTGTTGGCAGCTTGGATTAATGGTATTCCTCCATTAACATGTAACAAAATCTATGGGTTAAGTTGGCTAAAGAATAAATTATCTTCTACAGCTCTTTGTTTTTTCACAAGTGAAATTGAATCTATTATGTCAAATTTCAACATCCTTCAATTTTTCTACACAGCATATATATATATATAGTAATGTTATTTTTAAATGTAATCTCTGTGTGAAGAAATGCTACACTGAAGACTGGGAACCCCAAAAAATTATCCAAACAGTTGTGCATTATTTATTTTATCTATTTACCTACCAGACATCTTTAATTTAAAAAAGTTCCATAAAATCATGTTGCCACAATCAGAAGCATAGCATTATTACTGCATAAAGATTAAATACAAATTAAATAAAGATTTTGTACTTTTTAAAAATCAACTTTTAAATTTTTTTTAAACTGGGAAAGCCTTTACTGATGTTACATTAAATTCCTAAGTTATAAATCACATATATTTTACAAATTAAAGGACATGTTATCAATAATGGTTATACAAGAATCTCAAAGACAATTCCCATGCAGGTCTGATAAAAAGAGAAAATATTACTAAAGGTTTTTTTGTTGTTTTTTAAAAATAATATAAGTTAATTTCACATTTTATCTGATGTTTGAAGATTAATTTATTGTATGGATTGTTAATACAATTTATCCTGAATTATCAGATAGAAATCTATTACAATCTTCAAATAATCAATGAAAAACAAAGTTATACTGATCCACATTAAATCAGTTTTCCCCTGCTGTACTGCAAGAGTGAAGAGTTGATAAACCAAGCAATCGACTTGACATTAATCCAGCAAAAGTGCAACCCTGCCTGATAAAAATATTATGAAAGAGACAAGATGAAAATAGGTTGTCATCTGCACACTTTACTAAGGTGAAATGAGCTGCCACCAGCACTTACTGCAAAAGAGATTGCGCTATCAGTTCCATCAGTTGAAGATGGGGCCGAATGATAAAAACAACCGACTGAACCTTGGTTGAAGGCAGAACGGAGGGCCGCAGAGGAAACATGCTAACCACATCATGTTCCTGCAACAAAATGCAAATGTTGGAATGTGTAGCTTCAATAAACATTCTTCCAATTTTTTTTTCTTTTCATGCAGGATACATTTTAAATTCAATTATTTATCTACTATCTTTAAAATAATAGTAGAAACAGCTAAAAGGCTTCAGAAAGATAAATAATATTTTTTTAAAAATAAAAGTTTTAAATATACACAAATATCACTGCATCCTCTGGTGTATAAGCCAGGTGGCCAACTTAACTCATTTTGATAAAAATTGAGAATTAGTTTATACTTAAACAAATTTCACATAAAGAAGTCAGTTCTATAACAGACATTTTAGAAATGGCTTGTAAGCAATTCTTGGAAAACAAAAAACTTGCCATTATACCATCTTGCTTTTAAATGTTGCACATAATTTGCCACTATTTACTGTATTTCTTCTCAACAAAATCCTACTACTGGTGAATACGAGGATAATAGCTGACACTTTCAATTTTTTATTTGGTTTTATTTTGGTGATGTTTTTTCTTTGTATAATCCTAGGTCAATTTTGTATTTCTTTTTTTATTACTGATCATTTTAAATGTAAAATTACCAATAAGTACTTGATGGAAGTAAAGCTGATATAATTTAAAATTATGAAAATTACCCCAAATTAATAGAATCAACAATAAATAACATTGTGCGCAAAAAAGAATGATTATAAACAAGGTATATACACATTTTCTTATTAATCTGTTAAAACTATCATTTAAAAAACTGTTTAAAGATGAAAAGAAGAAGACATGCTTATACAGTATATACATGCACAAAACATTTTCCTCGGTCCAACTGTATAAAAGAAAGAGTTTAGATGATGAGGAAACACTATCACCAAAGAGTCTATCTATGTAGACTATGTAAAATGATCACTAAAAATCACTCTGATAAGTTAGTTGCAAATTTATAGCATTCCTTAATAGGGTTGATGAATTGAAAAAAAAAGAAGCTTATTTGGAACTCTATCATTTCCTCTTCACACTAAAGTATAATCAATAATAAAAGATTCCATCCATGACCCCCTACACACACACACACACACACACAGACACAAACATATGCATGCATGTGAAAGGTCATTCACTGTCAACAGAACAAACTGAAACAATTAAATTTGTTAACAAATCTAGTAGTAAATGATGTCGATATACATATACATTTGTACAAATTTATAAAAGCTAATTCAAAAACAATATTTTTTTGTATTTTTTACCTTCAACACAGAATATTCAGCAATTAGTCCAAATGGTCCAGTTAGTGCATCATCCCAAACCAGAGCCTAAAATAAAAAGTATAAGGACATATCTTTAAACACCATACTTATTATCTAGCAGAATTGTTGGGAGGGTACGATTAGAAAATTGTCCTATAGAGAGACAAGCCACATATCTGCCAGAAAATAACTATTTACTTCTGATGTCTCTGCACAGTTTTCAAAAGTAAACAACCCTTCTCTAAACTGCCATACAATTTTTTTTTTTAATGCCTGCACACAAAAATTACATAGTTACTACTTAAAGTAAAAATTCAAAATCAAAAGAATAGATGAAGCAACTGAAAGAAAGTAAAACTGTTCACCATTTTTTAGCAGAGAAAGATGTTATGTTAAGTTTCCTAAAAATTACATTTTAAAATTTTCGTTTTAAGCTAAGATTTAAAAGAAACGGAAAAAAAAAAAAAACTAACTGTATTCCCTGTAAAGTAATAAATTCGTAAATACCACGATAATCCACACTGCCAATTTCTGAGAGTGATTACATCCTTGGGATGGTGAAGTGAAACCCTCATTAGGGTGTACAATTATCGCAATGCTATTTCCAGCTGGGTTTTATTTGAACGTCCCCCACACGCAGTGTGGCAAAAAAAAAAAAAATGACACATTATAGGAAACAAACATACGAAAAGACAATTTTAGTTTACTTAAAAATGTTTATCTAGTGCATTTTAAACCATATTCACTGCTAGATTCCGCAATCCGTCCAGACCATTCGATACATTAACAGTCCTCTGAAGAAGAAAAATGTATGAACATCCAATAAATTTTAACAAACTGACCGACCGCATAGTGTAAAGATATGCTTCATAATTAACATTTTCACAACCTTTTAAATATCCTAACACCTCCCCCCACCCCGGGGGGGAGGGGGAGTATCCCCTCCCAGTCTCCTTGTTAGACACTTCGAGGAGACCCAGTGAAGACGCCCAAAAACTATTGGTGTTTTAGTTCAGTGCATTATTTAAAAGGAATGTCCCGCTTTCTTCGTCAACCCGTAATATATAAATTCCGAAAGCCTCGGCAGCACTGACAACAGTCCGACCGACTATTCCCCACCCCCAGTCGGTCCCAGAAATATATAAACATAAATATGTTTTCAAGGTTGCGCCGATCAACTCCCACCCACCGTCGTCCGCTAGTCCTGTTTTACTTTGTTTTGTTTTTTTTCCCCTCCTCTATGCATCCCAAACGTAGAAGCGAAGAAATCCTTTGAAAGCAATTTCATCTACCTTGGTTCCTGCACACCTATCCAAGCACTCCAAAAATTCCTTTTTATAAAAATCTCTCAGTAATCCCAAATTTATTTTCCCTGTCGTCAAGTGCGCCGCCATCATTAATAAAAAGTGCGATCCTCCAACATGGAGAAATCCGTGATGTTTTAGTAAAAGTGGTTTTTGTGATTTTAAAACCCCCCCAGTAACTCTTAATTAAATATTTTGTTAATATATTTTAGGATATTTCCCCTAAAATATGCTGTTAAATTTTTAATGAAATTACTATTAATTTTACCATCAGAAAAAAATTGTCGTCTGCTACGTATGAAATGACTGACCCCTCCCCCCACCCACGTAAACATTTTCATTTATTTTTATTTTTTAAAAAATAAAACATTTAAAAAAAAATTAAAAAAATTAATTATTTAGAAAAATTATTAAATTCCGTTTACATTTCTGATAAAAATTACACTTATACACAATCTATCTGAGCCGAACTTCCGCCCAAGGATACATTTTCTGAAATGCAGTTTGCTTACTTTTAGTCACGAATCGCACACATTGCTGAGTTTTTGAAACGCGTTTTAATTCTTTTCATCACCACCACCCAGAGTCTGTCCTGAAATCCGGTCAGGTTCACTCACATGCGCGCACACGCCGGCACTATTTTTCTTTTCGCGGAAAGTGCAGGAGTCGGTCGGCGGCGTTGCGCGTCCCGCCTGATCGAAGTATGAAAGATGACAGGCAGCGGTAGGTGGAGGCTTGTCGTTGGCACTGTAAATACTCCGATTTTTTCCACCGCCGGATTTCGTTGCGGGCCGGCGGCACCATGACTCTGCGAGTCATACTGGGCGTTTTTTCTTTTTCAGAGCTGGAGACGCGACAGAAGCTGCTGCGGGCAGTCAAGAAAGAGGTGAGCTTAAGCGGTTCCAACCGCTGGTATTCTCGCTCAGCGTCGGTGTTTCGGTGCGCGACGCTCGTTTTACTCTTCTCCCGTACCGTTCGTTCGCAGAAGGAAACCGCGAGCCAGCCATTAATTATGTTGATGCGTTTAACTCCTGCTTCTGCTTCCACCAGAAAATCTTACCTGGATAAGTTGCCGGTGCAGTAAAGTTTCGGGACGGGATGGGAGGAGAGGGGGGGGTTGACCGAGCGTCGGACGTCGTCGCCGATGTCGGCCGTTGTCATGGAGGAGAGTGGGAGAGGAGACTCTTCCCTCTCCAGCACTTATTTATCATCACACACCTTTTTTTTTTTTTTTTTAATGTTACCGGCGTCCGTCCCACAGATACGACACTCGTTTATTTACACAGCCCCCCGCCGGTTTTTCTCAGCCTCGATCATTGAACCCGGTCTTCTCTCTCTCTCCTCTCTCTTCCCCTCCATCAACTGAGTAAATAATCTCTTCACTCGGCATCAGTTGGAAGCGCGCCGACAGGTCTGCCATATGGTAACCACTCGTCTGCATATGTCTGTTCTGTTCTACTGGCAGTGATCGTAAAATCTGGCGAGATTGCACGTTTGAGTTTCTGTTGACTTGTACATTTTTCATTGTAAAAACAACAACAACAAACCCTCCCCCTACTTTTTCTTAGTGGTCTTGATTAATACATTAAACATCTGGTACCACCTTGTTGCCATGGAAATTACTGTTATAATATATTACAAAGTGTTTGATTTGAAAACAACTACTAAAATTTTTTTTCTGTGTGTCTCTAATAAATCAGAAATTTTCCTCTTCATCGCCAGGAAACATTTAAATATTTAATTTTTAAAATTTAATTCCGTTGTTAATATTTTCAATTTAAAACTAAAAGATTTTTATATTAAGATTTTGATTGGAAAGTTTGAAAAGAAAAAAAAAATTGTAACCTCAGGTTTTACTCTGATGTTTGAATATTTTATTTAATTTTTTTAAAAAAAGAACTATAATGAGTAAGAAAATGGACCATACTTTCATAAAAATATATTATGTAATTTCAAAAGACAGGTAGAACAGACCCAGTGCAAGCTCTCCAAATGAATAATTTTGTAAGAAAAACGAATTTCATTTTTCCTTTATTTACATTAATTTATTAAAGGCATAAATTGTTCTGCTTTTTATATAAGATGTGAAGAATCTTCTAAAGAAATATGTTTTGGATTGGAAATGTTTTAATTAATATATCAGTTTTCACGTTAAAAACAAAATAAAATCAATATTAAATTGTATTTTGATTATGAAATATTGACGATGGTTGTCATCCAAAAAATGGTGAGATTCTGATTTTTTTTTTAGGCAGAAATGCTTTGTTTCAATTTAAAGACTGATTGGTCACGTGAACATTTTCAGCAGCATTTCTGATTTATACAGATAAAACTTTCAAATTCATTATTCAATTTTAAAATTTAAAACAAAAATGCTACCAGTTTCTGGCTTTTGAAATATGAATACCAATGTTACTTTTCATCCAAATTACATTCTTCATTTTTGGGTAAAATAGACTGCTCAAGCAAAGATAAGTCTCTTGTATGAGATAGAAGGGAGAAAATACTCTTATTTATAAAAGCTTTTAAAAAGAAAAAATAGTTAAGGGGGTCTTTTGGGATTGAAAATCAAACTTTTTTTTTCAAATTTTTAACATTTGCAAAAATATTTTCATGAAATTCATGAGTGGATATTCTATTGAAATAATGAAATAGAGGCATTTAGCATAAGTGGAGGAAGTGTAGATTCATTAGTAATGTCTATCTGTATTTTAAGGTGTTTTACAGAATTGAATCAGTTAAACAGTGAGCTTCAGGTTAGCTATTTACATAGTGAAAATTATATACAAAGTAGTTTTTATGCAGATTCGATTTTTGTTGCTATGTTCTCTTACAAGAGAAAAAATTTTGTTGCATAATGTCTTTTATATAAAACTTTTTTTTTTTCAATTTTATATTTAAAATAACTGATTTTTAGTCTGAAATTGTATGTCTATAAAGATTGTCTAATCTATAAACTATTAGCCCAGACTAACTGGCATTTCCACTTGTTTGTAGGTAAAACAAATTATGGAGGAGGCTGTTACCAGAAAGTTTGTACATGAAGAAAGTAGCAGTATTACATCATTGTGTGGTGAGCAGAAATGTTCTTTCCCTTGGTGTAATGCAGTGAAACATAACTGAACTGATATGCATTTGTACTAAAATGATGTATTGTTTATAAATGTGTATTAGTAGAGTAGTTTTTTTCCTTAAGTATGGTAAAAGCTTGAATATTTCATAACATTGTGTACTTTATTTTTATTTATGGATGAAAGCAAATATTTAAAAATTTTTTTTTCTTTTAATTTAAAAGTTGGTAGTTTTGAAGGGTAGTTTTTGTCAAGGCTGTAAACCACTTGTGTCCAGTTGTTTAGAAGTTTGATTGGCCTAGTAAAAATAACAAAACTGAAGGTATCTGATAAAATTTTAAAGAGGTAATACAGTAAAATTTTGCCATCATTATAAAGCTGTTTTATTTTTTAAAAATAATTTCTAATTTAATTTGTAAAAGTTATCAAAAAGTACATCCTCAAAATGAGGCAAGTCAGACATGCAAAACTATTGGCCTTACCTTTACACACAGGATATGATAGATGTATGAAATTATGCCAGGATTTTGTATTTGCTGCTTGTAATGGAGACAAGTAACTTTATATTTTTAGCATTGAGAAATACAATGACATAATTAATACACCTGTATTCATTATACATGATTTTTATGCACAATGTCTGCAATTTCCATACATTTGTTTTATTTATAATAATAATAATATTAGTATTAATGATCATGCTATACATGAGCAAGATGTATACTTAGCATCAATCACTTATGACAAAGACAAAATGTTCACAACTTGCAACGAATAGTGCATCATATTGATCTAAGGTTTCTCTTGTAATATACATCTGACTAAAAACTCAACATTTTTTTGAGACTGTTTAAGTCTATTGTGTTAGAAAAAGGCAAATAAATGTTGTGCTATGTTTATAATAGCTATTTTTTAAATAACTATTTTATTCAGCTTTATAATATATTGCTTTTGTATCTGTCTGTACACAATATCAGTGACACTATTAATAATTGGGCAGATAAAAATTATTTTTGTTAAGTAACTTTTTTTTTAATGCTTAGAATTGTTATCTAGATATTGATGTCATTATGCTTGCAAAATTCATTTCACACCAAGATTATGCATTATAAACTAAATATAGTAACAATAAATTAAACAAAGACATTTAAATGTTTAATTTTAATTTAGTTGAAACTGTACAAGTTTAGGTCCTGTGGCTGTGATACTCTGAGATGTGAATCTTTTATCTGTCAGTCAGTTTGGTTCTCAATTTTATATAATATTTTATTTCTCAAATGACTCCCAATGAGCCATTTTCCTAATATTTCAGGAATCACATTCTAGCAATCTATTCATGTTTTTTTTAACTTCCACACTACTATTTCCTTATTTCTGTGATTTTACAAAACTATCACATCTCTGGGCTGATGATATTAGTGCCATTTTTATTGCTGAAATTTCTTCCTTATCTGTGAATAGTGATCTTACTACTGAGACATTTTTATGCAATACTGCTAATACAAGCAAGTCCAGTGGGGTTTTTGCAAGATTATCACATCTGACATAGTAAATGTGCTTCTGCTGTAGCACTGTTTAATTTCTCAAAAGAAAAAAGCTGGCTTATAAAATACTTTCAGTCAGGGAAACAGACTGATACCCTCACTGATTTCGTTGACAATGTTGCTGATGATTTGGAACTAACTCTTACTCCTAGTGCATCTACTCATGTATTCAACAATTAAAGATTTTAAAAATGCAACATCTTGAAGCTTTGCCTCAGATGCCAAGCTAGCTCAACTGGTAAATTATTTTTACAGACAGACTTTTCTATTTGACAAGAATAAGAAAAGGTTAAACTGGTACTTCAAAAACTGCAAATTGCTAGAACTCATAAAATGAATAAATTTGGGGCAAAATAGTGGATACCAACAAGTTAGGATATCAATGCAAAAGCACTCAAGGAAATCACAGGTGCTTGTATGAAGATTGCTGCCTGCCTCTATAAATGATCATACAGAAGGTTTCTTGGTGGTTGCTTTATCTAAATTGGTAAATGTGCTGGCTTTAAATACAGAAAATTTAAATGTCTGCTTTATTAGGTTCAAACTCAGGCCTGACTTCCAGAAGTTATGCTCCACAAAATTATTAATAGATGACAAGCAAAAATATTAAGGAAATCAGAGACCACCAAAAAGTTTTTGTTTTTGTCTCTAAGACTTCTAAATATAAAAATATATATTTCATTCATGCACTTATGCTACCTAGACCAATAAGATCAGCTTCAGCAACTTTACACAGTGGCTACAGAAGAGTTTTGGTAAACTCTGGAAGTGAAGATTTCATCAGTAATTTTTTTAGGCCGGTGTGGCTCTCCTGGCTCCAGCAGGAGATAACATCAGAACTGCAGGTAACTATCCTTTTGTCAAAAATTATAGCATCAGGAATAGATAAGTTTTTTGCAACTCTTATACTAATAAAGAGATGAGTAAAGTTTCATATAAATGAGTTGAATTTATTGGTGTATTATTAGACAGTAGGGTCAGTTCACTAACTGATCTTTATACACTAACTGATCTTTATACACAAACTTGCAATTGAATTTGACTCATACTCTAGATGAGTAAAATAATATAAGATCAGACATAAAGGTTTAAATTATTAAGGAAATTTCAAAGTTATTAGAAAAATAAGTAGATCTTTTAGTACAACATTGCACCAGTGATTACTTGTTGCCAGTTTATTTTAAAGGAAAGGATGGAGAAACTCAGTTAAACAAATTTGTAATGCTATCTTTTTTAAAATGGATATCATTATAAAATTATTAACATGCAAAATCTGTTTTGACTTATCCACTTGAAATATATGCACTACATTTCTCCCATATTCACACTTCATAAGAATTTACATTTTTTGTTGTGATGTTGTGTACCCTCATTTTTGTTGTCTATCCTAGATTCTTAAAGTCAGTATATGCTACTTTGAGGGAAGATGAAATTTATATTGTTTCATTTTACTGGCTACCTTTTTTGAAAAGAGTAAATATCAGATGCTACAAGCATTTGAATTATTCACTAAGCTCAGGTTCACTGTCCATCCCACTAAATTGTTTTAAAATCCTTGCAACACATTACCCATTTAAGTTTTATAATTGATTGTGCATATATGACTATAGAATTGACATGATTAAAAAAAAAAAAATGTTCATCAATTAGTCACATGCATTACATTGAAAAAATATAGCAGCACTTTTAGCTTTTAGGTCTTTTTGTGGCAAGCTTATCAGCTATAGAATTGAGAAGACTTTATCTTCATTATAGAGTTTTAGAAACTATCAGAATGCAAGTACTCAAGCAGACTAAGTGACTTTAATGGCTTGAATGTTTTTTAATTACCAAATTTTTCTAAATTGGCTAAATAGTCTTTTTTTTGGTTATGTATACAAACATGCATCTATAGAAGGTTGGTAAAATTTGAGGTTATGTACATAGTGGTAAATGGACTTGAAAAGAGACTGTTACACCTTAATGTTTTAGAACTTAATTTATTCTTTTGATTTTACATATATTAGGATAGCTGTGAATTACTTTCTCGTTCACCCATCTCAAGTTCTTTGGCTCTAGCTATCTGGATTTGGTATATTGAACAAGATCTCTGGGTCACAACTGCTGGTTCACATCCAAAGTATATGTAATGAAGAGGCAGACATACAATCTAGAATTTTCATTGATTGAACTAAATAGTTATTTAAATGCCAGTGTTTTTAAGAATTTCATTACAAGCTAGGGCAGAACAAACATATTTATTTGCATCATGATTACATTAAAATCAGATCTTATGTCTCTTGGCAACCAGATCCTAAAGCTTTTTGTATTGATTCCTTTTCACTCAACTGGGAAAAATTTACCATGTATGCTTGCTATCTTTCAATACCACACCATTAAGCCTTCAGAAAATTTGACAAGACCAAACAGAAGCCACTGTTTTGACCAACTCGTGATTTGATATTCAGAACTTCAGTGCTTTATCCAGCAGCTCATTCCCCTACAGTGAACACTACAGCTGCTGACTTTGCCATATCAGTTGGACAAACATTTTTTTGGCAAGAACTTAAACGTAATAGCTTGATTACTTGTCTTGGAAAGACTAAGGTTAAAAGGTATCAGTTCTAGAGCTACAGACATTATTATCAAAGCTTGGAATTCATCAACCAAAAAAGTAATAAATACCATATTTAGATTAATCAATGGATAACATTTTTTTTTTGTAATCAGCTTTGCTCTTTGGATCTCCACATGAACATTGTTAGATTTTTTTTGACTTCTCATTTTGCTAGAGGTCTGGGATGCTGAGTCATTAACACAGGTAGAGCTGCTATTTCCAGTTTGGCATGGGGATCTTTTTCACAGGTAAGGGCTAACTTGATATTGAGAAGGAACTTCTCAAAGGTATCTAATAGCAGTGTCCTGTGAAACCACATTATACATCTACCTGAGATGCTAAATTGGTACTTATCAACCTTAAATTTTTTTCACCTTCACAGTGATAAATGCTCAGAGGGACCAAGCTTGCATCTTATGAACCTGAATGACATGATTCTTAAACAAGGTGGCTATGAATTTCTTATAAAACCCAATCAAGCATTCCAAGCCAGAAATTCAATAGCCATAACTTTGCACACTTTTCTTTCCAAAAGGTAGTTGGCTTTGCCCAGCTTTTTTACAAAGAGTAGAATGAAGAACATTCACACCACTCTGTTTATTTTTAAGCTACTCACAGCCACACAAAGCAGTCTCTAGAGATAATGACTGAAGCTTTTGTTGTTATTTCTGCTTTTCAACCAGATAGCATATGAAGGGCTTTTTCTTTAGCAACAGTATACTGAGAGTCCCTATAAATGCAATTTTCTTTACAACTGGTTGGTCACATGTAGAGACTTAGTAGATTTTATCAAAGTTTTAGAAGCCTTTGTATTTTAAGACTGCATCCTAAACAATGCTTAAATTTTCCATTGTTTGAATAATTACTCTCAATTTTCTAAAATGTTTATATACTTCTGGACACTATATCGTTTTTGAAAAAAAAAACTTGGATGATAAATTTTTTTTTTAATTTGACATCACTAGTTTACTTCAGTAATTGGTGTATGCCAGAGCAGATTGATTTAGAGTCTCAATGTACCACAGTTGTAGGACCTCCATTGGTATAATGAATAGCTTAAACAAAAATTGCCTAAAAGTTGAAGGTTGACCAATACCCTTGCAATAACTTGCTCATCCCTAATGTATACACCATTTCTTATTTAGGAATTGAGTCATGCTTTGGACTTGCATCACAAGAATCATGCATGCATATCTAATGTTATCACAACCCACAGAATGATCTTCAACCTTCAAATTAGTTAAGTCTTACTTATCCTATACATTATTTAAAATTCAAGAATTTAATGTTGTCTTTTCTTATTTTTTAAAACTAAATTTTATCTCAACTGTTTCACCTAAGAATTCCAAACAAAGATTAATTACCAAAATTTAGGAAAGTTTTCTTTGCTTTTACTTTTCTACTAACACTGACAAAAAGAAAGTGAGGATAAAATGAGCAAAATACAACTAAGAGAAAACAGCAGATTAGCCAGTGTAGATTTATTATTTTATATAATTTAGTCTGCTGCATGAAATATCAGTGTACAGGCATAAGGTTTTCTTTGCAGTCGTGATTAAAGCACATGACATTTATTATTATTATTAATAGTATGTTATCATGCTGCAAGTAACATTTTCATTCATATATTTTATATAGCAAATAAGGCAACAGATTAGTGTAGCCTACAGCTCTGATTCATAAAATCAGTTATGTCAAGATTTGTAAAAAAAAAAATGTTATTTAAAAAATATATTATTTCTAATAGTTTTTTTAAAATTTGTATGCATGTTGCCAGAAACTAAGAATACTTGATAAATATATATTCTGAAGTGTGAAGAGAAATTTATCTACAAGCTGATAAAAAAAAAGGAAAAGATAGGTTATGGAAGTTTATTTAATTACAGGGTTGGAGAGGGGAAATCAATGCACGTTTTGTTTTGTTTCTTACATACTGTACAAAATGCCCTAAATTCTGTCTCCATAAAATTTAGATAGATTTCTCTGATAGTATATTGTCTTTATCAAAATTCTTATTATGGCTTTTATTTGCATAAATAATGTTTAAATTTTGTTTATACAAAAATCTGTAGCATTCCACAGTATGTAGTCCTAATTACAATCTCATTTTCTTTAAAAAAAACACTGGAGAAAGTTAAAACTATTTTATACCAGGCATAAATAAAAAAGAAATAGTGCACTCAGATTAATTGCTTCCAAGAAGTTAAATTTGTGGCAACACGACTGAAAGTTCAATAAAAGCACAGCTAACAAAGTCCTATTTTTTATAGTTTATAGAGTGTCAGTTCTTCATTATTTCATCTGTTATTCAACCATGTTAATTTGAGTCAGTATATAGCATCAGCAAGTGAGAAACTTGGATGGCAAAGATAACGGATATTAGCTGATGATAGGAAAGAATTTTTTTTTTGTTGCCTATCTGCAGTTTGTCATGCTAATAAGCATAATACTTAGGATGTATTTTTATAGAAAATTAAAAACTGGCACTGAAATGATGACAAATAAAATTTTTTTGGCTAATTTTTGTTTTTTAATACTTTTAGTAGTTATAATTTTGGTGTTTAAATGGGGACTCATTTTGTGTAGTCTTTTAGAAACCAACCAGAATATCAAATACATAGTTTATTTTTTTAATTGTGGTTGCTAAATAAGAGAGCTTACTAATCTGTTAAATTTTGCTTGGCAGTGTAATCTTAATTTTAATGTATTTCTATGCAATACAGAGAGATTTCTCCATGAAAATACATTGCCATATTATTTCATATATTGTAGATTGATCAGGACATTGATTTGACAAACATTTTCAGGATTTCAGAATGATGTAAGATAAAACCTGTTGTAGAATTTTTTATAAGATCACTACTTAATCTGTCAAATTATATCTTTGGTTTTATTTGGGTAGTCTCATTTTAACAATGACATTTCTTGTTGATAACTGCAATCAGTAACCAAGTTTTACTGCCATCACCACAGTCATATTATCCCAATTCTGATTTGGCCAGAGGTCTTTTTTCTTTTGATTTATCATTATTGTGCATATAAAACTATTTTTTTAAATCCATAATTTAGTTTATTATATTTATTTCACAGTATGTGTTCGTGTTCACATTCAAAACTGAATTTATCTTTTCAAAGATCCAATTTTGTCTGGTGTTTTTAATGAAGGTGTGAATGTATGAAGTCAATAAAAAGATAATTTGAAAGAAGTTTTGCTTTTATCTCAATTAACAGAAATTCTGATTAACTTTTATAGTATTATGACCAGCCTATTAGCAAGATGATGATTATAGCTACTAAATAAAGTTGTGCACATAGTAATGCTTATTGCAAAGCTACCACTTAGAAGTCTACTTTATATCATTAACTTGGCAGCCTTGATTCTGAACATTATGGGAGGTTATATTGAAATCAACATACTTTTCTGTACCAGATACACACAAAGGTAGAAAAATGCTTTTTATTTCCTTCAGAGTATAAATTTAAACTGTGATAAATTAGGGCTCTTTAATTTCAAAACTACCCCTGAATTTGAAAGGTTGCTAGCTCTTGATTGTGAAAAGCCTTGTTTAAGAAATTTCTCTCTTTTTTCTTCACATTTTAGCTGGGTGTGATTAGATAAAGTGTAAGTTTAACAAACTATCTATTTCATATCCTCCAGATTCTTGTTCTCAGGCTGCTAATTAAAAAGGTCTCTGTTGATTTGTCTTCTTCATTGTCTTTGAACTATGCTGTTGTCAGCATGTAAGGCATTCACCAAACAAACCCTTGATTTCAGTTTCCTAAACCAGAGAACACTGCAAAGATTAGCCAGCCACATGCCTACTGCAAAAAGTTCCTACTAAAACACTTAATTTTTTTAGATGTGGTAGGAAAAGGGGAAATTCATATGGCCAGCTAGTGAAGAAGAGCAAGAAGAAACTCTGCTAGGGAATTATGTCAAACTGACAACTTGGATCCAGGGTTACCACTGGACCACTACACTATTCTTGAAGAATACTTGAGATCTATCTAATTCTCTGTTAATACGACAATTTCTTAATAAAACTGTGTGCTTTGGTTTATTTAAATAATGATTTCACTTCAGAAATAATCCAATATTTTGTTGTTTTCTTTCATTGTTTCTTAATTATCTAAATCTCTATCAACTTAGGTAGGTTTATTTTGTTTTAGTTAAATTAGTTAAGATATCTAGCTTTTTTTAAAAAAATCCTCAAGTATTCTTAAGTGTTTTCCAGCTGCTATACTTGTGTATATGTGGAAAGTTAAGATGATTATTTGTTTTTGTCCTGTGTATGCAATATTTGAATTGAAACCATGTATATTTGATCTGAATTAATACTGGCCAGAATCAAGCTAAATGCTTGCCTATCAACATATAAAATCAATTTAAAACCTGTCATACCATTAATTTTTTTAATTACTGATTTCTAGTATAATTTGATAAATATGTCATTATCTCATCATAGCATGTTACAACTATATTTCTCATTGATAATCATGTAGAATTTTAGAGGATTCTCAAATGAGTTAATCTGTTTTTGCTGCTGTTTGTAATAATGCAATCATCCTTAGCTACTGTAGCCATGTATCCAGTAGGGCACCTCTTACCTGTTGTCACATAGATTCCATGCACGCCCACACATCTATTGATTTTTCAATGCCAGTATGCTAACAGCCTTCTCAAATCTCTGAGTTCTCTGCTAAAAATATCAAAGCAGAGAGATACAAAAATACAGTAAAATGAGATATGCAAAATTCATTTGTGTATGCTAAATTTCAGACTAATTTTTTTACATTTTTTTAAAGCTAAATTTGTATTTTATTATTTCATAGTGGGGGATTGTAGGCAATAATGTGATCTGATGAATTGGTTTAGTATTCTTTTATATACTCGGAATCTCTTTAGTTCATTCCTAAAAGTCACCTTATTGACGTACAAACACGTCACTGAAATCTCAGTGAGTTGTAGTATTAACGTAAATTAGTTTCACGATAAAACTCTTTGAATAAACTAATATTAGGCAGTACCTATTGTTTTGTTTGTTGGAAGCCCATTGGAGATTTTTTTCTTTAGTGAAATTTATTTAATAGCTAATTTTGAAAAACAAGAGAGTGAATTTAAATGGAAAGGGCTGCTAATTTAAAATAAAAAAAAAAAACAGTATGATTGTTATTTCTTTTTAGCATTCTGAACTCATCTTTTTATTAATGTTATATTTATTCATAAAGATATTGTTTTGTGGAGGTTGATAGAGCAAGAATCTCAGAATGGCAGCAGGTTAAAGGCTCCAAAAGATTCTCTCTCAGATCATATTCTGTGTAGTGTATTATAGCTTAAACATTGTATTAGTTCACTGTTAACCAAAAATTAAAAATATTTTCAGATAAGATTTACCTTGGTGATTACCATTGGTCTTAAAATATAACCAGCAGATGCCTTAGATTTTTTAAGAGTAAAGAAAAATGTAAAGTTTTTTCTTGTTGGTTTTAGTTTTAATAAATTAAAGTGTTTTGTCACATTTATAATCTAGTATTTCAATCAACATTCATCCTGTGTCATTTACCAAACAAATAAATAAACTAAAACAAATAGGTTATATATTAAAAAAACAGAACATATTTATTTGTCATTAAATCATCTTGAATATTTCAGTTAAATGAGATTTTAAAACTATTTTATCTTATCTTATGACAAGTATACATAATCTTTTAAAATTTCAGGATAAAAAGTTAATTTACAGAATAACAAGCATAACAAGTTCAATCAGAAAAATAAAGAAAAACTAAAAGGCAGTGAGCATAATTCTAAAAAACACTTGGATGTTTTATAACACTATTCATATCTAAAAAAAGCTTCCAAACAACAGAATTCATTTAAATAAGGTTGGGGATGATAGAAAATGCATTAAAGCGTGCACTGTTATTATTATTATTGAGTAGATTAGTTTTATCCGACAAGAAACAAGACTTTTTTTAAAATAATGATTCAATAATTTGAAGTTTGAAACAAGTCGAGGATCTGGGGAGGATCCTAAGAGCATCCAAACAGAAGACATGACTAAATCTTGTGGCTTTGTTTGTAATTGATCCTGTACATTGGTACTGGTAGGCTACTAACATTGTGTCTGCTAAATACAATATATGTAACAAATCTAAAAATAGTTTTTGAATAATAATAATAATAATAACAACAACAACAACGACATTCATTAACCTCATGGTCGTCATCTGGATGATGATTTATTAAAAATTATCATTTATAAAAAGCATTAGCTCAGTGTTGTTGTTATCATCAACTAAGATGAAAAATAGGCTCTTCTGATCAAATATCATTTATTAATTTTGATTTTATTGATTATAGTAGCTTGTGTATCTTTCAACTAACAGAAAATTCCTGAGATCAGTTGTACATGACTTTTTGTACAAGTTAAGTCTATAAATGGAAATAAGCACTAAGTTATGGAAAGAACATAAGCTTTCACTTGAGTCAGCAAAAGCTTGGATATTTCCATAACAAGGTATTTTATTCCTATCTGAAGATTATATTAGTACTATGCAATACTGAGAAAGTTTTAAGAGATTTTGTGATTTGATTTGACTGTGAAACTGAATATGTTATAGGATGACTAACTAGCATAGGATGTTTCAAACACCTTGCACATAAGTGTGGTTTTCATTAGAATTAACTGTTATGGTTGCATGCAACAGGAGTTTTGTATGCATTTCATATATGGGATCAAGGCTGTAGTTGTCTATTTTTAAGCAAGCATTTTTACAGCATTTTGAAAGTCATTTACTTTGTGCTAATGTTGGTGATAGAACACTCAGCTGCATTTCTTTATTTCTTTTTGCACCTATTACTAGCTGCTACATGTTGCAGGTTTTTTATGATAGAGTAGTATGTTGAATTTTTAAAATTATAAATCATGAATCACCTGTATAAGATGAACTGATATGTTTTAATTAAGTATTTTATTATTTTAAAAAAAAAATTTTTTTTTTTACTAAAATCATATAATCTAAGCCCTTAAGCTCATTTATTTTTTGCTGTCTCTCCTGTAGGATACGCACTGTTTTGATTTTCAGTAGTTATGCACCTAGTAGCTCAATATTTTTACCACATCTAGAAAGCAATAGTCATCTTTCTAGGTGTTAAAGATGTTCAGTGCTCTTGCCTTTACTTAGTAGGCCTTTTGTTGTTTATAAATAGTGAGGATAGGTTCATAAGTTCATTGGTTTTACCATTTATATTGACTGTTATGTACTCTGCAAGCAAAAAAAAAAAGATTATGCATGTTTTTATTAGGGCTTGCTGGTGGCTGATGGACATAAATAGCTTCTATATTACTATTACACAGACAGGTTAGTTTGAATCAAATTTGTGAAGAGTACTATATGGTCTTCTTGTGATAATTAGTAGTATAATTATGTTAAGAATCACACCATGCAACATGTCCCCCTCATTTTTTTGAATAATTTGCAGTGGTATAGTCTTGATTTGAAACAACCTGCCTGAAAATGAATGGGTTAGTGTTATTGAACTAATGTTTTTAATGTGCATTCAAACATTTTCAGCTGCCATACCTTCTGATGAATGGGAAAGAAACTGAGAAAACTTGCTATATTTCGGCAGAAAGGGTTTAGATGTATAGGAATACAGTTGGTTATCTAATATAATGCAGGGAATTACTGAGTTTGATTTTTTTTTTTAAATTTATCTAACTGTCATGTTGTATTTTACTTTTGTAATTAAAGTTTTCAATTTAATAAACAACCTCACAGCATCTTCAGAGCATCTCTTTCTAATGCCACAAAGCATAATCAAACTGAGATGTAACATGAATTCTAAATACATTCAGTTTATTTTATAAAACATTTATATAGGCAACTAACTGATGAGTAAACTTAATATCAACTTGTCATTTATTTTGTACCTGTCAATTCTATTGTATACAAAACAAAAACAAAAAACTGATATCATGAAGCATATTTAGTTATGTTTGCATTTATATGGGGAGTTAAAGTTTAAGATTTCCTACAGTTTTTTGGATAACAGTTTGTGATGCACTTTTGGAACTTGTGCCATCTGGAAATGACATGTGAAGCAGCTACAAAACATACATCATACATGTGAATAAATGTAGATGTATTCATTACAAAACAGTAAATCTTGTCTTTTGGTTTAATTTTAATTTTGTATTTTCTTGGTTAGTCATTATATTTATTTATTTTAGATAGTGTTTATTCAGATTTGTGGTTTTTATAAAGATTTAAAAAATTTTTGTATAATTTTATATAGTGTACTTTTACAAATAGCCACGAATTTGGTATGAATGACATTTATACTTTAATCTAACAACTCAGTTTATAAAGAATTGTTTATATAAATTTTTTTTCATCAATTGTACAATCAGATCTATTTATAAATTGCGATGGGCACCCTAGAAGTAATACCTCCTATTTATTTTGTGAAGAATGATGAGTGACACAGTAATGAAAACCATACAAAGGATACTTATATATATAAATTGCCATTATGGTGCCAAAGGAACCATAAACTCAGAGCCCAATATCAGACTGCAGAAACTACAAATCCATACAAGGCCCTTCATAGAGTCCAGCCTTGGCACCTTCATACTTTTATCTTTCATCTTTTATGCTTCTGAAGAAAGCCATTTATGGGCAACACTTTGGAAATAAAAAATGTCATAAAGAATGTTGTTTAAATGGCTACATAACAAAGATGAATCATTTTATAAACCATAGCTCATTGGCAGCAATTCCACTTTGGTACAAATATGTAGCCTGTGATGTTGACTGAATGCAAAAATAACTGTACTAGTGTATCTAAAAAAGCTTTTGTCTGTTAAGTTTTATAAGTTGACAATTACAAAATTTTTGAGTTAATAAGAGATATTACTTTTAGGTGTTCCTTGTATATTAAGTTTGAAAATCAAAAAAACACATTAAAAAAAAACAATTTCAGTTATGATTATGCAAAAAAAATTTTCCATGATTGAACCTCACAGAATTAAAGATGAACCATCTTCCTGTCAGAAAGCAGTTTGTAAAAATTCTAACTTTTTTTTAATTTAAGCATGCTGCAGGGCATTTTGAAGGGTATATTATTGGGACAGATGTAAAATATTTTTGGGCCCATATCATATAAAATATAAGTATTTAAAAATATAAAAACACTATTAATTTCAACCTAATAATCACAAAAAAACAAATGAGGTATGAAATGTAACATGTAGTAATTGTTTTGTCAGTTACCACAAGAATAAATATCATTTTGTTAACATTTCTGAATCTATTTTACAAACATTTCTGATATACAGTTATTACAGTATATACATGACAATAACATGCATGTAATGGATTAATAAAACAAGGTCAGTAGTAGGTCTACCATTTTTTCTCAGGAATAAAATGTTGATACTCTTGACAATATCATTTTCTAATTATACAACACTTTAAAAATCGACCATTACATAATAGTGATACTTACGCACTTGTTAAAGTGTAACAGACAAAAACAATCAAACTACAAATGGAAAAAAACTTGATTAGTACAAAAAGGAGTAAATTCTGTTTTAGAATATAAGTAATGTTAAGGTTCAATGCAAATGCAGTACCTTAATATGACTATGCTTGATTTTAACCCATGTTTTAACTAGGCCATTTAAGTTGATACTTTCAGTTAAATTTTCTTGCATGCTAGTGACAGAGCACCAAGTCATTTACTGACTATACAATTTCTGTGGAAAAATTTAGCAAAATTCATTGGGGGCTTGCTATTTTTAATATTGGGAATGAGCCATACCGATTTTCAGAAATTGAAAAATCAGCAACATATCTCTCTGTAATGTTGCTTTGTGCACATCACACTTTTCAATGTGTTTTGAGATGTGTGAACATTTCCATTTCAGCATGAAGCAATGTAATTAATGGAAGTTCAGTTGGATACTGCTCTCACAACCTCTCAATTTGAACTTTAATTTTGGCATCTTGTTGGGTTTAGCACAGTTTCAAAGTTTGCCATTGTGCTCAGAAGCTGATTGCACTGCTGTATTATGATTTTTATCTACTTGCTTAGGTACTTTGTGAGCACAATGAAATTTGGTGTATTATAAGTTGCATCTGTCAAGTTGATTTGCATATGCTATTTATGCCTCAGTGAGCTACTCTCTAATGATGAGAACATAAGTGAAACAATGGAATCAAAATGAAGTATGCTTGAAAGAAGATCTCATAATTTAGTGAATGTTTCTTTGTCAATATCTTTAGGGAAAATATTAACTTTAAGAGGGATCTAATATTTCATCATATCTCAGCTTCAACTTTCATTCACTGGAAAACATTTTGGAACACACCTTGCAGCAGGGTTTGTGGCATCCATTGATGTTGAAACTTCGGTACCTTTTGATATTGCTATATCTGGGTTAAC
The DNA here is from genome assembly GCA_018389105.1 of Nautilus pompilius. Taxonomy (NCBI): domain Eukaryota; kingdom Metazoa; phylum Mollusca; class Cephalopoda; order Nautilida; family Nautilidae; genus Nautilus; species Nautilus pompilius. The sequence continues at coordinate 813,265 of JACATO010000596.1, forward strand.
TGTGGTTGAGATTTCCATCTTCATTTCATTGTTTGGGACAACTGAAGGTATTTTTTATGTTCTATGGCTAATGTATTTTCAGTGGTGGGCATTTTGGAACTGGTTGGTTTATTTTGGATAACACACTTATTCATTGAACTGTTTGGTTGGCCAAATCCTCTGCTTCTCAGTCTCCCACTCCTAGCTGCATCAGAAGTATTTGAAAATTTTCCAGCTGACATCTGATTTTACAAATTACAATGTATGTGTATCATTATTTCCAGGGCTCCAAAAATAAGACTACCTGGTTGCCATAGGTGACCTGACAATCTTTTCTGATAACTATCAAGGACACCAATAGTAAAAACTATGACTAGCCTAATATGATTGTCCTACTAAAACTTACATGGACACGAGTTGAATTATGTAGACCATTATCTTGCAAATTATGGACAACTAAAAGATTCAATTTATTGATATGCTTTTTATTTTTGATCTCAAAGAGCAAAAAAATTTCAATTTTATTAATCATATGTTAGTTTTAAGGAATGAGTGAGTGGTAACGTATGATGCACAAAATATAAGAACAGAAGGATGCAAATGGAAGTGGAATAAAGGAAGGAAGTGACCTTGCAGCATAAAGACCTGTGGGACCTATTCCAGCTTTTGATACATACACTTAGAAGTTGCCAGCACAAACTCATTTTGTACTGATCTGCCTTTGGGTTCACCTTCCATAACAAAAAGAGTCATTCTGGCCCTCATTTCTCAACAGGTAGCTCAGGGTAGCCAAAGGGTTTTAGAAGACAGCAAATCTACTCCAACCAAAATCATTTTCGGAAGATATATAAGGCTTCACCTACACAAAAATATTCAATGATGAATTCAAGAATTTAAGTATGAACAACAAAGTAATTTTTGGAGATTGGATTATTTTAACCATGCTTTTAGCTGCTTAGAGAGCAAAAAAAACTTTACCTTTCTTTTATGGCCATATTTGAGTTGGTCACTAGAAAATTATGCTAGGTACCAAAATTTTTTGAAACTTTTGGAATCCTAATTATGCCAATAACACTATTTATGACTCTTATATTTGAAAATATTGAGCCAATATGATATAAATTCATAGTATATTAATTAAAAAATCAGTTTGGAAAGATAACTTTATAAGAAACTATTTGTATTTAAATACAAATATAAATACATCTTCAAACACCATGGCCAAAAATTTATTTATTTTGCCCTAGCTGGAAAATATTGAATTTAATGTCATCTCACATGCATGATATTACTATTCTTTGGAATCCTCTTATGATAAGAAGAATGAAGATTCTATCAAGTAACTTTGTGGCCCTTGAAAGTATGCCCTAATTTGATTCATGAACTGCATATATGTACAAAACTGATTGGTGCAGTCTTATAAGGTCCTTAATGTCATCATTGCTATACAGTAAAAAAAAAAAAATTGTTTACATTTAGGGCCCTGGACATCATGGCAAAGTTTTATGTAAAATGCAGTGCATAGAAAGTTAAGGGTCTCATTCCTTTTTAAAGGAAGCCAAAAATACACTTTAAATAAATTTAGGTCAATGATATATTTGAAAATTGAAATATGAGTAGAGTAAAAAAAAAAAAACTAGAAAATTAAGTCATTACATAATTTTATATCTCCAAATTATAGATTGAGAAAATTATATAAAGTGAAAATTTCAAAATTATTATGTTCATAGTTTCAGATGTTTATTGTATATTATTTATTACATTTAAAATGATTAATAATTCAGAAGAAAATAAATTTAATTAGACACATTCACTTTAATTCCTAATTTAAAGGACCTCGATATAAAATTTCAACATTATAGTAGTAGTCAACAAATATCAATAGTAGGAGCAAATATTTTAATGAACACTATCATTGAACATTCCTCTCCCCCTCTTTGGTTGTCATAGCTCTGGCTGCAGGAATTGATCAAACATTATATTTATTTATTTAAAGACATCTGGTGATTACTAATTGTATTGGTTTTAATTGCTAGCATTAACACCTAGTTCTCAAACAGACTATATATATATTATTGATGAGATATATAAAACTTCCCAAGTAGCCATGGAAAATGCTTGTTAGATTTATAGGAGTAGAATAGAGATTCTTAGGATTTAGCATAAAGGAAATTCCATATCATCTGATATTTTTTTTTTTTATGTCAGGAATTTCGTTTGAGTAATAATGGTACAATTTATTCTAATTGTTTACTTTCTATAAAGTCTGTCTTTGGTCAAATTAATCTAAAATATGAATCCAAATCAGTTGATTTTTTATTTAAAAATAAAATAGATTTGCATCTTTTGTTGTGCTGTGCTACATACTTAACTAATTAAACTGAAAGATTAAATGTTTTGATACTTTTAGCTGTAATTTATTCTGATAAATCAAAAATTGTAATTCAGGGTAGAAATCAAAAGGCAAAAGTATTTTTTGAAAACAACTTAATTCTATAATCAGAAATGATATTTCATTGAAAATCAAAATCATATTGAGCTTGAGGAATGCAGAGATAGATGAAATAACAATGGTTAGAGATCAGTAATTCACTAATGTTGAAAGGATTAAGTGAACTTGAAAAAAAAAACTTAGAATACATGGGATTTGTAAGTAACGAAATTACTCTTCATCTGGATTACATCATATTGTTAAAAAATAATTAATAAACCTTTAATATTACATATTGGTTTTTCTGTTGATCAGACATGTTTGCCTTGAAACTGTATTTTAAGTTTTCATAGAACATGAAAACAAAAGTACAATAAATTACTAAATCTTGGTAATACAAACATATCAATATTGCATTAGACAGTTATTGTATTGTGCTAATATAAAACTGTTTACAGTTTTTAAAAAATTGCAAAGGATAAAAGAGTGAAAAAAATCTTGCCATGAACAACTGGAAACAACAGATCATGAGACTTGCTTCTTGTTTATCCAAAAAACACCAAAACAAACAAACTGAGAAACCTGCCAATTTGCAACAGCTTATTTTACCCAATTTATTAATACTTGATTCCTTTCCTCTATCAATTGTAAAGTTTTCATATTAGCTGCTATTTTCAATAATTATGTATTTCACATTGCTGTTGTTGGACAGGACTTCAGCACAGTCAAATGCTTAAGATTTATCTTAAAAAAAAACAAAAAACAATGAATTTTACTTTATTGAACTTCTCTTATTTTGCTATTTTACTTTAGTTTTAGGACATGGGGAATCGTGGTTTATGCAAGGCCCCCAGGGAAAAAAGAGAATTATCAACATGTTTTAAAAATTAATGATTATTGTCACTTAACTACATTTGCTGTCATTTTTTTCTATTTCAATCATTTACATTTCTGTTACTGAAATCATGCTGAAACCTTAACCAGTTTATGATCGCTAATGTTATTATACAGATAATAGCTAGAGAAATTTGTTATTGTCCACATCATTAGAACCTTTAATTATTTCGAAAGCTGCTGTCAAGTTCTTTAAATTCTTAATCTAAATTAGTTAATTCCAGTTTTATTTTTATATATACAGTATATAATTTTATGAAATTGGTTAATTTTTCTGCTCATTGCAATTTGCATTTGGAGAATTTTTGAAATGAGAGACGACTAAAGTATGTGGCCATCAGTGTTAAAGATCATTTGTTCTCCCTGCCGTGTGGTTTTGTTTGATAAATGATATTGAAAAATCCAAAATGATCCCTCTTTAGTAAAAATAAGAAATTGGTGATTTATGATATTGCATAATCTAAGGAAACAGTAGAATTGTAATACAATTGATAGCAGATATGAATTTAATGTCATCACTCTGTCCCTTTTGCTTTCAGAAATATAAAAATAAAAATGTTTCACTGACATTTTGAGATGTTTACTCCATGGCCTAGAATTTCATTTTACTTTTTTTTTAAAAAAAAAAATTTCAGGAAAACATTTTCCTGGATCCACCTAGTAGAGTGTGTGCCTGCAGCTTGCTCTGATGGTGCTGGAAGTTGGGGTTGCAAGGATTTGTCAGTCTGTTAATAGGGTGACACCAAGAAAAAATTTGGGAACCACTGAATTTTAGTGGAGTTTCATCTGTAATCAAATAGGTTAAACCAAAGTATATGGTCAGGGGACCACATATAACTACTGATGACTGCAACATTAATGATGACAACAGTATCTATACTAATTAAACACGAACAAGATCATGTTCTTTTATAATCACTAAGAAAATGTATTTAGCACAAATTGTGATCAAATAAATAATGCAATTAAATTTACTTTATTTGTTTAAAAAATTAAAGTTTTTAAGGCAGTTATAATAGCCACTCCGCTTTCGTTTTAAATATCAGAAAGAAAAAAAATGTATTTTTAGGGTTTGAAAGTTGGTTTCATTGCCGCTTGTTTCTGACCTGTACTAATCTACCAAAAAAATTTAAATGCACATTATTACTAATTATACATAGTGGAAAATACTTAATTTCTGACACTATTTATATACCAACCTTATGAAAAACATGAAGTATGCATTTTAGAATATAAATGTTCAGAAGTAAGAATGGGTAGTTGTAAATGGTGCAAGATTTATTTTTCATTACATGAGATTTTCTATAAATGTATGGCTTAGGTATTAATGAGTTTTATTTACCAGGAATAATGTTACATATATTATTTTAAAATTTGGTTTTAGTTTACTTTAATTGTATTTTCTTAAGCAGTAAAAGAAAAAAAATTTCTGATATTTGTGGGTTGGGTAATAGTTTTTGAAATCCAGGTTGATTCAGACCAACAAGTCGCCTAGACATAACAGTATGCAGTAATGAATGCATCTATTTTACTCTTATAAATTTATTTTTTTTAATGATTTTATATCATCTCCAACATGAAGTAAATTGCATTAAAGAAAATTATTTTAAGAAAGATTCAGAACCTTATTTTGGTGTTTGTTTAGGTATGAGGAAAGTATTTTAAGATATGAAACTTGGGGGGGGGCACTTTTATTTGTTTTTTATTTTTTTCTTTTAATTTTAGGCTAGTAAACACCTGTAGATCTTTGTCAATGCTTTGCTATCCTTGTATAGTCCAATTGACAATTTTACTAAACTGTAGAGAACCATGTTTTATTGATCTCTTGTGGCATTATCTGCATGATGTTGTTAGTTACAGGTGCTTGTGATGCTTTCCTCAGAGCCACAACCATCTTGAACACCGAGTAAGACTAGTACTAATACTGTTTGTATTCTGCCAGGGGCTGTTGAGGCATGCTTGCTACATGGGCTAAAGAAACGAGCCCTGGGGTTGTTCAAACATGGAACGACAACTGCTCTACTACAGAAAGTTTCTAAGCAGTCTGAATCAGCGAGTCTTGTGCTGAAACTTGTCTCAGAGATCGAAGCAAACAATGACCCCACCAGGTAGGTGTACCTGTCTCTATTCTGCAATCATTCTAGTCTTAAACAAACTCATTCTTCTCTTCTCTGCATGCACATTTTGTATTGATAAATTTTTGTTGAAGTTGCTGGTGCAGGTAAAAAATCAATATACTGGCTATTCTAACAGAAGCACGTGCATTTGGCAAATGGCAAGAGATTGACCACATAAGCAGATGCTAGTAGATTAGTTATCTTTCAACTCATTTAGTATTAAAGTCTTTAAGAGTAGAAAACAATTTAATAAACTTGTCATAAAAATAGATTGTGAATACTATTAGTTAATGAGTTAAAGCCTCTAAAGAAAATCCTGACTTTAAAAAATAAAATTGTCACAGATACTTATATTAATTCTAATTTTAAATAGTTTGGCTATTTTAGGTGAACTTTGTTCATGGATTATTGTTATGAACCAGTCTCCTCTACATAGTGGTAGCTCCACCAAACTCTCTAATATAGCTGCCACTCTTCACTGCAATGACAGCTGACATTTAGATGAGATGCATCAGGTGGTATTTTCTAAAAGCTTAGCAAATAAAACCTGATTAACATCTAATCTATTAGTGGCAGAATATTTTTTTCGATTAATTAACTATAAATCTAAGAATTAGTTGATAATTACCTAAATACTTTGAAACAGATGTTATGACAGATTAGAGAACAACATTGGTAAATGTTGATTGCATATTAAATATTGACAGTACCTATCATCATCTTTAAATCTAAAATAATGTAATAAATGTTAATGAACCTATGCAATTAATTTACTTGTGATGTTGTTGACAAAACTTGACTTGGCTGATGGTTCATACTTTTAGATTTATTTATGGTAATTTAATTTCTATAATTCTAAGTTTTATTGCTAAATGCCTTTTCTCTTTCAGTGGATGAAGATAAGTAGTTTAAGTTTACACTAGTAAATGGATTTCTGTTTTTGACAATAGTTATCTAATATTGACTAATTATTGATAGTTATCTTTTTTGTAATGTTTTAGTTTGTGTCTTTAATAATAATTTAGATATCTGAAAGCATAACGTTTAATACTATTAGGTTACAAAAGTTTTGTCAGCTTTTAAATGCAAAAATGATACTTCATATTGTTGCTGAATGTGAAATTTATTAATCAAAGTAAGTTCTATTACAATCAATATGCTTTTGCCAATGAGTCAAGTACATTTATACAATTTTGAAAAAAATCTGGATTTATGGAGTCAATAAACTGTTGGAAGGCAGTTCCAATTGCTGCTGCTTGGTTGGAGAAGGATTTCATATGAAGGAAGCTATTGAGGTGTTTGAAAAGGTAGTCTGTGGGGAAAAGGTCTGGTGAATAGGCTGGGTGAGGGAGAACTTCGTAGCTCAACATGTTCGGTTTCTGAAGAGTCACTTTTGCAACATGAGGACATGCATTGTCATGGAGTAGGATTGGGCCATTTTGATTCGCCAATGCTGGCTGTCGATAGGAGAGTTTCTGATGAACCATGTTTAATTCATAACAGTACCTTTCAGCTGTGATGGTTTCGCCAGGTTACAAGAAGTTATAGTGGATGACACCAGTTTCAATCCACCAGATAGTGACCATGACCTTCTTTGGGTGGAGGTTGGGTTTTGGGATGTGGTTAGGCACCTTGTCTTTGTCAAGCCACTGTGCCAATCGTTTGCAATTGTTGTAAAGGATCTATTTTTCATCACGTAATGATTCAGTCAAAAAATGGGTTGATTTTGTTGGTTCATTCAACTCGTGAGGCACCAACTTGTCAGGTTTTTTCTCCTTACCGATTGTGTTAAGATGCCAGAAAACAATTTCAGTGCTTACATCAAGCTCTCCAGCAATTTCTCAGTTTTTCTTGGATCGGCTTCAGCTGAGGCTTTCAGACAGTCATCGTCACAGCTGGAGGGACATCCGCTACGTTCCTTATCTTCGAGACTCGCATCTCCTGACAGAAACTTCACAAACCATTGTTGTACTGTGCACTCATTTGTAGTCCTCGCCCCATGCTTGCTTAATGTTATGAGTTGCCTCACTCACTTTATGGCATAGTTTGAACTTGTGAAGCAAAATGGCATGAAAAACTTTCTATCCAAGCTTCACTCAAAATCCTGCGACAAATATCCATTTTATGATATTTAAAAAGGTAGTTTTTGCATAATGTATGCCAAAGTACATGCTACAAAACTATATATAACTTATCTACATACACCTTCACAAGCATGCAAAAAATGAACCCCAAATTAACATAATATAAAAACTGACAAAACTTTTGTAATGACCTAATACTATTCATGAATTTTTGGCAAGCTGTCTGTGGGCTTTTATTTTCATAATTATGCAGTTGTTTGATTTATTAAAGTGTGTAAATTTTATAGATGAAACCCATAAATTATTGCAGTAGTTTTTAATATCAAAATTCAGGTATGAGTTGCTGGCTTTCTTTATTATGGTGGCTTTGAATGCTGAAGTGCAGTATATAAATCTCTCTTTAATTAATTATTTGGGAAAAAACTCCTCAGAAATAAATTTGAGTGCTGTTAGCATAGCATTTTTTTTTTAATAGTCTTCTCTTTTTTTAGGAGTGTTTTTTCCTTTTGTTTTACATAAGAAGTTGCTTATAGATGAAAACTATGAATTATTTATATTTCTGGTGAGAAGTAACTTTGGAATAATCTTCCAGAAAATTTTTCTCTCTCTCTCTCTGGCACAGATATCAGCAACTAAAAGCCAAATGATCATTAACCCTTTAGTTAAGATGCTTTTAGAGGCATCCGTCAGATTTTCCACCTTCCTGTTTCATGTTGTTTGTCTACTGCCAAGTTTTGTAGATACATGTGTAATTCACAGACGTTCTATGGACACCAAGGCCCAAGCCCCACTAAAAAAGTCTTTCCCAGCTTACAACCCTAAGTATCTTTGGCTGCGGATAGCCATATTTGAAAAGCAGCTGGCAAAAATCCTTGACTATCTGGTTCAAAACAGCAGGTGAGTGCAGAGATTTGTACTTGTTAGAGAGAAGCCTATTAAAGAATTACATCTTGATAGTCAGTACTGTTTCATTGTTAGCTTCCAGTAAATCATTGTGAAGATAAGTAAAATGTCTCTTAACCATAAAACAGTTCCTAAAGAAAGGGTAGCTACTTTAATGAGCCATTGGCTCAAGAAATAAATCCACTATATGGCCAGATTATTTTTTATGGGGAAAAAAACAAAAAAAGAATTACATTTTTTTGTATTAATCATCATTTGTAGATGGATTTGAGATCACAGTGCTAAGGTTATCAGTAACAAGCATGGTCTTTGCTGTGTCTCATGGGGTCTGGCACTTCCATGTTTATCAGGAATGGAAAGACCCTACTGAAACTCCTCTCTTTAGCTGTAGGGGAAACTATAGTACAGAAAAGCAAGAAGAAACTGCTGGGGAAGGTTTGCCAAATCAACCAGTTTCCAAAGAGGATCAAACATAAGCCATTTGCTGCCATCTCTTTTCAAGAAAGTAACTTCAAATTCTAAAATGCCAGCCTTTCAGATGAAAGGCAATATATTTTTTATTTTATTAAAATGATTGTCAAAACTCTGATTAGTTTTTTTTATAACAAGCCATTCTAGAACTATAGCCAATTTATAATTATGACATCTATTACTAATAACTGTAGATATTCAGTATTTCATTTACCAGTGCATAACTGTACTGCCTCCTTTTAATAACTAAATTAAACTAATTATTTACAATATAATACTGGAAACATCCAGTGTTGCCACTTACTTTAAAAGATTTTTCTAAATTCAAAATTAAAAGTTTTCAATTTATCTTAAAAGATGTTACTACAAGACAGAGACAGCATCCTCATTTATATATTAGTGACAGAAAAATTATATTTTTGTTGACTCCTGAATAGTGGCAAATAATAATAATAATAGATGTAGATCACTTTATACTTGACTGAATCATTTGGTGGAGATATTGTTGTACTGCAAAGTTGATTGATGCAAACAATTATTTTTTTCCATTATCATATCTAACCCTACAAGAGAAATTGGTGACATTTTCTAAATGCATTAGGCAAATTCAACTTAAAAAAATTTTAAATGATGATTCTTCAGTTAGAATGGCAGAATTGAATGGGAAAAATTAAATACAATGAAATTACATTTTGGTTTTGTTTTTTTAAAAAAAATAATTCTTTCTGATAAGAATTCTCTCTGGCTTCTAAACTTAAAAAAAACCCACCACTTTTATCATGCTATTTTGCTGTTTAAAAGAAATATATTCCATTATTAAATGCTCTGAGCCTATTACAGCAACATGTTCTCAGAAGTTTTAAATGACTATTTGAAAAAACAACTAAGTATTATATAAAGTTTTAATAAGTTATAATGGTTATACTCAAGTTGGGCATTACATTTTATGGATAACTGCAACTGACAGTTTTTCGCATTGCTTGGTTTGTTGAGTAACTTATAGTTTGCTTCTGCCTTTTTGTGATAATTCTCCAGGGTCAATGGTACGTGTTGTTAACACTGACAAATACCTTGCAGTTGTGAATGATAAATACTCTGTGTACAATGCAGCTGGACTATAGTAGAATAAATTAACATTTTAAATGCAAAGTTTATTAGCTTCAAGTTTCCATTAATATCCATTGTATCCAAAATATATTGATACATTTTAAATAGAATGCACATGTAAATGTACCTAAGTGTATTTATCTATAGTGTGAAATATAGAGCTGAAGAGTTGGCTCAAAATAACTGCATTTTTAACCACATCTTTAGTGGTTTTCTAATCTGATGATAAAATCTTTCTTTAGCTACCTGTAAATTTTTGGCTTAGAAAAATAAAATTTATAAGACATTAGTTAATTTATTAGTGAAAAATTATAGCAAAAGGTTGTCCTGTATTTTCAACAAGTTAAATTGAGTGTAGTACTACTTTCTACTATGAAGAAAAGAAAAACAACTTTGCACTACTTTTTTTTTATTTGATAATTTGAGCATAAGAAAAAAAAGGTCAGCAAGAAGTTTGCTTGAAAAAAAAAATTTTTTGTGGCAACAGAGCATCAGCATTATAAAATCTATCTCTAAACAATTACAAGCTAAACTAGGTAATTTTAGTTGTCTAGTATGCCCTTGAAGCTCTTAAGCTAACAATACATTTCAGAGGCTGATTGATAATAGACTTTTAAATATACTGCCAACAAAAAAAAGTTTTGGAGAACCAACAAAACAACCACTTTTACCATGAACTTCTTGACAACCAAGTTAAGTCCAATTAGTCAAATACTCTAAAGTCTTGACAGGAATATCCAGTTGGTACTAATCTGAGATTGGCAATAGGCAACCTCATCAGAAACATCATGACATTATTTCTGAGTGTCAAAATGTAATGTTTTTTAACTACTTTCAATAATTAAACTACTATTACAAATTAAATTTTGTGAAAGAATTGAATACTTTTGTTTCAGCAAATACTATGAACTTGAAGCCCTAATAGCTGACCCTGTAGATGGTCCTATCTTTGCTTCACTTTTAGGTAAGTGCCTGTTTGTGTGGAAATTTTATGCATGCTAAAAGGGTCATTTTAAATTTGAAAGTAGATCTCAATTGGACTCTTTAGGATTTCATAAACTTTTACCTGAAAATCTTAAGGTTATTTTAAATATGGGAAATAGTGGTTATAAACAGTACGTATTTTGGGTTAATTATTTACATGGGTTGTGGGCAGAATTTATAGATTAGTTAAACAGTTCATGAGTATAAAGCTTTAAGCACAAACCTTTTAGTGTATGATGTAAGGAGCATTACATTTTTTTAAGGCTTATATTTTTATTTTAGTTTAACTAAGGTCTTTTTAAGGCACAGATTTGCAATGATGTCTTTATGCATCTTGATAATTTGTTTTAGTTTAAATGGGACATGAGAATAGCTAGTTTTAATGCTGTTTGGCTCTATATAAATTCTTGACATGAAAAATATAGCATGCTGTTGGAACATTCAGGTTACTGTTATTGTGATTTATGTTGAAATTGTAAAATTAAGGGGAAAAAAATTAGTAATGCATTCAGTATACATAAGTAAATTTATTCAATAAAATTATTTGTTTAACACTTGAATGCTTAATTTAAAAGTTTTAAAATAATTAATACCCTTAAACTTTAGTGATGGCTTTGCAACTGTTAGATAGGCAACAAACTGACATTACTTTGGATAAAAAAGAGTCATAAATGTATATACTGGACTTATGTCAGATTACCACAATCTTCAATCTTCTGTGACCAGTTTAAAGAATGTGATTGCTTCACTGTAAAAATCTGAAGAAGTTCATTAGCATGATGGCTGAAAAGTGATAAAAATAAATCCACTGCATCTTGAATTTAAAAAAGAAAGGCTTAAACAGGTATTGTGCATGAATTGTCAAGCATATAGGTATATAGATAGATGAGCAAGCTATTTTTGTCCGTATGCCAGAACAAATTTGGTTTAGCTACTAGTTCCTGGAATAGTCTTGATAACTTACTTAGCTCAGAAAATGGATGACTAATTAAATAAATATTTTAAAAAAAGATGCTGAACATCCTGAAACTTAAACAATTTGAAGGCATATGTTTGTTGATTGCTGCTTTGTTACATACCTTAAATTTCTGTGCAGAGTGATTTGATTGGCTAGGCCTTTGGTCTTTCCTCAATCAGCTGTCAGGTAGCTCTGAGAATGCTCACATAGACAGTAAACTCAGCTAATTATTATGAAATACTGTTTAAATATGTCTTAGATTTAAGATTTCATTAAAGTCAAAGGAAGATATTGTAATTAATGTAGCATTTAGTCTATATAGAAGACTAGGAATAGATGGAACATCAGTACTTATCTGATGGCTGTATCAGTGATTCACCCAAATGTGAACCATGATCACTTTCTCTCAGGTAAATCATAATAACATGAAGAAAATCATGTGACCCAGTAGTTCTGAAGATCACTTAAAAACTAAGCATTATAATAATCTAAGGACAGAAAAACTTCTGACAAATTATGTAATGACTTTTATTGCAATTAATTTATACAAAAATATGAAACAAATGTTTAATGAAATTAATTTCTCAAAAAATCCAGTGTAGTTTAGGATAGGTCTACAAAACCTTACTATAACTTATTCCTGGAAATGTATCTATCTAGCTCTAACTAAATCTCACTAGTAAACTTCTTTCTTGAGTTTACAAATTCTGTTATTTTCTATAATAAAAAAAAAATAATCAATTTAGTCTATATATATTTTTCATTTTTTCACAATCTTCTATTCTGTTTTAGATTAAAATCATTTTGTTTCTAAGATTCTAGAACAAATGCAACTTTTCACATTTTATAAAAAAGGGTTGCTTCTCTAAATTAAAAAAAATAATTTTAAGGCAGCCTTATTTCATAAAAAGGCAGTTTAAAATTAAAAATGAAAGGCAGCACCTTAAATTATTTTTTGCATATAAATAAATAAATAAATATTCAATTTTTCCAGTCATCTTCTCAACATATGTACAACCATTTCACTTGGCATATTTTTAAAATAGAGATTAATTCATTAATTTCTTATTTCTTATAATAATAATAATAATAATAATAATAATAATAATAATAATAGTAAATTACTAACCATACAAGCTATAGTTGAGTGAATTTGTTTATTTAGTGATTGAATATTTAAAGAAAGCAGCAAATGCCAATATATTCAAATTTCTGACACCACAAATTATTTAATTAGTATTCATTTTTAGGTCAGTCCTTGTTTTTGTTTAAATTGTTTGAAGATGAATGAGAGAAACAGATGAAACTGAAAGTTAGATGTAGTGTGATTTGGCTTTACATTATTTTTCCTTGTGATAAATAAAGACCTTTAAAAATTTTCAAATAGTTGGCCCATGTGCTCTGGACTATACTAAAATGAAAACTTCTGATCACTACTGGACTGATCCACCAGCTGATGAACTTGTTCAGAGACATCGGATACACACTGGAGGCAACCACCACTTGACCGGACCTGGTTCACCAAAAAGACCAGGACTGCAAGTAGGTTTTAAGTCTAGCTTTTTTTAGTACATCAGTAAAATAATGTGACACAAAGCTGATATTGTATGTGTATGCGTACATGGGCCCATATCTGTTTTAACTGCAAGTGCAAGTAGTCAATTATACTTAAAGGAACAGTTCAGTCTAAGTTGCTTTGTTAAAAGCTTAACATCGCATAGTCTCATAATTAATGAGACTGAATAGTTTTAGATGTTTTCAACATAATTTTTTTAAAAAGTTAGTGCAAATTAATATTCAATTGCTTACACTTACCAGTTAATGACAAGTTTGTGACAGTTGATCATTAACATGTTCTTGTTTGTGTTGTATTATTATTTTTTTTGAAAATTAAATTAAACATTACACACCTATTATACAAAGATTTTTGCTAGTTCACTTTTATTTGCAAAGCAGTACTTTTACTCTTTTTAATCCTTCATTGCCCTGCCATAATAATATTGCTACTTGTTGTCAAATAGTTTATTAGTTTTTTGTAGAAAAAAGGCAAATAAAGAAAAGAAATAGAGTGAAATTTTATGTTAATACTTGGTCAAGCCACTATTTGTACCTTGAAGAGACTACCCTATTTGGCATTGACTCAAAAATATTTTGTTTTACAGTCTTGTCTGAGTTCCTTCATATTTATATGAGAGCTTTCTTTAATTTCATCATGTTGGCTGAATGTGAATGGGTCACTTGTGACTAATGATCCAGATGATCTCACAGATGCTCAACTGGATTCATATCAGGGCTTTGAGATACCAAGGGAATTTATATATCTTGATTCTTCTTTTAGACTGGTCACATGATGGGTGTGGCATATAGTGCTATTCTCCTAAAGAATATGAGCATTGAATCTCTGCCTTGTTAGTATAGTGGAAGTATAATATCCTTTAAATGGCAACATACCCAGCAGAATTGAGATGTCTCTCAACAAACACCAATTTTGTGTTTCTACCTTGAAGACTTTGGGGTTGAAGGTCTTCATTAGGTCTTCAAACCCAGGTGTAACTTCCAGAAGTAAATTGTTGAAACCTGGATTCATCAGAAAAGCATACACACCACCTATATTCAAGTAGGTTGCTTTGCCCAGCAATGGCATTTGCTTCAGTGAGCTTGCAATAATATTGGCTACAGAATATGAGAAATTCTGGGATATTTAGCAATCTGCCATTGACTTTAGCCACACAATGGGTGTTCTGTAGCAAATTGGAGGAATATTGTGGGTTTCACGTGTTTTGGGCATGCTGATAGTATACACTTTTTATCTGCCTACCTAACTGTCTATTATATACATAATCACACCTGAAAGATGTACATTTATGTTAGATAAATATATTTATCAGGGTGGCCAATTGATATGGCAGGGCACCCACCCACTATATGTGTTACTTAACAAATCTGTCATTTTAGTATGTACAAAAGCTTGAAAATTATCATCATTCATATCTATTTCTTTTTTATATAATTACCACATCAGAAGAAAACTTAATTTTCACTGATTAAAAAAAAAAAAGCAGGTTCTAATTAAAATTTTTTGGTAATGAGCCTAGATCTATAAGAACAATTTTTAATTCTCCTTTGGTTAACATGTTATTATCTACAATAAAGAAAAAATATCAGTTTTCTAGAAAAATGAAAAGAAATAAAAGATAGTTATTTAATTAATTACAGTTATAAAATTCAAAAGTTCAGATTAAATAATCAGCAATAAAGTTTATCCTACTGGCTTCTGATTAAAAAAAACAACAAACCAACCAGCATTTTCAAGTGACAGTGCTCTTGCCACCCTTTTTTTTTTTCAAAAGAAAAAATATCTATACTGCAGTAGATTTTATATTCGTTTACAAACAGAAAATCTCCAAAGAAATAGTGGTAAATACAATGATTCCTCCAAGTTATTTACAAGTTTATTAAAGCAGATGTTGATGATCAACTTTAAATGAAAAACTGAAGTTTTTAAAACCTGCCAAAAACTTAGAATCAAGAATAGCTCTGTATTAATGGTACGAAGGTTGATCGCAAATGAATGTTGTAAAAGTTCTCTAAACATCAAACTATTATATATATATTACTCAGCTCCTGGTATAATTCTGAAAAATAAGTCTTCCTGAAACTATTCTAACTCCTAATCCACAGTCTAATGACAAGATTGAAAGCTGGTAGATTAGACAAAATAATAATAGTAATATCAGTAGTGTTTTAACACTGAATACAACTCAGAATGTCTAAGGCTCTCATTTGGTATCTTCAGAAATGTACAAACGTTATCATAGTACATGCATAATGCAAGGTATAGTCTCAGTCTAACAACAGGATTATTACTTTAGGGTATGCTTTTAGAATTGATAAACCTATCCGAATGGAATAATTAATTGGTAACTTAAGAGATATAGTTGTTTGTAACATGTATCTAGACTACTAAGCTAGCATTCATTGAAAAACTTTGAATTAGATCATCAGATAAAAAGATAAAGCTAAAAAAAACTTTCTGTTAGGGTTTGATTAGCTATGGTACTTGAGCCTTTTTTTATCACCTAACAAATCTTTACGTATTCAGATAGCCTGGATGACTTGATAATGGGTGAATTCCTATAGTAATTTGGCTATCATTCCAAATTAGTTAGCAAAACAAAATTGTTTAAATTAAAGATTTCCAGAAAACAGCAGCAGCGTTTCCTTGATAAATAATTTGCCTTATAAGAAGCTTTTTAAATGTATGTGTGATAATTTATATTTATCATGGATGAGTTTAAAATATCTAAGAAAAAGCTTTAACAAGACAGTTTCAATTGGAATTAAAACCAGTTTAGCATTTACACTATTGTAAATAAGTAACTTATTATTGTAGCTAAGGCCATGTGTTTTTACAGATTTTCAAACCTTTAAAAAGTGTTTTAAAAAATCATCAAAAACACACTTTTAAATTAATGTACTTTTTAAAGAGATTATTTTTAGAAAATTATGTATACCTAAAAAAAATCTTATATTCTGTTTTACAGTGATGAACAAAGAGGGAACTTCAGAAAATTTCCTGCTTTCAGTACAGATAGTGCTTTTTTTTTTTGCTTCCAGTTTAATTATGTATTTTATTTTGTTGTCAATTAATTGTTTTGTTAAAAATAACAGTTTTGAAATTGTGAAAGAGAAACTGCCTTTATTGCAGATCATGAACCTTCTCTTCAACAATAAACAAAGGTTGGTTGGTCGCAACCATTAGTTACTGTTGTCTGTCTCCCTTGTTTTCCCTTTTCCCTTTCCCCTAATAAAATCTTGACCTCACCAATATTCCTGAAATGCTTAGAAATACTATTTTCCAAGTCTGTCTTCACACGCTTAATATCAGTTTGGTAGTTTATTTTTATTTTAAACTTTGAGCACAACTTTTAAAAAATTCCTACTAATCAGAGTAGCATACATCACTAAAGAAACCTGAAGCTTTCTATTGTCTTTTTCTTTAAATAAAAAGAAAATGTATGAACTTACAGTGTACTTCAGAGTTGTTGTTTTTTTATTATTTAATATTTTTAGTAATAATTAAATCTTCTGAGAAAATAGATCTGAATGTAAGTTTTTATCATAGAGTGAGCCATAACCAGAGTACTGGCTAGTATCAGAACTAGAATTATGACAGTGTAAAGTGCTGCTTCAGGACATTAGATAATCATTCAGCCTTAAAAGATTTAATTGATTTCAGGCTGTATTTACTATAAAATTAATTTGTTTTAATTGTCTCTCAAAATCAGTATTGATCTAAACATTGCAAACTGAAGCTGCAAATTTTATATCAGAAATGACTTTTTTTTTTTTTTTTTTTTTGTCTGCCAGACTGAGGAGAATTCTTATGAATGCATTTATTTTAAAGATAAATTAAGATCTAGTCTATTAATAAAACTATTTAGATTTCCAATCTTGTTAGAATTACTGCAAATTTTATGAGCTTTTTAATCATTAAAAGAAACATTATAGAGATTTGTAGTGTATAATGCACCTGACTTTTAACCAAAAGGTATCTGAAAACTTTGAAGAATGCACATCATACATGTCAAAGGTATTTGATAAATAGCCAACTTCTAAAATTACCCCCTCTCTCTCTCTCCATCTCTCTCTCCATCTCTCTCTCTCTCTCTCTCTCTCTCTCATGTTAACAACCTTTTAAATTTAAGTTTAGTTTGATAATCATTTAATGGAAATTGATGTGGTGTCAGAATATTTATCATATTCTTAATATGTAAGTTCACCTACATGTGTGTACTTGTTAGGATATTTTGTACATATTGTTCTGGTTGTGTAATGCTTTGCATTGGACACAAGTCTCTAGTGCAATGCTTATGTAGAGGGGCCATTATCTCAGCAACAGATGGGTAAGCTTGTAATGAGTGCAGCACACAAACGCACATTCCTACTGGATCTCTCCATTTTTAGATGTTGGAGGAAATCAAAGTGTGAAGAAGAGTTATGCTAAAGGAGATACACCAAACCATGGTTGCCCCAAGTAGAGATCGAACTCTACTTCTCTAGCTTAGCAGTCTTAAAGGCTAAGCCACCAGCTGTTCTTGTACATGATATCAGTGCTTTTGTGTTCTACAACTCTGATTTATAAAATGACAACTCTTGGCCATCAATGATTTAGTATTTAAAAAAATAAAATAAAATATCCTGAAAATCTTTAATCTTAGTAAATTCACATCATCTTACTACCATACTGGTGAGTTTTTCCTTTTTTTTAAATGAAACAGTGTTTGTTAGGTTGGATTCCAACATTTATCATCACCCTCTGGTGAAATTATATATGCTGACACTATAAAAAGTTTGCTGTTATTAGTATTGTTTTTTTCTTCTACCCTTCTGAGACTTTAGTGTGATTAATTCACCAAGAAATGTCAGATACTTTAATCGTTTTAATACTTTGTGTGAAAGCAGGTCCGACGGCACACAAGCTCCAGCAGTGAGGAGAGCATGAAGGGGCTTCACTTGTCAGCCAAGGAGTATGTGGAATCCCTGCACCAGAACTCAAAAACCACCCTGCTCTATGGCAAGAACAATGTGCTCGTCCAGCCTATCAGCCAGGCCAGTTTGTTTTTCCATCACTTTTCTCTACAAATTGAGCCACTATTACTGTAATTTTGTTTTTTTTTCCTTCTACTTAGCACTTCAACTGAAATTCCTTTCAGCACCTTTTTATTTTGTTTGTTTTAAGACAGAAGAAGAAGATATTCCTTTAATAAATAAAAACTTGATTTAAAAAAATTACTGAAATATGTCTCCTTGTTTTACTAAGAAATGTTAAGAGTTTTTGTTTGTTGTTGATTAAGATTTAACAATCAGGACATATAATAAAGGGTGTTTCAAAAAGTTGTATACATAATTTCATAATTACCTTATAAAGGCATTTTGTCTCTCAGTGTTAAGATGTATTTTATTTAGAAGCTCAGATGATAGTTCTCTGCAATCCAACAACACACTCCTGACGTTAAATTTTTTCAGTTTTTGTCAGAAATGACAAACATAAGATTTTCCTTTGATTAGCACAAATGAAGTGGTGCTGGAAATTTGAGATTGCTGCCAAGGCACAGCATGCATGGATAGATGAGTATGAATCACCAGCACCAACTCTCTTTAGAATCACACATTAAGGAACAAATTTGAGGTCAAAAGCATCATATAAGACATATGAGAAAGTGCCATAGTTAGATTGTAAATTTGTGTCTTTTTCTGCGATCTTATAGGGACATTCTTCTTCAAATGACATAGTGACAGGTGATTGGTATCTCATTCTTCTTCTTAACAATACTGTGCCTGGCAATGAAAAATTATTTTACCAGCAAGGTGGCACTTCTGTACATTTTGATGAAGATGTATGGGCATTTTTTTAAACACTACTGAGAAGTTGATGGGATGACAGACCATTTGAATACTTGCTGTGCTCTCCAGATCTCACCTCCAGATTCTTCCTTATGGGGTGTCTTCAAGGACAAGGTGTACACTACAAAACCAGCTACCATCTATGACCTCTAAAAATGTGCCACTGCATGTTGCTCTGTTATCAGATGCTGCAATGCTCTTTGGATGTCAGTTGTAGACTTTTTGAATACCCCTTGTGGTGTATGATGTTTGAGGTGTCTGATGTATAAAGAAAAAATTTTATTTGGCAATGTCTGCTTACTAGGCTATTGAAAAGTATTTTGGTTTGTTGTGTATGCATGTAGACACACAAGCTATCAAAGTTTCAGAATTCATGGATTTTTAAACACTTGTAGGGTTACATCATTCTACATCTTCTGCATTAACAAGATCTTGCCCTTTGTGACTTTATGCTGTTTTCCAGTATGAATTTCTTTCTGAATCAGCTGAAACTAATGTGTTAAAGAGGGTTGCCAAGAATGGGTTATGGCCAGTGTTTCAAAGTCTTTACAAATATTGGGAGAAATGTATCAAAAGTCAAGAATACAATTTTGAAGGGGATCATACCAAAAACTAACTTTGATGCATGGTTTGCTCATACAAGGGCTGGTCTTGTAGCCATGTTAATAAAGCTCTTTATAGTAGGAATGCCAGTAGTCTCTTTCTCTTTGTTCAGTCATTAGTTAAATGATAGTACTCTTTTAATGACTTAATATCTCAATATTTTCTGTTCAAGCCAAAGCATCAGGAAATTTATGTGGGGTAACTATTATGGAAAAAATATCAATTTGTGGGCGAGAGAAATATAATTCTAATGAGAACTTATGAAAGTTAACTGTTTATTGCAGAAGGAAGATGTTGAAGCTCTCCCTGGCTACCTATCTTTGCACCAGTCAGCTGAGGGTCTGACTATCAAATGGACGCCAAACCAGCTGATGAATGGATGCTACGAAGACAGACAGGATGACTTTGACAGAAGGTATACTTAAGACATAAGGCATCATAGAATTTGCTTTCTAACTTTGGTGATTATTAATCTACCTACCTGTTTTTGCTATCTGCTATACTAATACTGTACCCTCACTAAATTCACACTTGTTTACTGCTATTATGGTGATAGATGATTTCCTCTTTGGTAAAAACTCTGTTAGAGTCTACTGACTAAAGCAAAAAAAAATAAAGAAGGCATTATAATGATCAAACCGAACTTGTAACTAACTTTAGGGACATTAATAATGTTGCTTACAAACAGTCTCCTCCCTCCACGCCAAGTGGTAGTAACGGCACACAACTGGTTTTCTATCAGCATACTGATTACAGCAAATAGATGAGAAGCCCTTGTTTTTAGGGTAACTAAATGGTAACAATGGTAAAAAGAATATTCTCCATACAATAACAAACCATTTCTCTCGACTCTTGACAAAGTGGCTTTTAATATGGAAATTTTAGATTCGTGTCTACAGTTTTGCAGAATCTCTTTGCACATGATAAATACTGAATAAGTACTAATTTGAAAATACTACGTACAGCTGGTAATCCATGTGGAGACAGGTTTTTTTGTTTAACCAAAAGTAGCAAAACTTTAAAATTAATCCCTGTAAATATTTATAGTTAATAACTTTTTTTTATTTTTTAGCAGGGAGTGTGTATATTTTTGTTTTGGGTTTTTTAGTATTTATGGTTAGAACAAATGATGGTCAGATATGTGTCTTAATGCTATTCTCTCTTAACTTAGCTGCAAAGAACCTTGAAGGTTATAAAATAGATATAAATGATAAGTTTTTATTAATTGAGGTTTTTTTGTAATAATCAGAACTTCCTAATTTGAACCATAACTTGCCATTTTACAAATTTAAGGTAATGTTATTTGAAGACAAAAATAAAAGTATAATTTTTTAAAATTAAAGTGTTGTTTTAAATGAAAATATAATGCTATGATGATTTAAAATTTAAATTGCTACATGTTTATCACAAAGGGTATAATGAATTCTTATTTTTTCATAAGTATGAATTTTCAGTGGAAAAATAAAAGTATTGAAAGACAGGTGTAGAGTGGCTGAGCTTTTGTTTGCTTACTGTTGCCTTGTACACAATGCATACTTCACTAACAAAAATATTTTTCTAAAAGCAATTAGATAAATTGCTTTTTATTTAACATTACAAACTTTTTTAAAGGGAAACTCTAAACTCCTAATCATTTTTAATACAAATATTTAAAAAGTCTAATATACTCCATATTAAGAAAATGTTGGGTGTCTTAATGTTGACAATCAAATGAAAGTTGTAGTCAGAATTTTTCTTTTTAGGTATTGTTTCCATCTGACGTTTTCATTCTAAAACTCCAATTAAATGCTTATAGAACTTCTTACTTTTTACTAAGTCTGTATCTCCTTCCTAGATAATTGTTGCCATAATTTCTGCTCTAAATATGTGCAAAGAACATTCATTATCACTTGGCATGCTTGAGAAAGTTTTTTTTGGTTTTTCTTAAAGCTATTTGGGCAGTTACAGTATAAAGAATACATGGCACCTGGTTTAGTCATCTGATATTTTAGTTATCACATCAGAATGATAATAAAGGTAATTTAACTAACATTTTAAGGAGACTATCTGATTTTTGAATAATGTGACATGCATTGTTGCATGCAATTGACTTTTTTAAAATGAAAATAACTGCAGGTGTTGTCTTAGCAGCAACTAATTTAATGGATGATGTTGAAAAAGATTTTGGTTGAATTCTGAAAATTCAAGAAAAAGTTGTATTTTTTTCTATGCTTACCATTTTATTGAATGCTTATTGGTTTGAGTCTAATAATGTTATGTATCTGAATTTTTTGATGAAATGGACATTTTTACTACATGAAAAAATCAAATGTGTAACTAGACTTTTTGTTTGTTTAGTTACATTGTTATTATAATAGATAGTAAAATCATGCTATCAAAAGGTTCCTGGCCTAAATTTATTCAGACAAAACTAAAGCACAAATCAGTTAAACAAATTTATCTCCTTCAAAGTTGTCTCCTCCTGACTGAGCACACTGATTCCAGCACTCCTGCCACTTGTTGAAGCATTTCTAGTACCCTTCTTTCACAATGACTTTTAGTTTCAGCATCATATTTTCGATAATGGTTGGCACATCCTGAAATCTCTCTCCCTTTAGGGTGCGTTTCAGTCTGTGGAATAGAAAAATATTTTTCAGTGCCAAATCTGGTGAATACGGTGGATCACGAACCAGTGGAATGTTGTGCGTGGTCAGAAATTCTAGTGTGGAGTGTGCTAAGTGACGGTACATTTTTGTGATGCAATGTCCACACACCTAGTTGGCAATTTCCAGCCCATTTTCCATTGAAATGCATCTCCTAGGTATTTCAGAATGACCAAATAAAACCACTGATTTACTGTTTGACCTTGCGGAACAAACTCATGGTGCACAACACCCTCAATGTCAAAAAACACAATCAACGTAGACTTCACATTTGAATGAACCTGTCTTGCTTCTTTGGTTGAGATGACAATGTAGTCCTCCACTGAGAAGATTGATGCTTAGTCTCAGGGTTGTAGCCATAAACCAAAGTCTCGTCACCTGTAATGATGCTATGTAGAAAGTTTTCATCACAGGCTTCACAAACGATCAGTGAGTTCTTGACACTGACATGATGTTCCTTCTGTTCTGGAGTGAGAACTTGCAGGACAAACTTTGCCAAGACTTGCCTCATTCTCAAATCTTGAGTCAAAATCACTGGCATGTGCCGTAGGAGATGCCAACCTCTTTAGCCACTTCATGAATCGTCATTTATCTGTCACTATGAATCATGTCACGAACACACGTGATTAATTCCTCACTATATGAGGTTGATAGACAGCTGGAGTGCAGCTCATCATCAATGGAAGTTAAGCTATTTTTAAACCAAGAAAACCACTCAAATGTTTTTGAATGGCTGACTGCTTCATCTCCAAATGCTATTCTTAACATTTCATAGGTTTCTGTGGCTGTTTTTCCAAGTTTCACACGTTGCTCCTTCACAACAGTCATTTTACAATGGGAGATAAAACTAAACACATCTTCACAGAACTGTGCAATGCGCACAACAGATACAAGACGCCTGCTTTCTGCCAAAGGTATGATGTCAGCAAATGTTGCCAATCACACCCTCTTATTAATATTTCTAATGTGTACTTCATTTCCATACAATAAATTTAGTCCCAGAACTTCTTGATCAGACCTTGTACTTACAGATTTGTATTATTAAGCTAATTAATAAAAGCTTTTTTTCTTAACAGAAATTCATTAACTCTCTTTTTTTAAACATGAAAATATGATAATGTTTGCTTGTTTAATTTTGTATGCACTGACCTTTTAAAGAGTATTGCACCTTGACACGAACATCAAGCAAAAAATAAAAAGAAAAATTTTTGTCTAATAACTTTATATATTATTTGGTAGATTAATATTGTTTGCCTCTGTTTTCTTTATTTACATCACTAAAAAGGATATATGACAAAACAGTTTGTTTTTTAGATGATTGGATTACAGGTAGAAGAGCTTGATTGTGGCATCTAAATCACTAATCTTTTTTTTTCTATCTTTTTGTGGTACACGTGAAAGTTCATGTATGCGTGTGTATCTCCGAGAAGGGAGTGGAGGGTGGTGGCTGAAGCCGTGTAGGGGCCAAAACCCGGTGTGGAGCAAGCTCCCATTAAGGCCTAAAAAGCCGGGTTGAGGCGCCGAAGCACCTCGTATATCTGGCCGCCGAGGCATCCAGAGTTAGGGGCACAAACGCCCCACATTAGAGTGACCGCTTCCCCAGCCAAAAACCAATCTTGGGAAAAAAGGCCTCTACAGGTCAAGTCTGAAAACCGGTCTCGACGCACCTAACCTTCCCAGCCAGATAGGCAGGCCAAAGGCAAAAAGCACCCCTCGCCTCCACTCTTTTCAGGCAGAGGACTTTCCGTCTATAAAAGCCACTAAGCAGAGTACTCGCCTCCCCACCCCCATAAGGTTGACCCCAAGTGACCTCGCCCAAAGGGCATGGCCAAAGGGAAAAATATAATTTCTTAAATGATAAACACAAACATAAAAAGCAAAAATGGGTTAATTTTTAAATATGAATTTGTAATGATTTTTCAAAATATTTGAAAGGTGTATTATTGTTTTTTTCTGTAAGACTATCACATTATAGTAATATCTCCAAGTGAAAATATTTTTTGGAATTTGACTGTTACATACCACCAATAGTTCAATAGTAGACTGCTAGGGTTGAGAGCCTGAATTTAATTCCAGCTGGGATCAGCTCAGTTTGGTGTACCTTTGCCACATCTGAAAATGAAGAATTCTATTAGGGCTTTTGCCACATACCCAAATTTATTGTGAAAGGTAAAGGGAAATCACTTCAAATGTTCATCTTCCTGTGTGGCTCTGTGCCATGGATTTGCCTGTCAGAAAAATACTGATGATGATTATATGGGTATCAGTGACTGTTAATCTGTTTCCTTCCAGGTATTGGAACTTGGTGCTAAAGGCTTCAACAATAAAATTAGGATTTCTAAAGAACCCCCTTAGAAAAACTCTTAAATGTCAGTGCAGAGTAATGTTTTATTAGAGTCATTACAGTAATTAGAAATGTTCATGTTTACAACTGAACATTCTTCTCAAACTCCAGAAATTAAAATGCTTATTTATTTGTTTTATCTAAAAAAATGTTTGGTGGATGTTAAGTCAGTGGTAATTATTTTATAATATCTTGAAATTGTTTGGCTACAGTTTCTACAAGGCTGATGTGAATGTGACTGTTTACTGATGGTCTCACACTAAAGGGAGGGAGGTTCCAGGGAGATTACGTTAATGTGCTGTTAAAGCACTCTGGAACAATTTACCACACTTGTGACAAGTTTATCTGAGAAACCAAACATGTGACCATGGACATTTTCATTGGGGGGGGGGGGGTTCTAAATGAATCACGGGAAATATTTTGAAGTAAAAAAAAAAAAAAAATAAATAAATAAATAAAATCAAATACCTTTTTGATAGGGAAAAAATTAGTATCTTTTAATTTTTTGTTGTTACTATGCTTTCATTACTAAGCATGCCCCTCCCCAACACTTGATATTTTGTCAATCCCCCCATAATTTATCCTTTGAAACTGACATTTTGCCCCTTGAAAAAATACTGCAGACACCCGTGCACATGACATTACCAACAGGATGTATCGAAATGCTTTCCTTATCAGAGTTATTTGGTAGAGACTATGCCATGGTGCTGTAAAACAAGAACATTGATTGGTAAATCTTTCAGAAATTTATTATTTATTATTATTATTTACTTTGCTTTATTTTGTAATTATTATTATCATCATCATCATCATCATTATTACTTTTTGCACCTTCATGTCTACGCTACAGTACTGGATTCATTCTCACATCTGGATACTGTATGCATGCCAGTGCTTTCACTTGTACTAATTAACAAGTTGTTGTGTTTGTTTTTTGTTGTTTTTTTTTTTTTTTTGGTTTTTTTTTTTTTTGTTTGTTTTCTTCTTATTTTGTGGGTGTTACCTGTGTGCATTTCTGCGGGAGTCGAGGGCTGCCCACAAACCGTACCTCCAGAGCACTAAGGGCAGGACCATGTAAGTAGCTGGCTAGTTTCAACTAACCTGCAGCTGCAACTGGAGTGCTATGGTGACAGCATGCATGGCTAGCAATAGCATTACGTGTGTTCCTCTGGTAAAGGCAGCCTGCAAGGTGGAAGCTTTTACTCTGCTTGTAACATTTGCCAGTAACCTTTCTGCTATGGCTGAGTTTTATCAACATTGCATTGGGAACATCTGCTCTTCTTCATAATCCTCAACTTTTACAAAACAATATGCACATCAACAGGAAGTTTTTAAAATGTTTATATTGAATATGTTTATGCTATTATTTATTTTTATTTTCATGCATGAATTGTTTTTTGTTTTTTTTTTTAAATTTTAACCTGTTCTGATGACTGGAGATGTTTTGATTTAGCTGAATTATAAACTTACATGTTTCTCTTTAGTATTATCATAACATTTAGATCTTCTAAAAATGAAAAAAAAACAGTACAAGTTAGCAGTGGTTTAGTTTTTCCGATGGTTTTGTCTATTTAAGCAGTGAAAATATGATGAATCTCTCTAATATGCAATTGAACATGGTTAAACAGCCACTTAGATGAACCAACTCCCTGTCCTTAACAACCATAATAGATTCCTCCCAAGGTACATTTCATGCTAAAATGCCTCCAATAAGCAACCAATCAAAGGGGAAATTGTATGTTTGAGCAACTTAGTCTTAAAAAATTGTGATGCTCAACACATGGTCAATGTGCAAAACATCAGTTATCCTAAAATTTAGTTGGAATTTGTAGTAGTCTATATTTTTTGTTTTATTTTTTTTGTTGGGGATAGCAAAGGTAAAACACCCAGGTATGCAGTAAATACAAAATGGACTTGTATATGCAGTGTCTTTCACTTCAGAGTTGTGATTCTTTTAGTTTGAATTTTATCTTTGGTTGATGTTAGACTTTGTTTTGTTAAAAAAGAAATTTTTTTTTTCTTGTCTTTATTAATCACTAGTAGTTTTTTTTTCTCTTGTTTTAAAATCTATGATAACAGTAACATTTGATTACTTCAACTTTATCTAGCAAAGCACACAAGGCTTTGACCACAAAGCTGTGCACTGATTCAGAAATAAGTGAGAGTTAAGTGACTGGAGAATAGCAGAGTAAATTGGCATTTTGAAAATCAAGTTTAAAATACTTTAAAAAAAGGGAGGGTTTATGTACTGTTTCATACTACTACATCTGTGTGCTGATTGAGTACCTATTAATTATCTCTGTATAAACAATTTAGTATTTATTGCTGCCACAACTACATCTTAATGTAATTGTTTTTAGAATTTATGTACATATAAAGAACGCATGTTAAACTGTTGCAAAGATTATTGTGATAATATATAACATAGCTCAGTTTTATATATTTTCAGTTAAAGTGAGTGTTGACTGTTCATTGTGCATTATCTGATTTAAGAGACTCATTTAGATGTCTCCCATGAGTGGTGGTTAAAAACAGAGGTTTAAATGTATATCACTCTCACATAATGAGAAAGTAGAAAATATTAGTTTTTTTTTCATTTAGGATTAATATCAGCCTGTGACTCTCAAAGGTGATGAATAGAATCTGGTGGGTATGTCTAGCCATGCATCTATCTATAAATTTGAGCCTGATAAATGTTTATATCGATGGCCTTTGGGGTCATTAGTTGTATGTTCCATACCATGCTATTGGTGTCTCTTGAATAAGTCTGATTGTTGCATGTTATTTCTAGCATACTGTTTTTTTACTTTCAATATACTTTGTTGTCCAACTATTAGACTATTTAAAAAGATTCATCACTAAATAAAATAGTATTTAGCTCATATGGTAGTCTGACTATCTGTCACTGGCTCTCTTGATTCAGAACGAGTCTTGGAAGAAGCTTAAATGACCTGCTGCAGATGGTGCAGGCGGATGTAATTATTTTTCCAAAGGGTGATAAGACTTGGTTTTTTATTGCATATTTTTTTTTGCCCAAAAGTATAATGTGACTTAATGTCCAGCCTCTAGCCATCTGATTTGGATTTTAGAATACTTTTTTTTACGCTAGTCCCAACATAGCCTAGATACTTTAGTACAGTTAGTTGCTTCTGTGCTAGAAAATTATAATGTAGCCCTTTCATTCATTTTGTCACCATAGGATATTGTGAGCTTCTGCAAACATACTGGTTGTTTATTCACACAATGTCTACCCAAAAAAGTCATTGTTGGTATTTGCAAAGAGCAAATGCTCAATTCTAATAAAATTTATTAATATCATTGTTTTAGATAAAGATCAGTGTATAGTGATAAAAATTATTTAAGCTGTAAAGATATTTTAGAAAATTTCTCTTGTATTTGACAACCTGTAGCAGCATTTAATTTTTTTTTAAATGTATGACAAAATAACTGGTTATACTACTACCATATGATATCTAGTTTATTTAGAATTTGACAATAATGTGTTCTCTCCTTGAGTAAGAATTGCATATTTTTAACTGGAGAAACAGTTAGAGGGACACAGTTTCTCAATTTTTTTACCTTTATTATTTGAAAAATTGTTTTCCAAGAAACTTGCTAGTAGCAATTTCAATAAATCCTAATGCTACAGTTATCTGCTCATATTTCTACCTGGGTTTTTTTTGTACAGGTTTTCTAATAACCAAGAGATGGTGTTTGACTTCTGTGAGCAAAGATACACAAAGGTGCTTTAACATGGAACACTATAAACTAAAATTTTCTTCAGCAGATTGCACATTCTAGAAATTCTAGTTTCTTTTTTTATAGGCAACTTTAATAACTTATTAAACAACAAAAAAATCATTTATATACAGTGTTTTTAAGCAAATTTAGCTTTAGGATTTCATTTGTATTTTTTATGCATATTACATTTGTACTTGCAGATGCATGTGTCTTTGTTTTTTATTTTCTTAACTTCAATTTTATTTTTCAGTCTTTACTGGGATTATGCACTTTCTATATACGTAGATGAGATTGTCTACATCCATTGCCATCAGCAACGTGAGTAATATATCTGAGAACCTCATCTGCAAGAGTAATTAACATCATACATTTTTCTTTCTGAAATATTTTGCCTAAAATTATTTTAAGTTTGTCTGTTTTCTCTACTAAAACATTCTCTCTCTAGAGAACACCCCCAGAACAAGCTATCAGCTACTAATCAAAAATATTTCCTCCCTCTTTTCCCAGTGGAATCAAGTATGTGTTATTGAAGAGCATGTTTGACACAAATATGCCATGTGTTTTGAATTGTCTATACAGATTGTAAGAAGGTTTTAAGCAAAATGAAATTAGGGAAAGATGTATGCTAGGTAACAGTTTTTATTATCTGAAATATAAGCAGTTTTAGTTTTATTTAGAACAACATTTTAAAAATGTTGGCTCTGATCATTTTCTCCATAGAAAATTAAACTAGGTATTTTTTTATTGTTTTTGTGAGTGCATGCACAAGTATCAAAATATTGTGGTGTTTTGGTTAAACAGCCAGAGTCCCCTAGTCCTGATTTGATTTTTAAACTGCACAATGATTAAAATGTATGCATAATTTATTTTCTTCCTCATCTGTAGCTGACTGCGGTGGCACCATTGTACTAGTGGGTCAGGATGGTGTGCAGAGACCCCCAATCCACTTTCCAAAGGGTGGGCATCTCTTGGCATTTTTATCCTGTCTAGAAAATGGACTTTTACCTCATGGTCAGCTTGACCCACCACTATGGTCACAGCGTGGCAAAGGTGAGTTCTTAGAGTGTCTTTAAAAATTTACTACCAATCAGTACTATCCAACAGCAGGTTTGATGAGACTGGGATTCACAAGATACTAGATCACAATTAACAACCTTAATGTACCAGAGATCAGCCATTGGATGTGAAAGTTGGATATTGTTATTTATCTGGTTGCAGCTGATCTCTCTCTCTCTCTCTCTCCTGTAAACATGAACTATAGGCTGATCATTAACTTCTACAAACTTCATACTACAGACATGTGTAGAAAAAATTAATATAAAATATTTAATTTGTTCTAGGAAAAGTTTTTCCGAAGCTGAGACGCAAATGCAACAAACTAGTGAGCAAAGAGGGCAGCACTAGCAGCTCCAGCACTGATGAAGAGGAGGCCACAGATTATGTATTCCGTATAGTCGCAACATTCAAACCAGAAAGCATACGTAAGTGTTATTTTTTCTTAACTATTTTCATTTTCACACATCGTCCTTTATTGTTCATTTATTATCTAATTCTTAATGAAAGTTTTTGAATCTTCTGCTATGTACATAACTATCTATTGAATGGTTTTATATTTCAGCCCCAGAGATGATGGACCCTAAAGTGAAAGTAAAGGCAGATAACTTTCCCTGGCCAATCAGATTAGTAGAACAAAGTCCCCCTTTGGCCCACTTATCAGTTCAGTCATATGCCAGAGCTCAAGAGGAGCAAAACAACTCTTGTTTATCTCGAGTAGCTGCCAATCACAGGTAGGTTTGGAGCCTCCTTCACTGCAGATACTGTCATCATTAAAGTAAAAGCAACACTGACTGACCTGATAATGCCTTACCTGTTTTGTTTTGGGACTTGGACATTACATTTAGATGACTGATACTAAAAAAAAAAATATATCATAACTACCTGTCCTTCATTATCTCTTTCCTTATGGTCTAATCAGACAAGAATGTCCACACTAACTTAACAAACATGCCCTAACAATTGCACCACACCACCCCCCAAAAAAGATGGTATCAAAATACAAAAATGTTCATATTTCAATGATTTGTTTAATCACCCTGACCTCATAGAAAATGCATAAACCTTTTATATTTATGCAATGAACTCTAATATAAAAATTTTCATCCTATTATCTTTGGAAAAATCAAAAATAGAATTATTAAATCACACTTGTTCTTTTTTTCTTAAAACAACAGAGCAACAATCAAACAGCTGTGTGACACTATGAAGAAACAGATTATTTCCCGGGCTTTCTATGGATGTAAGGATGCAGAGTTTCTCTTTATTTACTGAAAATGAAAGCAGTAGATGCTTTGAGATCGTTTGAAAGCTGCATTAACTTGAGATCTGAGTATTCTTCTTTACATTTTTAATCCATTTAACTGCATATTTTTTCCAACAGTTAATGTCAAACCTTGTGACTCTTTAAATTTATTTATTATCATACAGAATTTAAGATTTTAAAAAATCTATCAGTAATTAATTTTCTACATGACAAAGTAAATATTGTATATCTCTAGTATTGCTTGATTTAGCTCTGTCATATTTGATCTGCCATGTTTGAATGTTAAATAGATTTTCTTTATTCACACTTAAAGATGTCACAATGATGAAATCAGGTTTTTGTCATTAATAATGCATGTGTATGTATGTCCTGCCAACTCCAGTAGGAATTTAACCATGATCACGATTCTGACCTTGAAAAATGTGATGTATTTAATAATAAACCAGCTTTTAAAAAAAATTTCTAAACTTTTCTATTCAAATAAAACATTACCAAATTGATCATTAGGATAATATGTAAAGGAAATGAAATTGCAGCATATTCTATAGCTGCAATGTATTAATTGTAAGCAGTTTATACGTAGATGCAGTAACTGGAACTTTATTGATATTATTCTTCTGTTCTTGTATCAGGGTTGGCTCACTGTCGTCACTTGAAAACTGTGCGCACCCATTTGTCTGGTCTTGTCCACTCTATCATCATCTCACCAAATGAGCCACAGAATGCACTCAGTGGCCTCACTCCAGAAAAGTGGCAGGAAGTCTGCTCTGATGGGAAGGTCAGTTAACCAAAATCCTTATTGCTTGTAACAGATGTTTTTCCAAATTAAGAGCACATGTACAAGCTGTCTAGGTTTCCTTGATTGCATGGATAAATGTGCCAAGAAATTCAGAAGGATTTGGCTGTGATTTGTTTATTCAGAAGGAATCCATCAGTTTTTGGATGCTCAGCTCCACTAAAATGAGCCAAAATTTCATTTCTGCATTATTGACAAAACTCCAAAGAGAGATGATCTAGGATAATTGCCACAAAATGGGTTGAAAGTTATTTTTTTGGAGACTGCTAACACATGTATTTACTTAGCTTGGTTTGCTGCCAGTATTTAAAATTCTTGTGATTATTCTTATCTGACTGCTGTATAATGATTATAAATGAAAAGTCAAACTAGTATTACTAATTAAAAATAAAATGTAGAATGTAAAACTTTAACTAATCTTGCAGCACAGTCATGTACTTATCCTAAAACTGCCATTATTGTTATGATTTCTTGCTAAAAATAATCCCTCTTAAATTTCCATGTTGTTGAAAATCTAACTTTTTTAAACTCATGAAAGTATTTATGAACTTTTATGCTTTTGAAATCTACAGGCCAGCCATCTTTGAAACTTTTTGGTGGCAGATAATTAATAGTCAAAATGGAAACTTACACTCCAGAATTTTGGCACTTTTGGGAATGTTTTCCTTATTTCTGAATCATACAAGCAGAGATAGAAAGAAAAAAATGTATAAATTTGAATGGTGTGCAATAAAGGAATTAATTTTGTGAAGACTTTTGTTTTATTTAAAGAGGTATCTGTTTACCCCAGACAAGAACTTGAGGTGTAAATGTTACTCTACTTTTAAAAAAACTCTTTTTCAGGTTTCTGATCGTGCTGAACTATATCGATTAGTGTACTATGGTGGAGTTTCTCATGAAATCAGGAAGGAGGTAAATAAAACTGTTCTGTAGTAAAGCACCTTCACAATTTCTGTAGAGGTATCAAAAAAATGTTATTTCAGCTGCAAAATTAAAATGTGTTTTAATTGCTCTTGTAAGCAATCATTACACTGGACAACAAAATGAAACTTTTTGTCTGCCACTAAGCAAAATGTGGGTGATATTAGCTAAATTTTGGGTGCTGATTTCAAATCTGAAGTCAGAATTTGGCTAGGACATAAGGTTTTTGAGATATGCATAAGGAGAATTTCACCACTAACGCTATATTATGAGTTATGTTATATGAACTATATAAAGCTTGAACAACGATATTTGGCATTCAAATGTTTAATGTGAAACATATTTGCCATGATCAGACAACAGATGCACGAGAAAGACTGTTAAAAGCAGTATGGAAGAGATGGAATGCATTTAACTTACATAGTAGGTACGTTCCAAATATTCAAAAATGTTTCAGACACTTGTTCTTGCACTTATGTAAGGTATCAGTCTCCCTTTGGAGGAACCAACAGTAATCACCCAGCATCACCTTTATGTCTTGGTGGAACCTTTCACCATGCTCATTGACAACCCCTAGATTGGTTGGAAAAAAATCAAGATGCAAATGCAGAAAATGCATCTTTAGAGACATCCCGGCCCCCATTAGCTGATATGCCATTAGCATGTTTTCCACATACTCAGCATAGTGCTCAGCTGTATTTGCCAAGAAAGTTCTGCACAACTAAAACAAATGCTTTCCATTCTGCAGACTCCAGTGGGTTCAGCTTATTTTTTAAACCTGTCATCATGCATGAGTTCTCAAATTTCAGGCCCTACAAAAATCCCTTTGAAATTAGCTTCACTTTTGTCAGTACCAAACATCTCTCCTAGGTACTTGAAGCCATCACCATCTTTATCCATGGCTTTGACAAAGTTTTTCATAAGGCCGATTTTGATATGAAGTGGTTGAAGGTAAACATTCTGAGGGTCTACCAATGGCATATGTTGCACATTGTACCTGCCAACTATAGGTTTCTGTCGCATAGGCCAGTCTTTTTGAATGTAATGGTTGGCATCATCACGGCTGTTCCAAAGACACAAGAAACGTGTTTTGTGTACCCTAGCTGCAATCCGAGGAGGAAAGAAGTAACTTTGAAATCACCACAAATTTTCCATTTATGATCCGAATAACTCATCACTTCCAAAAGGAGTTCCATCAACTCGTATGTCTCTTTCAAGCCAACTGCATGAGCTATAGGAACCAAAGGTTTTTGGTTACCATGATGTAACAGCACAACTTTACGGCTTAGTTTGCTACAGTCTATGAATAACCTCCATTCATCAGTCACATGCCATAACTAAAAAACATGATGTCCTAGAGCAAAACGGTTTTCAGATTTGAAATCAGTGTGCAAAACTACAAGGTAAGCATGATAGTGTTCCAGTGGCAAAATCATTGTTGTCCACTGTTATCATTGCACTAACTTTTGACATATGTAAAATTTATCTTTAATATATAAAATAAAATAAAATATCTTTTTGTATCCTTTATCCTTTATCAACCAGGAATATTAACTATATGTAGACAACAAAATAATCTCTTGGTTAATGTTAATAAAGATGATAGCATTTCTTTTAGAAGGTTAGGAGAAAGAAGTCTTCAGTGCCACAAAATCTGATACATTGGCAAATTTATCACCCAACAGAGTCAACATTTCAGGCATTTACATTACTGCTAACAGAAGAAACCAGCAAGTACATCTTAATAACTTAGAAATAAAACCAGTTTTGATCGTTATACGTTCATATCATATGTAACAATTTAGAATATTTTCTAATGGAATGAATTTGTAAAAAATTTTTAAAATTATATCTTTATTTCTTGTACATCTTGTTTTTTATTTTGTTATCCTGCCAAGTGCACCAATAGAGACAGGTAGGATGAAATATCAGTAAAGTTAGCTTGTACAGTTGTTACTGCATCACTTGAAACAGTCTTAGAGGGAAGAAACATTGTTTTTAGGATGCGGAATTACAATCCTTTTAATTGGCTCTCTTAGCAATTCACTTTGATAAAAGCTGTGCAAAAGAAAAAAAAAGTTTAAATGTTGGTGTTGAACATTTTCAACTTTAAATTGAACACATCTATTTTTATATTGTAATAATACAAGGAATAGTAGTATTTTCAAATTAATAAAATATTAGACTCATTTTAACAATGCCATAGGATATTATTTCAGTAAATGCATTCCATCTGTTTTAATGCTTTTTTAAGGTTTATTCAGATAGAATGTTTGGTGTTGTCATTCTTCATGTGATCTCAGTACCCTCTTTCCCTTCTAGGTGATGTTGTTTTAGGGTTATCCCTGCAATTATTTACATTAAGGATTCTTACTATCTTTATTTTAAAGATTAGTTTTATTTTTCAATAATAATTTTGATCAATCAATATGACAACTCTCTCTCATTTTATTTAGGTCTGGCCATATTTGCTGGGTCACTATGGCTTTAGCAGCTCTGAAAATGACCGGCAAGTTGTGGATGCAGCAATAAGAACTGCATATGAACAAACCATGTCAGAGTGGCTGGCAGTGGAAGCCATAGTAAGGCAGCGTGACAAAGAAATCATGGCTGCCAACCTTGCCAAACTGTCTTCAGAAAGCACAGATGGCCATATTCCTCTTGTTCGCAAAGACTCGAGTCTGAGCAATGATGTATTTCTTTCCACCAGTTTTGATTCAGTGGATTCATCGCATCCTGAAACAGTTCCAGAGGAGAGTTCAACTGCAGCTACAACTCCCATTGCTGAGAGAAAATGGAGCAAGGAAATTCTGTCACAGATACCTGTATCAGATCAGGTGACACAAACAGACACTGATGTCGATAAACAAGAAAGCCAAGATTTGTTACCAGACAGCCC
Source organism: Nautilus pompilius (assembly GCA_018389105.1). NCBI lineage: Eukaryota > Metazoa > Mollusca > Cephalopoda > Nautilida > Nautilidae > Nautilus > Nautilus pompilius. The sequence continues at coordinate 848,866 of JACATO010000596.1, forward strand.
TGATGATGGGCTGGGCGACTCTATTGCGCGTCCTGGGTCTCTTGCTGAACGGTCTAAGCTGGACTCTGCTGGAGATTCAGAATCCACAGATGTTTCTAAGTTTGACAGGGAAGGAAGTACTGATCGAAGTATTATTGTGACAAAATCTTCCATTGATAGTGTGGGAGTGGATGATGATCTCAGTGGAACAGAATCTATGGGGAGAATTAGCCTGAGTCAGGAACTGATTGAAGTTCCAGAGGATGATGATCCTATTAGTAAGAAAGGGGATGGGCTTGGTATTGCTGGATCAGGTGGGTGTTTTTTCTTAATTGTAGCCATTGGTTGATTGGTTTAGTTAGTTATACTGAATAAACAAAACCATTAGTATCTTTAAAGTTTCCTTTGATAATGTTTTTTTTTTTTTGTTAGTATTAATAAATGTAACAGCCAAAACAACCGTTTTATGACATACTTAAGCAACATTACAGCATAAATGAGGAACTGAACTAACTAATAACAGTGTGGTAGGTATACTATAAGTCTCCATTAATTGTTTTAGCTTTCTGAAGCAGCTTGAATACATGATCTGCAGAAACTTTCATTGTTGTTTCATAATCAGTAACGCAGTAATTAATATTTACTAATTTTTTAGTATAAGGTTTGATAGCTAAGTAATGTAATTTCTGATTATAACTGGTGTCAGTTGAATAAACAGTAAAAACAGTAAGGATGAGCACATGGCAGGATTTGGAGTTAAGGCACTGTCCTATCTCTTATAATTTGATAATCACCTTTTTTTTGCACTTATACAACAGCAATGATGCATTAAAAAGAGGACAGTAAACCTATAGAAACTTTGCTTCTAGATATGTTGAAAAAAAGATTAATCCTGCTGTTGATTCATGCCATTTAGTTATTAACTAAATTGCTGAAGAATTTGTTTATTTGTTCAGAAACTGTTCGCCATTTATCTGCTTCTAAAGAAAGTCTGATATCACCAGCATCACCTGCATCAAATGGAGGAGTGTATTCAGTAAGTAGTCATTAGTGAGAGTGTGGGTTAATAACACACTCTTCATATTTTAGGAAGATAACTGTCATTGTTCCTTATATATAAGTGAATAATTATTTTAACCTGAGATCTAAAATGATTGTCATTATTAAATGGAATGGTTACACTTGGAATTCTCAGTACATCTAAAATATAAATATCACACTCATGTGCTGTTTCTAATTTTAATATCTTTAAGCTGTAAACCACTTTCTAGTTCTTTGAAGCTTGACTACCGGAGAAAATTTTGCTTTTCAATCTGTATTATCTTGGAATCCTTTGTTGATGGTTATTTTGTATATATAATAAAAAAAAATTTCCAAATTCACATTTAAGGGAAACATTTATAGTTGTGCAAGATTATATGCTGCATGTGTGGATTTGGACATTTGAAATTTTTGTTACTTTCACTTCAAAAGAGCTCAATAACACACAATGATTGAAGTCAGGAAATAGTCAAAGCTGTCAAACTAATTAGCAGCAGCATGCTTTTTGTTCCCTTCATTACACATTTGGAATGCCTGTGTGCAGGTATTTTCTTTTCACAAACTGGTTTTAGGAATCTCTTTTCCCTCTGCAGACAGAACTGCTGGACAGTGTGGCTTTGAACCTGCATCGCATTGACAAAGATGTGCAGCGTTGTGACCGGAACTACTGGTACTTCACCCCAGCCAATCTTGATAAGCTACGGAACATCATGTGCACGTGAGCATTTGTCGTCTTGTTTTTTTTATTCAGTCAATTTTTTTAGAGAAAAAAAGGGGAAGAAATTACTCTAGCAGAGATTGTCGCAACTATTATTGGCCAACCAATGAGAGGACATCTCCATACAGTATGCATGCTTAAATGACTATTTCTATGCTCTAATTATGAAAATACAGTTGGGTGTCAAAAATAATTTTCAAAAAAGATCTAATAAAAGTTGTTCATAAATGTTTTTCAGTTGCAGCAACATTGTGAAATTAACTAATTTTTGTGTTTTACTTGAAGAGATGCATTTTTTTATTGCTTAAAGTGGATCTCAGGAAAATCATCAGCATATTAGGTGGTAAAAGATTATAAATGTATAAATAGAAGAAAAACGAATTTCTCATGAAATTATGAAGACCCCTTATTTGTTATGTCCCAAAAGTTATACACAGTGTTTGCATGCATCTTTTCTATTTGTACTTTACAAATAAATTTTATCTTTTTGTAGAATTTATGATGGGAACTTTCTAATTCTCTGGCAAGGAAAATCATTACTCTTCTAGAAACTTCTCACTCTTGAGCTGTCAGAAAATATACTAGTGAAAGCTCAACAATTTAAATCTACTCTTATTCTTTTTAGTAGAATATTCTTTTCTTACAAAAGTAGTCTGCCATAAAATCCAAGAATTACTAATTGTTTTATCATTGAAAAAGAAAATAGCGGCAGTTGCAACATGTGAGAATTAATTTTTTTATGTTCATGTTTTTTACTTTTAGTCTTGCTTGATGTTTGTTCTTTACATTTAATTAAAATTAGTGACAAAACTAAACTGATCTGTTTGTCATTATTATAAATTTTATTTAAGAATGTTAATTTGTTTAATCTTGTGTTTAAATAACTGATCAAAACAATATAGCAATATAATTTGCACACAATTCAAAAATTTGCAAAACATTTTACAAACAGAATGCAATATCTAAACATCATTTGATGCATTAGTCATGTAATAAAAACAATAAATAACCTACACACCATAAAGTCACATAACCTTTAGTTGTGTGTATGACCACTTTGGCTTGCACTACATCACTGTACCTGCATTTGTCTGCTTATCATTTTGTTCTTAAAGTGGTGTGCTGTGTTTGGTAACTTTATTAGTGAACATTTATTTATGACAGGTTTATCTCAATTTTGCCCATTGTTTTGCAAATTTGGAATCACCTGATAGTGGTATGACTTTTTTGGGTACATCCCAATCAAAGATAGAGACAAATGCAGCACTTGAAACAATATAATTGTTGCCTGTTTCAAACCTTAGATCAACAAAGATTGAAGAATCATACAGCTACAATGACCAAAGAAACTGTAGATAGTTGTACAAAATATCTCTGTATTGTCTTGTTCAATGATTTTAAAGTGATCAACAAATATTTACTTTATAGCAACTGACTTTGTTGGTTTGCAGGTATGTGTGGGAACATCTAGACATAGGTTATGTACAAGGCATGTGTGATCTTGTGGCTCCTCTTCTCGTTATTTTTGATGATGGTAAGTACCATTGAAATTGTAAAGAAAGATTCAGTTTTAGCTCATCTGTGAAGTGTTATAAAGCTTTTTATATTTAAAATACAAAGAATTCACTTCAATAGGGTATGAGTGCTTGTTTTTTCAAATTATTTGATTGTTTAATTTCTGAGCCAAAAGCCCTTTCTTTTCAAAGATGTCTTTTCTTTATCTTGGTATGATTCTGTTCCTCAGCATTTTTACTTTTCTTCAATGAATTCAGTACTTTTCGTATAGTCTTTTGTTAATTGTTCTTGTATGGACAACTTATTATTGGTTTTCTTTGCTCACATTTACATGTTTGTAGCATAGCTCATTTCATGTCCATATTTACATATTTGATGATGTTACTGCCTAAAGGTGCATTACCTCTATGGATTAGTACGTGATTTTATCATATAATCATTGTATTTAGCTCCCTTCAAAATCTCTTTTGTTTTGTCTTTTTTCTTTCATTTTTACTTGTTTCATTCTTGCTTTCAATAGTCTATCCTTCAAGTATCTTTCATTGATTCATCACATTGTTTCTGAACTTGTTTTCAGCTTGTTCCATACATTCTACTGTGCAGTTTTTCTTTTAAAAGTCTGTTTTTATGGTAGCCTCAAACTATAGACACACTAGAGATCAACATTTATCCTGGTTTTCTTGCCAAGAATCAGACCTTTTCTTGGTATTCAACCATTTTTCACATACCTGGCACCTTGCACTTGTTGGAATCTTAGGGTCACACTCTTTAGGGGATTGGGATGAAAGTTACAAGGGTAGGTTGTAACACTAGCAATATTTTGTAAATAAGTGTAAGGCTTTGGCAGTGTTTGTGTCCTGTGGAAAGGCTTTAATTATAAAAAAAAGCAATCAATGCTGTTTACAGTGTGAGTAGTTATATTTTTACACTGTAAAAGTGATTATTTACCTATTGAGAAATTTTCTTTTACTTTTCATTCACTTAGCTCAAATGTTTTAACTTTTGGTTGTTTCTGGTGCTGTATTATGTTGAGATTAAGCATTCAGGCCATGTGAAATACTGTATTATCTCGGACCTATAAGTTTTTAAGCTTATTCGTCAGTACATACAATATTTGTTTTGCTGATTTCAATTAAATACTAATAGAGTTCTCATAGTCAAGTCAAAACAATTTAATCATTTTTTTTGTTAAATTTGTTGATATTAGATGTTCATAAAAGTTCTAGTATCCAAAGAAGAGAGAGTTGAAATTCTTACCAAAAGTAATTTTCTTTTTGTTTTTAGTCTTATCTCTATTCTAATGCTCTTTCATCCACAATATTGAATTTTTAATAATTAAGTTTCATTATTTTTAGAGCCTAGGCACTATTTACTTCTTTCATCAAGCTCTCCAGTGTTAACTCTTCATGCCATATTAGTATGTGTTATCTTTTGAGTCCTTCCTGACAGTACCGTGTGTGTAATTTATACTAAAAAAAAAAAAAAAAAAAAAAAAGAATGCTTGCTAATGCCTCATACATAAAAAAAAAAAAAAACCGAAAGAGGAACGACACCTCATGATATTATGATGCAGGTTGTGCATAAAGTAGCATCAAATAACGGTATCATTAGATCCATCACAAGTGATTATCGTATTTTTCATGTTACTTTAAGCCAATGGTTCTGAACTTTTTTTGGTTGGCACACCCCTTTGTCTCAATTAGGTATCATACCCCCTCTCACTGGTGACTCAGTCATTTTTATTTTTATTCTTATTTTCATTTTTATTATTATACATGTCATAAAGAAGACAAACTACAATAACTCAAACCTTTATTGAGAATCCAAACAGTTTATTTTTTATTTTTTAAACAAACTTCATTCCATAAACCTCATTCCATCCACAAAATATGTTGTACAACTCATAATGCCAAAACTTGGATTATGAAAGTTAATATTAGGTCTAAACCAGCAGTCATCTTTACCAGTTTACTGCTTTTGAAGTAGCTGTGCACATTTTGCTTCTTGAGAATTATTGGGGTACAATATCTTCTGTTGCTTTGTATTTTTTCCCCATTAAAAGGCTTCCTTCTTGTCATGTGTCTATTTTTGGTTGACAAAGGTTTTTATACTCTATCAGGCTACATAGCTGAACATCAGCAAGACTTGTTTTCAATCTTTGTAAACTTGGTGGCCTTTTTCTTATTTTTTTTTTAGATCAGTATATCTGTGGTAGTAAATATATTTTTATATGTAAAAAGAAATCTAGTTCTATTAACTATTCAATTGTAAAGTTAAACTTCTTTTCTTCTGAGTTTTAAGTACGTAACTCAAAGACCTTAATAATGTATGAATTAGATTAAAGAGATATATTTTTGTTGTATTCCCAGAGGCAATGACATACAGCTGCTTCTGTGAGCTGATGAAACGGATGTCATGCAACTTCCCCCATGGTGGAGCGATGGACACTCATTTTGCAAACATGAGATCTTTGATCCAGGTACATTTGCTTATTATTTTTGGTATGTCTTTCAAAATTCCAAATAATTTTTTTTTTCTCCTTTTGTGACATTTTTCAATCGAAATATCAACTACATTTCTTGTAAATTTATCTCCATGATAGAACAGGATGGTTGTAACCCAGCAGATTATCCATTGGCTTGTTACTTTTCTTCCACATTCCATGATTCACTTTTATTACAAAGTTCAAACTTTAGCCATGATTGATTTAGTACTGGTAGTTAAATTGGAATATATAGTGCTTATACTGTATTTTTCGTACTTTTATTCTGATTTTAGTGAAAGGAATGCTAGCCAAAGAGGTTGTAAAATTCTATTTTCATTATTATAATACACCTCTCCCTATTTTGCATGGGTAATGCTTTCCTAATCTATGCAAAGTGGACTTAATAGTACAGTTGTCCCCCGGCATTCGTGGGGGTTACATTCCTAGAGCACCCGCAAATATTGGACGTGGTCCATAAAAATGCCTATAAATGCCTATAAACGTCAAAATATAACAAAATATAATTTAAAAAAATATAAGTAAATATATAATAATAATTTAATAAAAAATACAACACTCAGCAAAACACTCGAGATAGCCACACTTGGTAAACTGAGATGATGCTTGTGAGCAGCAGCCAATCAGCAGCAAGGAGAAATGAATAATGCTCTCGGATTGGCTACTTTCAAACCTCTAGTCAATAGCGTTTATTTTATATTGATATTTTGCTGAATTTATGTTAGTATTTATATTACAAAATTAGTAAATTATATTGTTATTAATAATTTAGTGTTAAAAAGTGTGAAAAATGTATATTGCCACGAAAAAAGCCATAAAAAATTGCAGAAGATATTTGCGATTCCGCAAATATGCAGGGATTTCCACGAACAATTATTAGTTAGGTTCTAAGGAGAATTCCGCGAATAACCGGGGCCGCAAATGCTGAACTGCGATTATGTGGGGGTCGACTGTACATGGGAAAGTAGAGGTATTTTCCTGACACCTTCAAAAGTCCACCATTTTTCACTCCTGTACTCACCAATTTTGTAGAGAGAATTTAAATATAGAGACAAGATGGTCTTGGGTGAAGGTGGAGTATTAGTTGGAGGGAGCAGGTGGTAGCATGTCATCAGGGTCCAACTGCACCTCCACTTCTTCGTCACTGGAAGTTGTTTGTGACAACATCACGTCAAATGGAGGAGCTACCTGGTGTCAGTAGGTTAGCAGGTATTTCTGGGTAGCTTGGTGCACTGTTGTGGAGGAAACCTGGAAATATTGGGGTAAAGTGGGCTGCTTTGATACTGCTGCTGCTTGTAGCTAGCTAAGAAGGAAGTTAATCCCCTCCAAAACTGTAAACTCCACTCAAAATACGGGTCCAAATCCTTTGCTGTCTGGGCCAGTTTGTCAGCTAATGGAAGTAATTTGGCCAGACACTTTGAGGTCATTTCATGCACTTCCATACTGACCTGATCTTTTTTGTCTTCCACCTGTGGCTCATGTTATCTCCAAGTCCTCCACAAACAATTAGTTCTGAAGAGAAGAGATCTGCAAAGCTCCAAAACATCCACTTCTAAATCATTGAACCCTTCCTCTCCAACATTTCATTTTAGTTTTGCAATGTCAACCAGTCCAGAAATTGGGTTCACGAATCCTGTAAAGTTGTTGATACACTTCCACAATTTCCTCCAAGCACCATTCATTATGCTGGTCTGCACATTATCCCACATTCTCTTGATGTTAATGGCATGCTGGATGTTGTAGCTTTTCCAGAATTCACTAATTGTTGGCTTATTGGGTCCATCTGTAGCATTCAGCAAGTGTGATAATGTCTGCCTCAGATAATACATTTTAAAACTTGATATGATTCCCTGATCCATGGGCTGGATTGAGGTGGTGTTGGGTGGCAGAAACATCACTTTATAACATTAGGGTGGAGGTTGGGTAAATTCACAGAAAGCCCAAGGGCATTATCAACAAGGAGTAAAACCTTGAAAGCAGTGTTACACTAAATGCAGTATTTTTCCACCATCACATTGAAAGCACCCATCAAACAGATTTTCTGTTAAACAGGTCCTTTTATTTAATTTCCAGTGAACTGGTAGGGTATGCTGATTAAAACCTTTTAAGGCTTGGGGATTCTGGGAATGATTAACTATTAACGGTTTAATTTTAAATCACCTGCAGCACTGCCACAAAAAAGGAGAGTCTACCTAACTTTCACTGCCTTGAAGCCTGAAGCAGAATTTTCTTCCTTGGAAATGTATGTTCTTTTAGGCATATGCTTCCAAAATAAGCCAGTTAGCCCTTAGCTTCCATGAAAGTCTTCAACTTGTCCTGGAGTGTAGCAGTGGCTGCATTATCTATCTCTGATCTTGATGGTTGCTAAATCTGTAAAAACCAGCCTTTGTTTGGAAAGGCTGATCATCTTGATGTAGTATCTTTTTGCTCTAAGCTCTGATAAAGCTTAGAAACCTTTGCATGGATCACACTTAAACACACCTGTTTCTGATTTTGATCTTGAACCCAGATCGCCAACATTTTTCCATTTTTTTCAATCAAAGGATATCTCACTTTTGACATTGTCTCGGTATTTAGTGAGTTTGGCTAAGCCACAATGGTTTTAATTTTCTCTGCATTCTTAATTGTGTGTATGCTAGATTTGTTCACGTACATGCATCCAGGGGGTGGAGGCAGCAGACTCACCACGCTCAGGCTGTTTGATGATTTAAAGTTTTGTTTTCGATGTCAGCATGGCTATTGCCATGATGTAAGAATGTATTTCAGAAAGTGCGTAAAAGCACAATAAATGTGTGCAGATCCCAAGTGTGGTGTATGGTTGGTGTTGGAGAGACAGATGAAAGTCACAGCGAGGCTCTGTGTGAGACATGGGTTGCAAGCTATGGCAGTGCATTCCATCTTTCTTGGCCTGTGCCCATTCTGCTGTTCTCAAAACTGGTGTTAAAAAATAAAATGTGTACGAGTGAAACAGTGCATTTTGAGCCCGTGCAAAGCATGGGAAAGGTGTAGCTTGGTTACTACTATTTTCTTTCTTTCTGACCTATGACATCTTATGTAAACATATCATCCCAAATTAACTTACTAAAGAAGCAAGAAGTTTCTTACTGAGTACAAACTCTCACTGGGCTAAAGGTCATTTTTACTTCTGTAATGACTGACATAAAGAACCAGAAGATCATCTTTATATGGCATTTCACTTCACTTCAGTTGTCCTATAGGTCGTTGGGGCACCTTGGGAGGTGTCTAGGGCATTTTACAACCTGGTGGAGCCCATCCCTCTCCAAGTTAACGGTCAAGGTGAATGTCACTGTACAGAGGAGGGCTGTACAGTTGTTTTGGGGTTTTGGTCCATAGCAGCAGCACTTAGCTCCAACCACACCAGAGATCAGACTCACTACCTACTGTGCCACAATGCCATATATATGGAATTTACATGACATTAAATATGAAAGGTGGTAAATGTCATGCAAACATAGCTGTTGATTTTTTTATACCAGTCATTAAAAATTACTTATGTTTACTACTGGTTATTTGTTATTTTTATATAGTAAAAAAAAAAAAAAAATTTTTTTTTTTTTTAAATAGATTTTGGATTCAGAACTGTTTGAACATATGCATCAAAATGGAGACTATACACATTTCTATTTTTGTTACCGATGGTTTTTATTGGACTTCAAACGAGGTATTGTATTCTTTTTTGCTAAATAGCACCACTACCACTAAGCTGATGTGGAATCTTGCTGGCCATTTATTGTTACTAATAAAATTGCAGCACAAGTTAGTGAATAAGTAGTGAGGGACAAGTGGATACTTCAAGTTATGATGCATACATATTAAACATAAAGAAATACATTTGAAATAGTATTAAGATTTCATCAGTAAAATCTTTGGAAGTAGAATAAATATTTAGTGGGTTTTAAGTGTTGTATATTACTAATGCTGAATGAAATCTAATTTTTCTGATGTTCACACCCAATGGTTTGAGCATGAGTATTAAATAGATAATTACTAAGTAATGTAAGAAATGAAAATGGCTTTACTGGTAAATGAAAATAATTATTAGTGTTTAAAAAATCAGTATCTATCTTAAAGATAACAAAGTAAAAGCATGATTTTATTTGCAACTATTTTTAGAATTGCTAACCTTGTAGAATATTTATTGCATGTTGTTATTTCTATGGTTGTCAGAGTTGGTGTACGAGGATGTGTTCTCAGTGTGGGAGATGATCTGGGCAGCAAAGCATATCAGCTCAGCTCACTTTGTCCTCTTCATAGCTCTTGCTCTAGTGGAATACTACAGAGACATCATCCTTGACAACAATATGGACTTTACTGACATTATCAAGTTTTTCAATGGTATGTGAGTTAGTATGGTTAAAAGGAAAATGAATGACTGTTGTGTATAAAAATAAAGTTGTAACATTAAGGATTCAGATGTTTGAATACTTATTTTAATTTGTCATGTTTCCAAAAGTGTCAGCAAAAATGGCACACCTGCCATGGGTTCAAGTTAATCATGAATATGATTAAGTGCAACATATTGAAGAATCTATTTAGACTATTAGACAAAAATGTTGCTGTGTGTGAAAACAATTAGCAAGTAACTACACCTGTGAGTTGCAACAAACAGGCAATCAACTCAAATCAAAGATTCTGACAGCAGGTGGCACATACAGTTTTAGTCAGTGGTCTCGAGTTCATTTGATGAAGACCATTTTTTCTTTCAGAATTCTGATTGTCTGATTTGTCTTTCCTTGTAAGGAGCTTTTCCACATTTTATTTTAGGGTACACATGAGCATTACATAAGATACCAAGTCTGTTTGAAAATGGCTGTCAGGTGCTGAATATTGAAAGTGAAGAGCTGAGAGAACTAGAACTATGTAAACAGGAAGGCTTCTCCAATACATTTTTGAAAAGAGACACTATTATCAGAGCCAAGTGCAACTGCATGTATTATGACCACAGTGAAGAAGAACCTGCTGTACTGTGGCTAAAGGAGAGCATCACAAACTAATTGCCTAACACCTTGTACTAGCCCAAAGTGACAGACTTCAGTATAGCACAGTGAATAGTGAACAAAAATGCCACTATAGGTTTAGATGGGCTCTAAATGATAAGTTTGCTTTTAGCATATTTTATGGAAATAAGACATTGCATTTCTGGATTGTCAAAAGAGCCAGTGGAATAATTTTTTTCTTAAATTAGGTTAAAATACTTTGGTCATTTTGCTATCAGATTAAAATAATTTTTATGCATGCATACATTTCAATTGTTCCATGGTGGTGAAACTGCAACAGTTTTTATTAATCTTTTATTTTGCTAGCTATCTTAAGATTAGTTTGTGGGGATTGACTAAATAACTTTTCAAGGTTCTTTTTCTGCTGATTTTTCAGAAATGGCTGAACGCCACAATGCTAAGCAAGTTCTGAAGATTGCTCGAGAACTGGTTCTGCGGATACAGACGTTAATTGAAAACAAATAGCTTCCAACATCAGCTCATATATATACCTGTGTACAGCAAACCATCTGGCCTGACCAGGCATAACTTAACACTAAGGTGGGCGGGCAGGCACTACACAATGTGACATCTAGTAAATCCTGTTTTTCTTGTTTATTTATAATGTAATACTATAAACAAACAGTCAGAAAAATAATATCTAAGGTTCCAAGATGTGTAAAACATTTATTTTATAGCTATAAAAATCTGTGAATAATTTAACTGTGAATGCCAAATTCACACACACACACACACACACTCTCTCACTCACACACACACACTCTCTCTCTCTCTCTCTCTCTCTCACTCACACACACACACACACACTCACTCACACACACACACACACACTCTCTCTCTCTCTCTCTCACTCACACACACACACACACACACACACACACACGCTCTCTCTCTCTCTCTCTCACACACACACACTCTCTCACTCACACACACACACACACCACACACACACACTTCTGTATCAATATGCTGTAATGTCTCTCCAATATATTTTGTATTTAATCTGTATAGTATTGCTTCTCCTTATTTGTTCATACAGACTTTATATAGAGAACAGCTACTCAGCTGAAATTGTTAGTTTTAGATGTGTATCTTATCTTTTTTTTTTATGTTTATATCCTATGTTGAGCATCTTTTTACCAGAACATAATCTTAGAAGTAAATGATACCAGGTACAAATTGCCCGGTGATTTATATATTCTAGAGGCATTAGCAGAGTTTCCTTGAGAACACTTTACTATCAGTATAGTACATTCCTAGGTCTTGATAAGTTTCTATGTTTTAATGCTATTTTTTACTTGTACTATCAAAATTAGCAAACCTGAAAACTTTAGAATTTTCTTTTGAACCAGTAAAATGCCCAGGAAATTTTTTGTATTTATTAAAAAACCAAAAAATCAACAAGTTCATTTCTTAATTATTAAGTTTGATTAATATTTATTAAATGCAGAAAAGATTCACAAAAACAAAGAAACTTGTGAAAATAGAAAAACACACACAAAAGAAAAAATTGGTTTCTTGACAGTTTGAAATATATGCATAGAATTTGCTAAATGATTAAGAAATCAAGTATAATTGTATAATAGCTTTTTAAAATGATGATTCAAAGTATTAAATCTAATTTAGTTTTGACAGTTAAAATACAAAGCCCAAGGGCTTAAATTCTACCTATTTTTACCATGAAATATTCATTATTCTTAAATTCTAAATTTATTAGTTAATTTTCCATAAATTTTTAATTAAAATTTTTACATACTTTTTCTTTCAGATTCATCAAATCTCTTCATATATTCTTATTTGCTTAACTCTGTCTTAGAAGAATTGTATTAAAAATGTCAGATCCAAGATTATTTTCTCTTTTTAAAGTTATTTTACAACCACATTGTTTTCATTTTGAATTAAATACTGCTTTTATTCTTTCTTTCTTTTTTTTTTTTGAAATATTTGTAATATATAATATATCAGGGTAGATTATACAATAAGAATTTGTTTTTATTTTGTTAAGTTTTCTTTATTATTACTGTATATTTTGTGTTAGGTAAAGGATTTTTTTTTTTTTACATGGTATAAATCTCGTTTCAAATAATAAATCTATCTCCTTAGGCATTTGTGTCCAGGTACTTCTATTCATATTTTACCAAATTCAATTTATTTTATACAAAAGTGAAATAAATAGGTGGGATTATCATGATGCAGATAATCCAGGGCTTAGGTTAGTTAGCCTGTTAAATTTCTTATCAGTATTTGTTCTTTCACTTTGGAGCATACTGTCAGTATTTTTCACATTTCAGTTTTCTAAAAAATAAGGAATACTTTTTATAAAGCAGCTCAAGAAAATTACCTTTATTGTTCTCATTTAATATACTTCATATGTTTGTTTTCATTAAAAATTTTGCTTTCCTACTTTCTATATCTATGTAATTGCTGCCTGTACACATTCAGAAGTAATAGATACCTTATACCTACTTCCTGAATAATGTCAGCTGATTTAATATGATGCTGGGTAACCACCATAGCCTGCAACATTCTCTCTTGAAGCAAAAACTTCTGTTTATGAATGATGAAATATCAGCACTTTGTCTCAGAAACATTACAACTTTTCAAATTTTGGTTTGAGGTATCTGCTGTGGTGAAAGTCATCAGAGGCTGCCATTACCAAAGCTAATCTGTAAATATTTGCAATATGTGTAAGAATAGGAATGATCTTCTAATTAAAAAAAGTAATACTGTGGTCAGATATTTACCATCTCCATGAGATACAACTGACTCCAAATAAATGTTAACTGTATTAATTGATCTTATTTTTTTTAGTATAAAATTAGTTATACAACTGTTCACAAAGTAAAAATATTAAAATTTATGGAAATAATTAGAAAAATTAAGAGAAATATTTTTAATTAAAAAGTGTTTGGAGATTTCAGGGTAGAAATAATTTTATTGAAGAATCAAGTGAGTTCTCTAACTTATTACAAATACATTTCCTGGTTTATGAACGCTTACTGATTTCTCTTTTGCAGAAACTATTGTTTTAATGAGATTCATAAAAAATATCCTGTGTAAATTTCATTAAATTATTGGTCCACTAGCTTGCATTTGCTTTGTGAAACATATAATAATACAAATGATTATTTCAGCTTATATTTATAGCATATCTAACAGAATCTTTTAAATGATGACAAAACGGATCTCAATGCAAATAAATAATATTGGTAAATATGCCTGGTATCATTTAAAGAAAATTAGTAGTAGCAGTTTTTTGTCTTTATAATTTCAGCTGTTTGTCATAAATTCATTTGTCATGTTTTGTTGGATTCTTGTACATTGTTATGTAGATAGCATCAGATTACTTACTCTAATATGTAAATAGATGCAGATATAACCACTGATTATTTTTTATCTGCAATATTATTTTTGTTTTTGTTGTCTTGCCAAGGTTTGCAATTAAAAAGGAATGTTGCTGCTGCTGTTGTGATTGGAGATGTTCCAAACTTTCTTTTTAGTTTGAATATAGACTTTGTCTGGTTCAGTCAGTCTATGAAGTTTTATTTGCATGCAAATAAAAGCAACTTGTGAGCTCATGTAACTGTTAGTGTAATATAAATTCCCAACTTTTGGCTTTTACAGAGTTTGCTAACTTTTCATCTGCCCTACTGTTGCCCAGCAAATTTAGTTTTCTGTTTGGTAATTAGCATCATCAAACAAAGCTAAACTAGTAGCAGATTGGTGTTTTAACCTATAGACATTAGCCAGACAGATTTTTGAGTTTCTGTCTACCAATTCTGGAAATAAAAACTACACTAAAATTCTTTTATTTTTAAATAATGGTGGGGTGGATATTACATATAACGTATTTTAAAATAGAAAAACAATCTCTGGAATTATACTATAGATTAGTAAGGATTGGCAAGATGTTTCTTTTATTCAAGATAGTCTAGTATTTAATCCCCATGGCCCCAGAATTGCTCCAGATAAAATGTTGCTGACTAAACCAGTGTTTCTGTTACCACCAGTTCTGGATCATATACATAAACCTCTAAATCCTAATATTCCTTTTTCCAAAATATCCAGGATTAAAACTTGCAGAATGTATTGGCAAATTTGTAATTTAAATTATTTTTTTTTTTTTTTTTTGTTAACTTTGAAATAATTTATAGTGGTACATTTGCAGTCTTTCAAAAAGCATTGACAGTCCTGTTATGCTAACTTTTCTGTAAATATTTGCTGCTATAGTTTTTGAAAACACTAAAACGTGCATGATGTTATAAGGGGACCTGACCCCATGATCTTTGTCCTGGGAATTACCACCTATCGTGTATACTCTCCCATACAATAGTCTTAGTAGCTGGTTAGCATAATATCAGCTGTATTGGATATTTTGCTGATATAGACAAGGAAAATAAATACTGACATTGTAGGTTTGTTTTGGGGTGAATTACATCATTGGTTGTGAATATAATTATTTTGATATAATCTTTTAACTCTACTAAGAATTTGTCAATTGTTATAGTAACATTTTGGCTACTAGCATCATAAGATAACTAAGATACTTGAATTGGTCTCTTTGCAAAAGAGGGGGTCAATAATTTTAAAATAAAATTATGCAGATGAAATGTTGCTAATAAAATCTTTGACGGTTTTTTTTTTTTTTTGGTGGAATAGATTTTCATTTTCACATTAATTTTCAGCACATTTTTCTTTTGCCAAAACATACTGCTAACAGTAATTACCTGGAGATGAGTGTGTTACCTATCTGGGAAATATAAAGGAAGGGATGCAGTGGAGAGTAGATTTCAAAATGGATGTCTTGGTAAATGAAATCTTTTCAGTATTGCACATTAAAGAATACTGGAAGTAAATAGAAAGAGCCAAGTCTACAGACAATGTGACATCTGCTGCAAAACTGGTTCCAACAATTTCTGGTTGTCCCCTAAATTGCAGATTTACTCCCTTGCTGTTAGCCAATTTATTTTGTTTGGAAAAAAATATAGGTATAGTGTATGTAAATTAAAATTGCAAAAATGCAGATGACTACTAAAAATCATTGAGATAAAGGCACTTTACTGTACTAACTATATTACATTTGTTGGATGACTTTTAGAAATGCTCATTAAATATTGAATATACTGCAGTTATTGAAGTAATTACAGATGTTTGTTTAGTTTATACCCTGTGACATTCCATTGTTATTCTGAAATGTGTACTTCAAACTAGAAATAGTCTGGAGCAATCTCTGTATGGTTATTTGGAAAATAATACTAAATGATGACTTTTGAAATGTTTGGATTTGTAATCTTCACATTTTCACTGGTCCCTGAATTTCAAGTGTGAAAATTATAACAAAATAAAAAAAAAACCCTGACCAGCTCGTGACTGTGATCAATCTGTCTGTATTGTGTCGTGTGGGGAAAAATAGTCATTGTGCCAATATACAATAGCTCACCCATTGTCATTATCCAAATAAATTAGACAAGCACTTCTGCCTATTGTTTTGTTGTTTTTCTAAAGGAAATTTTATACTAAAGATGAGCAAAGATAAGTTATCTGCCTCAACGGATTAATGCCTTCTCATCTGTTCCAGTAGAAAATGAGAACAATTCATCTGAAAACAAAATGTTTATTACAATATAGGTATGGCTTAAAAATATATAAAGGATTTAAACAAACAAAAAATGTTAACAAAAAACCATGAAAGCTACTATATATATATTCAACAATATATGTCAGTCATATCTGAGAGACCAAAATCCACAAGTCAATTTTAATCACAGTTTGCTCTTTGGAGACAATCACCAGATCTATTTTAGTTTCTTTGATCAGTAAACAAACGGGTGTTGAAAATCCAGTTAGGTAAAAAATGCATGGCTAAATTATTTTTAAAAAAAAAAAAATTTGTGGTCAAAACAAATTTGATTTAAATTATATGGTTATTACAGTGTGAACTGTTTACATGTCATACCAGCTTTTCCTTGTATTACAGAATCTGAACTGCTAGAGAATGAGAGCAACCAGCAGTATTTTAGTGTGGTTATAAGGTAGGCAGGCTAGTGCAAGAGCACCCTATCCCACTACAGTTCTTAAACTGATTACTAATATCCCTGACTACACTTGCCTAATTCCTCCTACCAATTAGCACTTCTATTAGAAAAATTGTGAGGTCTAACCGCACCAGAATCAGTTAATTTGTAAATTATAACCCCCTAGTATCAACAACTGTAGATAGCAAAAATAAATGTCCCCACTCTCACTAATTTTGAAAACTAACTTGACGCACCTGATATTTTTGTTAACCTAAATGCTTAAAACCTGACATTTGATAATAGCTAACATATTTCTACACAGCTCTGATCCAATGAATAATGCTTGTGATCACTCGTTATAACCACTAATTGAAATTTTACAGGGTGGCAGGTGGGGATAAAAAATAAAATACAAATTTGCTTTATAAAGATGTATTTAGAGTATATTAATACTAAGAGAAGAGAGTATCATTATACCACCAATGATTCAAAATTTTTAATGCTAATTTTTTAAAAAATTAAGGGTGGAGGGAGTGAGAATTATAAATCCTTGTACTCTCTTGCGTGTGATTACGTGAAGCAGAGTTTATCATTTTTAATCCTGAAAGTCAAAGAATATGAAATCAGTTTTCACTAAACATGCTACCTGTAAAATATATTTAATTTGCTTAATTTAAAACTTTTTAAATTGAAAAAAAAAAAGTTACCTTTTTTTAAATTCATACATTTTTATTGAGGCAAATAATTTTTTTTAAATTATTCATTTCAAACTAAATTTTGCCTGTTTCTCTATATGTACTAAAGTGGAAGCTGTGTATCATCAGCATTACACAGATCTAGTGCTCTCATTACTGCTAGCCTGGAATCAGGGAAATGCAGGTGAACATTCAGTTTTTTCCAAGGGCCATAATCCGTAATTTAGGGGAAAAAAAAAAAAATCATCTCACTTTGTAACATTTTCAAAAATCGCTTGATTCTGCCTGGCAACTTGGTCAACTTTACTAAGACAAGCTGCCCTGTGCTAGGTTTTAAAATGTGTTTGCATCTTTTTAATACTCAATTCTTGAGCCCTGCTTTTATTTCTACCTTCATAAACGTGATTATCCGAATACTCTCCAACCAGTATTCACATCCAACGAGAAACTTATTTGTTTTCTTTTGTGACCAGACCCCCACAACAAAAAAAAAATATTCTGGAAAATGTTTAATTGGCTTCTATCATTAACACGGAACTAATAATTTAACACAACCGTGATTGGAATCAGTGAACACAGCCCCATTATAGATATATATATATATTTTTTTTTAAGTCTAATAAGTGAAGAGTTATCTCCCATGCTACTGAAACACCGAGAAATTTATCGTTGTTTCCACCCCCCTCCAAGTACGCATCAGAATTTAACCCTTATAACGGTGAAGATTACTGATAACACAAAGAAAAGCAAATCAACGCAAAACTGGGCGAAGAAAGCAGCAGCGGTCAGCCTTTGGTAGACAGGCCGGACTGTGGCAGCCCAAACTCTTTAAAATAACAAAAATAATTCTGCACCCATCGCTAAAACCAGCGAGCAACCAAGAATGTGTA
This sequence comes from Nautilus pompilius, assembly GCA_018389105.1. Classification (NCBI taxonomy): domain Eukaryota; kingdom Metazoa; phylum Mollusca; class Cephalopoda; order Nautilida; family Nautilidae; genus Nautilus; species Nautilus pompilius. The sequence continues at coordinate 867,242 of JACATO010000596.1, forward strand.
AAATCAACAATAACAAAGTAGGGCCGCATCAGTGTCTCAGTTCCACGCTACACTTCAAAAAACCCGTCTAACAAAAGTAAAGATTTAACTTTGATACAGTAAAGTTATAAACATCTACTCAAACTGTATCATTATTTAAATATCTCTCCACAACCATTTAACTGCTCCCAAAGGGGTGTGAGTGGGGCCGTAAGGAAAACAAACGGTTTCTGTATCAATTCAGCTGTCAGTGAATGTATTTCGGACCCCCTCGCTTCTGGAGGGACCCTTCAAAGATCAGCTTTGGTAAGAACTTTGCCAATTAGATTTAATCACTTCAACAAATATCTCAGAAATTTAAAGAAAATATCTCCATATAAAGAAGTATCCTACGGTAAGAAGAGAGACTTGTTTCTGGTTCATATTCCTAGATAGAAACAGAAGTCTGCGGCCAGCAGATCTTCAACATTTAAGAATGTTTTCACAGATAATTATTGGAGGCTGGTAGAACAGTCAGCATTCCGTGCCCTGGATTCCATTTTTATTTAACCAACAAATGGAATTAAATAAAACTAACAAAAAACAGCTCAGGAGGACAAGTTATGGGAGCTGCAGAAGATACGGTAACAGTCTTTCAGTTTAATCTAAAAGAAAGTTAATTAGTGGACTGGTGAAAGTATCAAGTCATACAACATGGCTAACGTGAGCGAGTGACCGGTGTACACTCAAACCCCGTCCCGCCAACCACAGTCAGTCATCTCCAGAGATGATTATTATTTCTAAGTAGGTAAGGGCCGATTAAGATTGAGGCTTCTAAATATAGTAAAAAAGCATAACAAATAACCATTATTGCAATAATACATAAAATTTTTTAAAAAACCGTTAGTTGTAGAGCAGTGGTATCTACGTGTACCGGTGCCCCACATCATATGGTTTGAGCAGCGCTGTTCTAAAATATCCGAGCTACGAAAACTGTCCCAAAATTAAGGGTGACCGGCTGCTTTATTTTAAATATATCTATGTAAATCCGTAGAGGAATTATAAGAAAGTCTCTATCTTAAAATTTTGTTCTAAGACGCAAGGACTGGGAAAAACTAATTTCTTCTACCCAATGTGTAAGAATGAATGGTGTCTCGTTAACGGCAGCGCGCACCCACGGGGTGTAAGCTAGCTTAGACATTTCGGTTAACTAAAAGAACAAACAAGCAAACATTGGCAGGCGTTAACGATTAGGATATAGTGCAAGTATCCAGTTTTTCTGCTGTTGATTTACCAGCTACAGGCGACTCACAGTCCCCTGAATTTTTCTCCACCTGCACTGTGGATACAACTGGCGAATCGTCACCGACCGACTGCTCTGTCGCTACCTGCGCCACCTCAATTCCTCCCTCGCTGCTGACGACCGTGTCCATAGCAACGCCCATGGTCACGGGAACATCGTCTTGTACCTGCGCCACCTCAATTCCTCCCTCGCTGCTGACGACCGTGTCCAGAGCAACGCCCATGGTCACGGGAACATCGTCTTGTACCTGCGCCACCTCATTTCCTCCCTCGCTGCTGACGACCGTGTCCAGAGCAACGCCCATGGTCACGGGAACATCGTCTTGTACCTGCGCCACCTCATTTCCTCCCTCGCTGCTGACGACCGTGTCCAGAACAACGCCCATGGTCACGGGAACATCGTCTTGTACCTGCGCCATCTCAATTCCTCCCTCGCTGCTGACGACCGTGTCCAGAGCAACGCCCATGGTCACGGGAACATCGTCTTGTACCTGCGCCATCTCATTTCCTCCCTCGCTGCTGACGACCCTGTCCAGAGCAACGCCCATGGTCACGGGAACATCGTCTTGTACCTGCGCCATCTCAATTCCTCCCTCGCTGCTGACGACCGTGTCCAGAGCAACGCCCATGGTCACGGGAACATCGTCTTGTACCTTGACCCCACCGTTCGTTGGTGATTCCGCTTGATAGCCACCAACATCGCGTTCTGTTCCCTCCAAGGATGCATCGCCGCCTGAAAAAATAACGACGATCGTCTATCGTTATAAGCAGAATACCTGCAATTATAATCTCTTTCCTCTCATTGATGGTCAATCGGGAAATGTTTCGACGTAGTCTAAATATTTAACGAGTTATCTCCCGTTTATTTGGTAGAACTGACCAAAACCCTGAGGGTTTACCTTCAGTAGTTGCTCGCTGAAAAAGATCTAAAACGAAACAATTCAGTCTGAGCAAAACTCTATTTACAAATATTTTCTAAAGCAAGATGTAGGAACATGCGTGTATCATGTGAATCCAGTCGAAATATATTCCTAAACAAAACCAACAACAAGTAGTTGTTTCCAAGCCTGCAGTGCTTGTGTTGTAATTTGGTCGTGCATGTTCATATTCTGGTTGAAAAAACCTACATATTGATTTAAATTCTCTTTGAAAGACTGTCAGTGTAAGCCAAGTTAAATTGTTGGGCTAAAGGAAGAGCATCTGAAATGAGCATGCAAAAAGGCATCATCAACCTAAAAATGATCAGACAATTAGTAGGAGAGGTTTTAATAGGATGTGATCCCTACCCAACCCCAATGCAAGCTCATACATGTAGAACTGACCATCCAGGGTCACTTCCAGCTGATCAAGACTGTCCCAAACAATCACATTTAAGTTGAAAGATCTTGCAGGCCTTCCCATGAAAGTGACAAGCGAACCAGAAATGTCACTTTGTTAGTGGACCACAAGCATAATGATCTCATCCCTGCCTCTGACAAGTCACAAACCTTTCCACTGATGAAAAGATACAATTAACAAATCATTCTTTTGCTTATCTCCAAACTGTAGCCCATCAGTCATTGTCTAAACTTGGCACCAACAGTTTAATCTCCAGTCACAATTCTGTCAGCTATTGCATGTATAAGCTATCAATGTCATACTATAGAATGAAACCTGTTGCAAAGTGCACATCAAAAATCTATGGCTGGTTGCTCCTCTTTGGAGGTCATCTTGTAGACCATACTGTTGAAAAATGGTTTCTTTTGGGAAAATAACAATTTGTACTGTGGGACAGCAGTGGATTATTCTTGGTCAACCTAAACAAGGTTTCTCCAAGAACTGACCAGTCTGATGATACTTTGTTAATGATCCAGTAGTCATTTCTCTCTCAATACTTATGCATGTGGTGCAATTTCTAGAGATAATGGATAACATGTAAGGTCAATCAGTTTCAGAGATGACTCAGCATCACAAGCTGTACATGTATCAAGTTTGGGTTTCTTTCAATATGCATGTCATTTTCAACAGAATTAACTACATACCATACAAGAGGCAGCATGGAAATTTTTTTTTTTAGAGCAGTTCTTTAGATCATTGTAAACAGATTCAAAGCCACGTAAACATATCAAGAAAATAAGGGCTACCAGCTTAAAATAACAGGCATATATTTAAGGAAAAGGCAATAGACTAGTAATCAGTTACACAGAACTTCTGAACAGGGACAAGCCCAAAATTCCAACATTACCACTACCAACCAAGCAGTGACAATGATTTAATAAAGAAATTTTTCTCCAACTCTGCCCCTTTATCTCAACTATGTTTATGAATATACTCTTTGCATTGTTCAAATCTGTTGAAAGTAAAAGTAAAAACAGACTATTTTGTTTACTGCAGCAAGCTCCAAATCTGCTTGGAATAGCATACCAGGAATACTGCAATGTTAGCACCCACTTAATCTACCTTTGTCAACTTTCATAACATTTTTATAGAAAGTGAATCATCTAAGAGCCCCACCTTTAGCTATCTCCAAGAAAAATCTGTTTACTTAGCCAGCACTAAGAGTGACCAGACCTGTTCTTCAAAACAGTTACATTTTCTTTCTCAATGTATATTCACCTTTAAAACTGATGTCAAAATCAATGAAGACCAGTTATGTTAACAAACCTGTGGCAGATGGTAATCTAATGCTCCCTCCCAATACAAAAAAATTGTCTATTTAGTTCATATAAATGTTAATCATTAATAGTAATTCTTTTACTAGAAATATTTCCTAAAAATCTACCTAGCCAATTTATAATTGAATTCCCAACATCTTCATATTAATAATTTTTAAAAACTTGCTGAAAACTCTTAATCAAGTCTATAAACTAGGCAATTTTAATATTAGTCTCAATATTCTAAGTTTAAGCCACAACCTATTCCACAGCATTATCAATATAACCATATAAATAAAAAGGCAGCAGTAACTAAGCTTGGACTCCACAGCACCTCAAAAGTGAAATACCATTTACAACCACTCTTATTATATTTACTACTATGCTACTGTTGGGTGGGGGCAACATCATAGTAGTAGATTGCTGGGTTGAGGGCCAGAGTTCAAATCTCAGTTTGGCATCACCAGTCAACCACAGTATGGGTTTTTTCCCAATACTAAAAAGTGATGAGTTCCCTGCCAGTTGGGAGTGGCCTCTCGAGGTGCAGAAGTGACAATGCTCTCTAGTAGACAACCATAGCACTACGTACACCAGAAGCTATCTCCAGGCATAGGTCACAATGTTACTTATAGAAAAAAAAAACTTATTCTTTATTTTTTCTATTCTTCAGTCAACCTTTCCCAGAAAACTATCAAAAGTCATGATGCCTGGATAAGTAATATCCATTTGATTTTCATCAAGTGATTCAAGATGCCGTTCACAAATCCTGAAGTCATTTAGACCAGCTTTATTTTACAGCCTTCACATGTTGGGAAATGAAATCACATGTGTGTTGGAAAGCTCACTACTTGGAAGAACCAGATTTAGTATTACAGAATTTAATGGATCTTGAGATTCAGCTGCATTAAATACACACAAAATTGTTTACATAAATCCATATTAAGTTTCTGCTATACAAATAACACTTAGAATACTTTTACTGATGCAGAAAACATATCTAAAATCTTGGATTTCAACCAACATGTATTCTATTATTTTCAGTTGATATCACATTTCCAAGTTTTAAGGCTCCAGAAGACTGATAATAATAATAATAATGTGTACTCGGTTTAATTTAAATATTTTAGTAGACATTATTTCTAAGCCACAAAAACTTTTTTTTTTTTGTTTAATAGGATTTTAAATCAAGAGATAGCAGACATATTTAGTCACTCCTAGTTAAGAGCACTGGAGTCAATCAATCCTGGATGATTTGTGTAAAGGCTTCACTATTCAGCTGTCTCACCAGGACTCTGAAGAGACATTGCTCCACTTTTGGCATGACTAGTAACACCAGGCTCCACCAGGTCGTAAATGCCCTAGACACACAGGTTATGGGACAAGTGAAGTGAAGTGATGTGAACACCACCAAGTAAAATGACTATAAAAGAAAAATTACTAAGGGATATTGCTAGTTACTACTTACAAAACAAAATTTTTTTATTTGCCCTTTCACCCAGTGCCAATCTCTTTTCTGTGATCAAGAGTGAGTGAGTGATTAGTGAGATGACTTTATGAATTGGTATCAACTTATTAAATTTAAATATTGGTACTTCATTGATGCTGTCAACAGAAAACCTGATGCACAACTGCCTACATTCCAACTTAGTTATCTGGATTAAAATTGTGGGTACCTGCAACAACAACAACAACAAAAAAAAAAAACTCACTTGTTTCCTTCAGAAATTGTCTTGATTCAAATAGTTACCAACCCAGCCAGCAATACTGCATTTGCTACAGATGTTTATTCCACATAATTAAATTTTTAATGAATTTTAGAATTTAATTACTTATCTAATTTAAATACTCTGATATTAAGGTGTTTTCTAATTCAATGATTGGTCATTTGCTACAAAATTGTAACATAGCTACAGACTGTATTACCTACATCCTCGTTTATTAAAAATGACATCTCTCCAGTGACAGCACATACACAATAGAGTAACAGATAATGCACAGAATTTTTTGATGACCAAACTCCCTTTAATGTTTATGTAAACCATGTTTTTCCATGTAATAAATCTACCTTACTTGCTGCTTAGAGTTATTACATCAGAAGTAGCTCAAGTAGTCAACAATTAACAAAAACTGTTAATTTCAATTAAATTCACTCAAATTGTTGCCAAACATTCTGCAACTGTTGTAGTTAAATATTTCTCTAGTTATTACCAAGCACTCTTGTTTTATTTTAAAATTAGTTAATTTTTCATAAGCACACATGCTTCAATTTGGTCAGTCAAACTTAAAAAAATCATTTGAAAAATAAAATGTGGTGCAAAATTGCACATATAAACAAATTAAAAACAACCCATGATGCCTACAAAGTACTGTTAAAGAATTTTATTTACAAAAAGCCTTTCAGTGAAACCACTCCAGTCTAATCAAAGCTACTTTTACATTTTAAACCACAGCCCAGTAGGATATGAGAAATAAATATCTGGTGACCCTGTATGACAATGACAGTTAATGAACACAGCATACATCAGAGATTCTTGTCAATGAAATTTTATCATTTCACAGATCCACAATATCCTAGAACCCTAAGAGAGTACCCTAGGACTTCTACATATCTACCACCCCATGTCAAGATAAAACTTTGTTGTTTTTTTTTTTTTTACATATCATCAAATATTAAGTAAAGCATGATAATGAAACACTAAACCTGTTCTTCTCATTCAAAATTACTCTAAGTGTTATCCAGATAATTCTTTTTTTTTTTTTTTTTTTTTTTTACAGTTAAAGCAAAATGCAGGATACTAACAAATTTAAGAATGTGCTTACAATGGGATGTACAAAAATGGGTTTCAATTATTACCTAAAAATTTGAATTGCCTAAATATTTATAGTACCAACCAACAAACAGTAGAACTAAACTATTACCAGTATAAACAGGTCTACTTCAACACTGGCATAATTAAATGTCAATGATAATGTTTATTTTGTTCATTAAGAGTTATCTGCACCTTAAAACCTGGTGTTTGCACCACAAAAATTAGAATCTTTCCCAAGAATCCAAATTTAAGTCATAATCAACAATCTGAGCTAGTCTACGAAATAAAAGTAGCAAAAATAAAAATAAAATACCTGCTGTTCATATTAGAAACTGCATTATTAGAATGCTTCTAAAATTAAAAACTGGAACATCTGGTGTCAAGCCTTTAATCTTAAGAGCTCTTTTCACTTACAGATAAATGGAGACAATGATACCTGTAAACAAAAGCTTAGTAGTTCATCCCTCTTAAGTGAATCAGGAATGCACAAAAACCATGTGTAAATTTATGTATACCAACAGTAATATAATTTCATAAATAATTTTTAAAAAATTAAATTATTACAGAGATTCAACAAGCAGTCAGAAAGCAAAGATAAAATCTATCATTAAAAAAAGTTTCAGACAAGGTTGGAATCCCTTAAAAGCATTACTGCTTGTAGGACATGGAAAAAATAAATAAAATTCTATTATCAAGCAACTATATTCAAAGTCTCTCTCTCTCTCTCTCAAAAAAAAAAAGAAACCTTTCTCACCAGTAGATATTTTTATACACCAGCTATGTAAGATCAGTGGTAGCACTAGTTTCAGAGATCTGGTAAACAGTCAAGTCATAGCCAAAAACACATCTGTATAAATCTATTTACTATATTAAAGTTGTACATTTTATCCTGAGATTTTGTACAAATAAATATTGAATAGTTAAAAAAAAAAAAAAAAAAAAAAAAAAAAAAAAATCAGTGTGGTGCTAAAATGAAAGTCAGCACCATGTAGACCAGTTCATAGCACAACAGTTACCACAATCTGCAAGCAGTAGTATAGTAAGTTGTTAAATAAAATAAGCACCATATATTGAAAGTAGTTTAGTAGTCCATGCAACCTGCAGTTAGACCCAATCACCATGAAGGAAGTTCTGTTCCTGAGTTAACTAGCATGAATTTAAAGGAAAAAAAAAGAGAAACAAGCATTTTTCTTTTCAATAAAATTAACATCAAAACTCCAGCAGAAACTCCCGTACATAACGTTGACCATGTAAGATGCCAACAATGAGCCGATCACAGTCCATCTGATACACAGGCCCCCATGAAAATGGAATGTTTTCTTGCAATAAAATAGTTAATTTACATTTTTTCAGCAACAAACCTTGTGATTCAAACAAGCGAAAAACTGGGTATTTTATGCAAAAAAAAAAAAAAGCAGATTCACAAAAAGTTGATGCATATGAAAGACTTGGTAATAAGTTTAAGGGATTATTTAAGGAATGCTAATGAGAATATCCCACAAAGTAATTAATGAAGAAACCACTTGGTATGCCAAACACCATTTGGTAGTGTCATAAATATTTAGTCCTCATAACAACACCCCATAAGGGAACAGTGCAGAAAATGACTACCAGTCAGTCAGTCAGTCAGTCAGCCAGCACATTCCACACTCGAGCAGCGGGCTAGGAAAACATTCAAAATGCATTCCATTCAATCATGTGCACCTGAACAATAGTGCAATGAATCAACTAATCAATGTCTGCTGAGCCAAATACCAGCTAGGGAGCAGGGCCAATAGATGATGCTTGCTACTAGTAAAGAAAGCTGCAGTACTAGGGGGCAGCAGGCGCTTGTGTCAAAATGTTTCTTCTTCATCACAATCCTCAGTCTTGTGGCCAAACACTGTAAAGCAAAAAAAAAAAACCCAAAGCTGTTAGGATGGTTGGTCAGCTAAACAGAAACAAGCAAGCAAACAAAAAAAAAAAACAACAACAGGAAGGGTATACAGGCTGCATTAACAATAAGAATCTAGTGTGGTCCATCAGTGTGTGTAAATATCTAACATTCCACAAGTAGGATGTTCAATGCAATGAAGCCTGCAATGACATACCGACTCCTGTGCTGTACACCAATTATTGATCCATAATTTTAGTTGTGAAAAAAAATATTTGTCTGCAACATGTTAATGTTGAGAAGTTGAGCATTATTTTCATAAATATTCTTTGAAATTTATAAATCATTTCCAAGGCAGTTTTTTTGAAGGTTCACCCATAAATATATGAAGCTGCATTCACTCAGATTTGATTGTTTCAAGATTTATTTGTACTAATAAAGTTATTTCCATTTTGCATTTAATTTAAGTTTTGAAAACAAACTTTGGTCAGAAATTTTTAAATCAAGAGAAAACAACATTATTCATAAATAAAAGTAAAACTTCATTACAATGAATTTAAAATAATGAATGCTGATAGTAAAGTATTTATATTTATTTTTCTAGAGTGCTCACCTCCTTTATCTAACCTCAACTAAAAACGTTTTGTTGAAAATCAACTGTATACTAGTGTATCATGACATTTACTTGTGACAAGTCTCCCCGCATTCTCCTTGTCACTGACATAGTGAACTCTAGTTCTGATTTTTATCCATAAAGTATTAAAAAGTACTCCACAATACAATTTGCTTATCTGGATAAGTGATTAGAAATGAGAGATAGACATATTTAAAATCTTTCAAAAATTTCTCAGTATCTCAGAAGTGATCACAATTGTACAGCATTTTATCATACCATTAAGTGAATAAGGCAAAGAGGTGAGTAAGGTTATCATGTGATTATTGCAGATTTAAATAAAAAGTGCAAATAACAAAAAAATTAAAAGGTTGAGGTTCACATAACTTGCTGCCTTATTTTCCCATGAGATCTACAACTACAAGAGATCAATGTAGTAGTAAGAGATTAACCTCCCCAAAAAATCACTGAATTAAAATTTTGTGCATCAATAAGGTTTAATGTTGAACATGACACTAGCATTTTAGGTGTGTTGTCTGTTCTCTATAATAAACATCACCACTCCTGCTCTTTAGTATTGGTTAGATGGATTATAAAATTATTATTTGCTCAATTTCAAATGTAATTTGATACCTTAAAGTGTTTTCCTGAAAAGGTAAATATATTAAAAATAACCCTACAATATGGACACAAACATACCATCTGAAGTAATAAAAAATATCTTTTCAGTTTCAGTAACAGTTATAACAAATTAGTACAGGTTATCTGAAGATTTTCAGTGTTCAGAGACAAGTATGGAAAGACAGAATTCGTTATTTTATCTGAGACTGATCACCAGCTCTAATCACTATCTAGAACAGTCTGAACAATGGGTTTTCTGTTTTTTCCAGTTTCCTCCAAAATTACATGGAAAAGTAAATGTATACTACTTATGCCTGATAATTATAGTGCATTGGATACAGTGTATCTGTAGTCATATTCAATGAGTGAAAACTACATGAATATATCAGTGTAGCCATGCACCCTTGCAAATTACCCACAGCACTTTCTTGTGAAAATCAGAATTAATGAAGCTAAGATTTATTAGTATTGAGAAACGAAATGGGTTAGATTTATGGGTACTACACTGTTCTTCGTACCTACTTGGGATATGAGTCATTCAGTTTGAAGTCTGCATAGAGATAGAAGTACAATAAAATAACCAAGAAATCCATTAAAAGAAATGAAAAGTAAAAACAATGTTGCAGCTTAGTCAAAAGAATGACTAGTCATACACAACAGTTGGGTGAACAAGAAATTACACCTGCCTATTTCCACAGGTTCAACAGTCACATCTATTTAGCATACACAAGAAAATTTATTAGGTTGGGTTATAGACTTCTTACCTTCACAGATTTCACAGTAAGGTCTTTCCTCCTTGCAATTACCATGATACTGCGTACAAGGGGGACTATCTGACATTGCCTGTTTTGGGCAATCTTCAGTTTCATGCAGATCAAATTCATCACAAATATCACAGAAGGCCCTGAGTGATACTCCTGTACTTGTTCTGTAATTCATACAAATTTCACATGAGCCACTGCTCATTTTAAAAGTTTTAAGGCAAGTACAAATAGCAATTCCTGTCTAACCAGCCTCAAGGTTAGTTTCTATTATCAAAAACTATTACGAAAACCTGTATGCTGGACTTATGAAAAAAAAAAATCGAATTGTAAAATTTTTTTTAAATAATGCATTCTGGGGCTACTAAATTAAACATCTTCAGCCATAAAATAAAAATTTTTGGTAGATACTAATCACTTGTCAAGTTAGTTCTAAATATAATATAAACTAATAACTTTGAAACATTGCTTCAGAATTTAAAATATTGTTTATAATTTTAAAAAAGTTAAGTTAAGTTAAAGGTGTCTTAAGTACACATTTTTTGCATTTTAAAATTTCATTTGTCAAACATTAAACAACAATGTAAAGCAAGCAGTCACTGATCAAGCAATGTTTTCTCAGCAGTCCCGATAGATTATTTAGTCTAAAAAAATGTTTTTAACTTTCTCTAAACAAAAGTGTGGTAAGTGCAATTATACTGTAACTAATGCAATGTTTAAAGTACTTGTTTTTTCTGATTTATCATTATGTATTTCTTTTAGGAATTACTCTTTAGTCAAGATGATACTACATTAAGGTTGTTTAGTAGCAAAATCCTATGAATATCAAAATGCTTAAATGGCTCTATGCTAAAAGTCCATTTTTACATCATAACACAATGAATTGGTATTTTATTTAAAAACAAGGCAATGCATGATTGTATAAGATGTTTTTCTTGTTTTCTTTTTATTTTCTCCTGCATTTTCAGAATTTTTCTTTTTAATTCTAAGAAAATAAACATGCTAATAGAGCTATGAAATAATAATGAAGTATAGGACTCCTATGAGCACTAATGCAATCTGTCAAATGTCCTCAGTACATAAAAGGGTAAGATCTATACTGTTCATCCCCTGCCTCTTTCAAGTGTTTTCCTAGCATCATTAAGATACCTGATACACACCCTAGAGAAGAACAAACCCCACTGCACTCACATTCTGAGAGCCTCCACTTCAGCATCTCCATTTTTCACATCTCCACTTTCCAAGGTTTCTATGTGTAATTTTAACTTTTCATTCTTCTGGTGCACAAACACAATTTCAGATTTCAGAAATTCAATCTAAATGTTAAAAAAGAGAAACACTTTTTTGAAAATATGATCCAGTAGATGCTTATCAACAGAGAAAACATTTATTGTAATTGACAATAATAAGTACTGCATGCTTTTGAGAATTATAATATTGTAGCATGGAAATACATCTCTACCAATAATAATCTCACATTCTTCAGTATCTTCTATAGTGACCTAAGAGCATCTGCAAAGTTGAATCACCATGCAGAAAGCTCCATAACTGATTTTTGTTTGCAGTCATCTATGACAGAAGAATTATCCCTAGCATTGAGAGAAACAATTGGTACAGTTCCATTGTTGATATTGCATTATCATCTCACAAAGTTAACATGTAAGAAGTGGCTGTCAGTAAAACTCACTCCTTGTGAATAAGTAATGAATGGACACCAGATTATTTTTGTTTCAAGCATGAGAAAGCTAGTCATAGACAAATTTCAGTACTGCAATCAACGAGGGATAAAGTTGATTTTATTATTTCACAGACTATTAAATTGGCTGCCTATCCACCTTTCTATACCACCCGAACTTTAATTTAAAAAACTGCTGAGGAGTCTTTCATGCCTTAAGATGTTTCCTTCCTACTTAACCCATTTTGCAATATTTAAGGGAATGAAATTTAGAGACATCCAAAACGTTGGGCACACAATGAAATGCACCAATGACTTTGGTTCAGCATGCCTTTCCAGATGACACCTTGCTACAACAGATGTTTTGGCTCTTTTGGGAGTAGATTTATACTGCTTAACTGCTTTTCTTTCAGTGCAACAGAGAAAAGGTCAGTTATTTTATCCAATTGGTGGTAATTCTTTTAATGCACTGCAATACATAAAGCCTAAACCATAAATAAGCCAAGCAGGACAGCCCTAAGCTATGAATTCTTCTTAATCATCTATCCTGCTAGTAAATATCTAAATTAGCCACTAATTTTCCTCCTCTACTGGAATCTTTTGGTACACTTCTGTAAGGCAATATATTTTTTTCTGCCAAAGAAACTCACATTTTTCTCTGATTCTTCCAAGTTTTCTTTTAGCTTCAAGATAATGGAGTTTTCTATAGACAGAAAGAGATAAATAGAAAAGCACATTAGTAACCACCCACCAAACTACAAATCATTAAATTAAAATAAGCAACTACAAATATTGTTTTACATAAAAATCAAAACCATTTCCAAAAGACACTACTGACAGCTTCAAACTTTTCATATAACAAATGTACAAACAAAAATATTTTCTTATAATTATTAAAGATAAAAGAATATTTTAAAAAAAAATATACAAACAAAACTGTTTTGAAATCTCCAAATTGGTTGAATTACAAAAATATAAAAGATAATGTTATTTTTTTGCCACTATACAGATTTTAAAAAGTCAATAAGCAGGTACCAAGCATCAATGAGAAACTTACCTGGCATCTCACCATTTGTCATAGCATGAGCAACAGCCTTGGATTCTACTAGTTCTTTCTCCAGACTCTTTATTTTCTCAGTCAGTTGTTCTTTTGTTTGCTCCAGTATAGCAAATGATGCTTTCAACTGACTTAGCTCTTGATTTTTGTCTTTCATTTTCTCAATCTGAAAAAGTGTTTGTTATTTCAAGACTCAGAAGTCAATACTGTTGTGATTAAAAGTGCAAATAATCACGTTCAACTGTGATTGGTCTTTTAATATATTAACCTTAAGATACAGTTAATATCTCGATTATCATGACAAAAATTAAAGAAAATTTATGAACACAAAATATTCAACAGATTTTGTTTTTTTAATGTGCAAGTAAAAGTAAACACTAATAAAGCTGTTTATAAAGACAAAATGAGTCAAACCTTCCACCTTAAGAACTAACTAAAGGAGGGATAATTCCTCAAACTCTGAAATTAAAACATTTCTCAGAATTCTTCAAGACATTCAGGTAGGGAAATAAGATTTACAAAATGTTAAGTTGCTATACTAATAAATAATTTATTTCAAACTTTTATATGAAAATCAAATTTATAATATATAATCAGAGAAATAATAGGATTCTTTAGCTAACAGTAGGTAGGATAGAAAGGTAGTGTAACTAGAAATATATAGTAATAATGACTACCTTGCACAGATTCTCTTTTCAATCCTATCCAATTTCTTTAAATTAATCACATGCATAATGAACAGTGCATTCAACTACAAGAATAGTAAATTACCTGATTCCTATGCTCCTCGATTATCAGATCTTTATCTACTAATGATGTCCCCTTAACTGCCAGCTCAGTGGTAAGAAAGGATTTCTGAGAGACAAGATCTTCTACTACAGCTCTATATCTGGAACAGAAAATAAAATGAATTTTAAATGATACCTTATCTTAAAAAAATTCCTATCTCGAAAAAACTCAAGAAAACAATTTTATATACACTTCCAGTGGTTTTCTCTAGAACAGGCTAAATGTTTGATATGAACCAGTGACATTGCATAGTACTACAATCAAATGCTATTATTCTGACCAGAGGACAATACAAAATCAACACAAACGTGCAAAGCTGCTGATACAGAAAGCAACAGTAAAAATTAAGTACACCTAGAAGTGTCTTTAAAAATATTTATATAGATTTACATGCCAGATATTTTTCCTAAGTCTAAAGCAACATAAATAAAAGCAAGCATGTGGTAAAAGTGTATGAACTAAAAATATCTTTGAAACAACAAAACTTCAATCAGCTTAGTGTTTCCTCAACTTTGTAAACCTATATTATGTTTTATTTACAATTAAGCACACTCATGACTCTCTAATTTATTTAATCAAATTAATCATTAGAAACATTGAAAAATCTAATAAAATGTATGCTACACAACACCATACATTCCATTGTCTATTTAAAGGTGACCCTTCAGTTCTGCTGATAAGCATTGAAAAAAAGTTATGGCTTTAATGAATTAGTATTAGTTCTTTATAACAAGAGGAAAGAAACAACACTGAACACTTAGTGATGCTGCCACATCATACAATGTTTAAACCAAACTTCCTGCCACACGTCTTAAGCAGCACTAGTGATAAACAAATGGAAATCAGATCTAAACTTTATCAAAGAAATTAATTAGAATGTCCCCATTTTGTTTTGAATATCCTATGTTCAACAAGTGAAGTACAAAATTGTGCTGCTTCCCTTCAGTTCCAGTTAAGATTCTTCTCACTGTTGTAAGTTAAAAACTAAATTTGAAAAATTCTAAAGGATAGAAATAAGAAAAAAAACAATTGCAGATAGAAAACTTAACGTAACTTAGATGAATTTACATAATGAATCTATATTTTATTTTAAAGAATACAGGTTAAATTATAGGGAGTGGAAGAAATTCATAAATCTTTCATAAAAGATTTATTGTTATTATTATTATATGCATAAATAAAATTAAAGCAACTAAATAAATGTACATCTTGTTACACATGCACACAGCTAAATACAATAAAGTTTTCTTACCCAATTTAGGTGGATGTAGTTCAAGTTGTATTCCAAAAAGTAGGAAAGGTTAAAATGTATTAGATTTTTTTTTTTTTAATCTTTACAATTCTAAATGGGATGGATGTATTCTAATTGTTTATGCATATATATATACACACAGGTGCCTCTCAAAAAATTGGAATATCATAAGAGTTCATTTTTTTCCATAATTTAATTCAAACAGTGAAAATTTCATATATTATAGATTCATTACACAAAGTGAAACATTTCAAGCCTTTTTTTGTTTTAATTTTGATGATTACAGCTTACAGCTCATGAAAATCAAAAATCCACTATCTCAAAATATTAGAATTTTTTTATTTATTGATCTTATGAAATAAAGGATTCATAATATAGAAATGTCGAACTTCTGAAAAGTATGTTCATTTATGCACTCAATACTTGGTCAGGGCTCCTTTTAGACGAATCACTGCATCAATGCAGCATGGCATGGCAATCAGCCTGTGGCACTGCTGAGGTGCTATGGAAGCCCAGATTGCTTTGATAATGGCCTTCAGCTCGTCTGTATTGTTGGGTCTGGTGTCTCTCATCTTCCTCTTGACAATAGAATCTATGGGGTTCAGGTCAGGCAAGTTGGCTGGCCAATCAAGCACAGTAATACCATGGTCAGCAAACCAGTTACCAGTAGTTTTGGCACTGTGGGCAGGTGCCAAGTCCTGCTGGAAAAGGAAATCAGCATCTCCATAGAGCTTGTCAGCAGACGGAAGCATGAAGTGCTCTAAAATCTCCTGGTAGATGGCTGCGTTGACTTTGGACTTGATAAAACACAGTGGACCAACACCAGCAGATGACACAGGCACCCCAAATCATCACTGACTGTGGAAACTTCACACTGGACTTCAAGCAACTTGGATTCTGTGCCTCTCCATTCTTCCTCCAGACTGTGGGACCTTGATTTCCAAATGAAATGCAAAATTTACTTTCATCTGAAAAGAGAACTTTGGACCACTGAGCAACGGTCCAGTCCATTTTCTCCTTAGCCCAGGTAAGATGCTTCTGACATTCTCTCTGGTTCAGGAGTAGCCTGACACTAGGAATGCAACACTTGTAGTCCATTTCCTGGACACGTCTGTGCGTGGTGGCTCTTGATGCACTGACTCCAGCCTCAGTCCACTACTTGTGAAGCCCCCCAAAGTTTTTGAATCGGCTTTGCTTGACAATCCTCTCAAGGCTGCGGTCATCCCTCTTGCTTGTGCACCTTTTCGTACCACACTTTTCCCTTCCAGTCAACTTTCCATGAATATGCTTTGATACAGCACTCTGCAAACAGCCAGCCCTCCTTGTGGAGGGTGTCAATGAGTGTCTTCTGGACAACTGTCAAGTCAGCAGTCTTCCCCATGATAGTGGTTGTGTGTACTGAACCAGACAGAGATTCATGGTATTTATACTGCATAAATAGTGATTTACTCAAACTTGAAATAGAATATTCTAATATTTTGAGATAAGTTCTCTCTATTTTTTTAACTGTAGGCCGTAATTATCAAAATTAAAATTAAAAAATGCTCGAAACATTTTACTTTACATGTAATGAGTCTAGAATATATACAATTTTCACTTTCTGAAATAACTGACAAAAAATATTGAACTCTTCCACGATATTCTAATAATTTTTTTGAAATGCACCACTGTCTCTCTCTCTCTATATATATATATATGAGACTTTGGAAAAATCAACATTTCAATAAATTTTAAATTATTAGAATACCATATTCAAATAACTATTCACTTGCAATAATTATCCACCAGGTGTTTATTTATGTACATATTACATGAAACTCCAAGAGAGAAGCTGAATGAGAGGGGTAAAGTAATCTCTGTACCACCATCGTTAAAATTTCTAATAAATAAAAGAAACAATTAAATTCACTTATTCCTCTAAAAAAAATTTTTAACAGCGGAGCCTGCTAAGAGGTTACTTGTTACACTACAAATTCAATTTGTATTTAAAGTTTACAATTAAAAATGCTGAATGAAACAAAATAGGGATATAAATTGTACACATTTACTGAGGATAAAATATTTTCACAATTCATAATGACCATGAAGTTTTCCACAGTACATACTGCATAATATCTGGAGATTATGTCACTAAATGCAACAAACAATGACAACTAAAACAGTTTCAAATAGAATCTGTTCACTTTCACCACCAACCTAAAAAGTTTTTCCCTCTAACTCATTACTCAACATTGCATTGGTTTGGTACCCATTAACAAAGCAAAGGTTGAACTGCTTTCATCAGAAAAAATAATCCAGCTCCAGTCTACCAAAGTTCAGCACAAATAAGTTTTAGCCCACATTGTGCTGGTGTGTTAAGGGTGTGTAAAATACTGGACATCCATCCAGCATGTAGATTAGCAAACTAACCACATTTTGTACAGTTTTTCAAAGATACATTTCCTATATATCTGCTGCCATTCATTCTGGATGGAATATGCCAAGATAATGCAGTGTGTCAAAGTTAAATCCAAACTAGGTAACTGAATGAACATTTTCATGAGACTCTTATATCACTATAACAGCAGGCTGATAAGGAAAAGATAACCACCTCTTTCCTAATCTTTTGTGCAAGTATATATAATTCTTCACAACATTATATTATAGCTACTACCATTGAATACATTCTCAGGGCTTTATCATCATCCTAACATCACAATATGAAAACAGATGTGGCTTTCAACAACAAAAAAGAGAACTAGAAATCTCAGGTCTGAGTTCATTTCTGGCATTAATGCAACTATTAAAAACAGAATTGCAAATCTAGCAAGTACTTAGTTTCTATCGGAAAAAGCTTTCATGAGATGTTTCAAGGATGTCTTTGTTAATTGGTTTCATTACATGTTGATTTTTAATTTCTATTCTCAAGAGATCCTTTTGATGAAATAATAGTTCTTGACATACTGGTGTCAGGTTAAATCATGTTTTTATGTAGCAGAACTATGAAAAAAGACTAGTTTTGGCTTGCTTAAAGAGAGACTTTCTGCAATAGATTCTTTATTTAATTAATGAAACCTAATTTATTTTAACGAGGTAAAATTACAACTAACTTATCAGCAAATAACTATTTTAATATAATTTTCATGCTTCCAATAATAATCATTATACCAGTTTCTTTTCAGCTAATAAAATAAAAAGATATGAAGTTATTCTTACTTTTCATCTGTCTCTTCCAGTTGTTTACGAAGATCTGTATTTTGTTTTCCAAGCTTTAAATTTGAAAAATGAAAGAAAAATTGCATAATATGATTCAGGTATATAAAAGAATTATTGATTTTGAAAATACACTGCATTCAGGAATTACTGCTATAATTAATGACCAATTGGCATAAAACAGGAAAGAAATTTTTAAAAAAAATTTTTTTTTGCACCTGTAAAAAAAGAAGAGTTGACTGGATTGTTACCATTACTTTTAAAAAATATAAAGGGAGAAAAAAAAATCAAAAGTGCAGAGGTTTGGCAAATCTACCCCAAAACTCACTTCCTTTTGTTGAGAAGTATCTATTTTTGAAATCTCCAGTTTCCCTGAAAGTGTTTCTTTTTCACTTCTTGTTTGCTCCAACATCAAATGAAGTTCTGAAATCTTCTTGTTTGCTTCTTCACTAGAATAAAAAACTACTACTAAAAACATCTAATAACCAAGTAATCAGTCACTGAACAGAGTTTCTCCTGGCTGTATGTAAGCACTTTAAGTTATTTCTTTTGTTTCATAATGTGTATACAAACAAACAAACATACATTCTGAGTAAAATGGACCATTGTCCACATGAAAAATATTCTGCAGATAGAAGTTATTTAAAATCAAAGTGGTAAAAGTTATCACAAACTTTCTATACTACTTTTAACACAAGCTTAATAAAGTCAAGAACTAGATCAGTTGCACTGATAGGTTTTAAGTATACACAAATAAATGGCACAGAATAAATAAATAAAAAATATTGGTTTAGTGTAGATAATTTTGTTAAACTTGTGTGTTAATGCCAGAAACAAACTTACAGTTGTTGAATCACCAGATTGCTACTAGAAACTGCTTCCTGCTCTGTTGATGACAATCTTTTGTCTCTGTCAGCCAGCTGTTCATGAAGCTTTACAACCTTTATAAAATCAAAATTGTTTTTGTTTTATTTTTTTTTTTAAAGAGTTCACTATTTAAAAAAAAAATTATATTTTAATGCAGCCAATGTATTGAGGATCTAGTTCTCTTTCACATATGCAGCATACTGATCAAGGATATGGAATAGAAAGCTTTTATGATGAATGACTTTAATGGAAAGGCTGTTTTCTGACATAGACAGATAAAACTCCAAACGTTCAGCTTAACTCTGGTCTAACAAAAAAAAAAACCAGCTAGGTAGAAGGGTCAGATAACTTCATTTTAGAGGTCATTTGATTGCCATTTTAAGTTTAACTTCAGAAAACTAGATTAATTTTGTTAATGAAATAAGAATTACTGCAGTCTGCTGTAGGATGTACAGTTCCACTATCTTATACTTTGGTGGGCAAATCCCTAAAAGAATAGTGGCTACTAGTCTCCTTGTAACCACTAAATTAATCTGTCTGTTGTTTGTAGTAACTTTCTAGTATCATGTAACTCTTCACATTTTATTCCTGACTGGTGTCTGTGATGATCAGCTAAAAAATTAACTTTTGTTTTCATTAACATTCCATCACCCAAGTAGAAAAATCTCTCTTTTACCCCAGCTGTACAAATGTTAAGAAATTTGATATTAAAATAACTATCCTCCCATACTTTCATTCATTTCACCCTAAGTGGGTAGATTATTAAAGGTGAATAAATTATGCATTAAATGAAATCTCATCCCATTGCATCAGATCTGTACATTAGTGAGGAAACAGAAATTACCATATTCTGCTGTTCTTCAACCTCAATCTCCTTTTGCTGCAGCCTTGCTTTCACTTCAGTTAACTCTTGCTGAAGTTGACTGCGCTCCTCTACAGCTTGACACTTCTCTGCTTTACTCTCTGTATAGGATTTCAATGCCTGAAACAAGCAGCAGCAGCAAGTAATTTGACAAATGGAGCTAGACCAGTAATGAAAATCTGAACCAGGAAAAGCAAGCAAAAAAGCAAAAAAAGTTATAAAACCACACAGTAGAATAAACAAATGTGAAAAACTAAAATACAGAAATTTTTTTTGTGTGTGAGAATTGCATTTAGTGGTAAGAAAAATCTCATTTACAAAATTATCAATATAAAATCTTTACACATCATTTATTGATGAAAACTGACTTTACATAACATTTAATGACGTTTTTGTTCAGTTCTTGCTGAAAGTTTGACAGTTCAAAGGTAGAATCCAATCTTTTTAAAATTCAACAACAGACAAATCAGAAGATAAAAACCACTGAAGAAACCAAGTATTTTCAACTGGAAGGTAGTGCATACAGATTTGATGCCATCACTGGTTTAATGTAGATCAAGCATAATCACTCTAAATAAGGAAAATAAGTCAGTCTGGTATCCCTTATTTGATTTAGTGTACACCATCTATCTAAACAAATTGTATACATTTAAATTACATTATATACTATTAATTAAATGTTTTATAAGGATGAATAGTTTGGTTTTTAAAACATTTGATTTTGATTTGTGAGACTGAAAAGTTCAAACAATTTATTTATCTAGAGCACAAAAGAAAAAAGAATTGTAAAAATTCTGGATCAAAAAATCCAATAAAAATTGCATGTAATGCACTAAACTATTTGTATATGGTCAATTACTAAAAATAACTAATATTTAAATCACTCAGTCCTAGCAATGCCAGTTTCATTCTCAGGATGTGAATTTGTTGGCCAAAGAACAGAAAACCTTAGTATTATTGTGAAGACAGACAGGAATGACCAAAAGAAGCTAATCTACCCAGGTGGTGGTTAAACCTATTAATAGAAAAGTGGGCAGATTTTTTCCAAAGCTTTAAAAAGAGATTAAGGTTTTAATGTATTTATTGCAGAATTGTGAATGTAATGTGACGAGATAAGCTAAACTTTAGTGTACATAATTTTTTTTTAGCTTTGACTACTCATAAAGCTACACTAGGAACAAACATTAATGCCATCACTTACTTTTTCCTTCTCCTTCAGAGCTTTCTCCTTTTCTTTCTGAATCACCTCAAGCTGTTCCTCCAATGCCCCATTGTCCATGATGGCCTTCTCATTCTCCAAATGATGTCTCTTTATGTCCTCCTTTAATACACTTAGCTCTCTATTCACTGTATCCCTCTCTTCTTCCTCCCATCTTAGTTGTTTTTCCAGTTTCTCTTTCTCAAACTAACAATATGAGAATATGAAAAGTATCAGGAAAGTTTCTCAACAAATTCCTTTGTTTTTTTTTTCATTTAACAACTAACTAGTGCTTATTTTGATTTTTAAGTTTTTTGAATAAAGTAAATTTGGTTCAGCTTTCCATTTTTGAAGTTCTTTCCTTATTCATGACAATTGTAAACAAAGAAGTTGGTTTTCAAATGTATGGATGATAAACTTCTCAGAAATCTGATTAAACTGCCATCAAAGTTAGTGCAGCCAATGTTGGATATTGCTCACAATAACATGGCTTGTAAGATAAAGTCAGCCCAATTGTCACAAATAGCAGGCAAATCCCTTCAAAAACCAATATGAAAAAATAAGCCAAATATAAATTTTTTTAAAATTCACCTGCAGGGTTTCTTTTTCTGCTGTCAACTCATCTACTGCACATCTGTGTTCTTCATTCTGTTGCTGCTCTTTATCCAGCTTCTCTGCACCCACCTCTAGTTGCTGCTTAAGTTGCCCTACTTCAGTTTCCTTCTTTTGTAAAATATCTGCCTTCTCCTCCTCATACTCCATACTAATTTTCATGATCTTGCTTTGAGCTTTTCCTAGTTCTGATTTCTGTTTAGCATAAATTATTAAAAAAATGAATAAACAAACATCAGAACCAAAAATCATCCTAATATAGCAACCAGTTAGTTACCTATAAATAGCTAGTTGGCTCAGCTAATCCCACAAATAAAGTTTGTAGGCTGACATTTCACCACTAAACAGCCAACTGGGTCTCGACTCTCTGGATGAATTGGCATCATTTATCTAGTACATTCCAGAAAAGAAAAATCCTCAAACACCTACCACATCCTCCAAATGGCCCTCCAGTTTTGTCACTGCTTCCTCATGCTGCTTGTTCATGATGCTTTTTTCCTTGTCCCGCTGCTCTTGGAGCTGATTAGTTGTGTCGCTGAGTTTTCCAATTCTTTGTGTAGAATTGGACAAGTCGGCTTGTAGTTCCTCGATTTTTCTGAAAAACCCAAATGATACACTTAACTCTCAGTCAAACCAAGGAAATCCAATTTAGTATGAGGTTGTTTGTTTTTTCCTGCTGACACTAAACCAACCTGATCAAAAATTTAATGACTAAAATTTCTCTTCATAAAAATTTTTAAGGAAACAAGGCTTAAAAAGTACAAATTATAGCATCAGAGCAGACCTAAAAAGCATTCCATTATATAGTGTTTATCCAAACTAAGCAAGCATTTCTAAAACAACAAAAAATTATGCAATGGAAATAGAAAAGCCCATAAATGTATTCTTGCTTAGAGTCTAAAATCCTCAACAATGTTGCTTGTGTATTAGTTTCATTCCAGTTTTGCAAGCAACATTCAAGATTTTACACAAACTAGTACAGAATTTAACAATACTATACCAGTTGTAAAGTGGATGCTAACCAGAAGGTACGTTTTAAATTTTTTTTTTTTTTTACATAAACAATGAGCAGCACAATGACTGACTGCAAAACATACAGAGTACAGAAGAGTGATGGTAGCATGGGAACAGATATCAAAAGGCAGCTTCTCTTTGAAAGACAGCAAGGCTGTGTATACAAAAAAAAAAAAAAGGTAAAAAAAAGTGTGAAAAGCTCTTCTGAACATACAGAAGAGAAAAAACACAAATATATTTAAAGTTGTATTAGTACTGCCAAAGTTTGTCTTTCAATTAAATAAACCAATTAATTTTTTTAAAAGGTAAAGGGAGAATAATATAGTAACTGAATCAAAAATAATTTTAATTTAAAAAGAAAAATGTAATTGAATTTATGCTTTATTTATTGATATTTAGAAACTGGAATAGCTTTAATCATGACATTTCAAGTTAAAAATGTAATTATTTCTAAATTAAATTTTAAAACAAAAAAATAACTTTACACATTTAATTTTCAAATGCATATTTATTTAACCTTTTAATCAAACAATTTAAGTTTCTTCTACTAAGCAAATTTTTTTTTTAAATTCTTGAATAAATACAAGTAATCCATTGTATATTTATTTGTCTGGTCTTACAGTTCAAATAATAAGTCAAGCAACCTTCTGTTGTATCTCTGTTCAATGAAAACAAAGCAAAACCTTACCTTTTTGCATCTTCATTTCTGAAACTTGAAACAAACAAACAGGTTTTGTACATATGTTAATTTCTTGGCAATAGAAAAAACCTTGAAATCCATCAGCCCATTAGTTAGAATTGTAAGAGAGAAGAGGAGAGAATTAATTTTCTGAGTTACAAAGACAGGCTGAGAAAGTAGTGTTGTAATGCTGCCACCAAGTAACATTAGTAGCGAGTCTGCCATTGCACTTTCTTTATGATGTGCCTACTCAGTCATTATAGTACTGACTAAAATGGGACATTTATTTAATTTAGTTTATTATTCAATTTTGCTTTTGGCAAAACTTTATCCAATACAACAGAAAGAAAGGAATAGAAGAGAAATTTTGCTACAGTTATAGAATGAGTTAGGAGTGCATGGACTGTTGAGGCCTCTACTGGAATCAGCCATTAAGTCAAACAATGCATTTGCTGCTGCAGGAAATAGGAGTGTCAGATCTGCCTTCTGGCTAGGTTGGTTTATGGATCATTTTAAGTTTCCAATAATCTTCAACAAACATTTTAGGTAAAAAGCCTGTACTGATAGAGTAACTCAAATAAATTCCTCTCTACATAGCAATGTGACTATGAAAAATTAACAGCCTTTGAATGTCTATCTCACACCATAAAAGTAAACCAATTTATATTTTAAAACAAACCTGTCTCTATGATTAGTTGACAGTTTGTTTCCACAAACCTCAAGTTTATAAATGGGAGAAGATAACCTAGCAAAAACCATTGTTAGTAGAAGCTGAGTTGAACAGAACTAGCTGTTAATTCAGAAAAAGTCAGATGTTTTGACCAAAGGAAGCAACTGCAGTGAGTTAAAATACAGTACACATCTCAACAAGGAAGACTGTATAAAAAATCTCAGAAAGATAAGTGTTTAAAGTCTCCAATCTTGCTTTTATACTTCAAGATATATCAGAAAGGTAGTAAGTAACCAGTACATTCTACCATGAAAGGAAACCAGAAAATTGAGAAGTAAAACAGATCAGGATTGATTCAATCAACTCCCATATTAACTCAGAATCTTAGAACCTATTTACAGGCACATTTTGAGGATGAAAAATCTAATTAGAAGTAATTTTGTGAGTTTCAATCATTTCTTTAAAAAAAATAACTCAATATTTACAGTTCACTGAAAATTCAATTAAAAAACAGAGAAAAAGAGTCTTCCACAATTAGCAACATAGAAAAATCCAAGACAGTTTCTTCCCTCCACATAAGATGAACTGTTAGGGTAGAACTGACAGAATTCCTTCACTTTTGTTTTGCTATACAACAAAGTAAAAATTTCAGTCCAACTTTTCAGAATATTACAAAATAAAAATGGTGTGTACACTAGCAGAAAATAGGTATGAAGAACTGTCATAAATAGAAAAGTTTCTACTTTTAATTATTGTGCGGAACAAACAGCACAGTAACTGAAATAAGCAGCAGCAGTGCTAGGAGGATAAAGATGGCAACAAGGGGTAACAGCACAAATATCAAGGTATGGATGCTGCAACAGAACAAAAGGAGCTGGAACAAAAAGGGATTTTATTTTTTTTTTTAAATATTTCAAATACAATACAAAGCCTTTATATGTGTGCCTTTGCATTATATTACCTTTTCTTGATCTCATTTTCCTGCCAATTACTTATTGACAGGTATGCATCATTATCATAAAAAGATGCTGAATTTAGGATCATTTTTAATTCTTGGGAACTTTCATGAAATATGAAAAATTTTTATTCTTTCCTTTAAATCATCTAACTTCAAACTTCTAGTGTTCTATCTTTGAAGAAGAATTTCTGATGATGCAACATTTCTAGAAAACAACTAGTTTAATGGTAGGTAGACAGGTAGAGTAGGCAACTGCTGAGAAATCATTGACCAATTCAATGCCATACAACATAATAAAAGTAAAATCTAAAACTAACAAAAATAAGAAAAACTATGTATATATTCCTCATCTTGGATAATTTTATGAGACATCGAGTTTATAGTAGTAAAGATAGTGATTTTAATATTAAAAAAAATATATTCATTCAAAATTAGTATATATACACAAGCATATTGAATGTGGAAAATCTAGATCAATTTCTACATAAGGAAACCAACATATTTTACTTTAAAGAAACAACATAAATCAACCTTTCCATTTGTGTAACAAATCAAAACATTTCTGATAGAATGTAACAATGTACTGACAGTGATCCTTATTCTGATTTTTTTTTTTTTTTAAGTGATTCACACCACCAAGCAAATCCTCAACTACTACAAGCCAGACTATCACAGGAAATAGATGACAATTCTAATCCCAAGTGTGTCACACTGAAGTTAGGTTTCTTGAAGCAATCAGTTCATAAGAATACAACTGTAACTCTGCACAGTTCATTTCTTTTCCTCTATTCACATCATGCACAAATCAGTTCCAAATCACAAAAATCTTAACTCTTTTTCCAATAAAATAAATCTACCATTTCAAAAACAAACAAACAATAATAATAATAATAATAATAATAATGTATCATTGCCTTAGAAAAAAGCCAGTATAAAATTTAACTTTCTGGTTTCCAAGGTAGAATTCTTAAAATGTTTTTCTTGATTTTTTTTATCTTTTATTTATTTTTTTTTTTTTTAAGTAACAGGCTTCCCTCAGTAGCAAATGCTAAAAGCACCAACAAAAACAAAAATTCACTCTCAACAGCATCATATTCCTACACAATTCGACACGTGTATGGAAAAAAAAGCTTCCCCTATTTAGACTTTAAACCAGATGTTAGAAAAGCAGCAGGGTTGCTTGCCTTAACAACAAATGAACTTGATTAGCTCAATGTTCCAGGTGCACTCATTCAAAGACTAAACACCCGTCCAAGCCAGATAAGCTCATGCAAAATTTAAAGCATGCAAAGCGTGCAAACAACAAACAAAAGCTGATAAGACTAACCTATCTCTCTGCCTCAGCTGCTCATTCAGCAGAGACAACTGTTGAGAGCTATCCCCCGAGTTTTTCATCACCTCTGCCATTTGTTGCTCCTTCAAGGAAAACGAACACAAGCTGTCAAAAATTACATGCTAACGGCAATGCCGCAGCAACTTGTTATGTCTTGTTTTTGCAGTTTTAATTTGTAAGCAGTGTTTCCCCCACTCCCATCCTCCAGCAAAGAAAAGTGCCTGCTTGAAAAAAACAGCAAAACAATTTTTCTACCAACTATTGACATACTATGAAGTTCTGAACAAGGAGTCATGAAATGCTGTTACCCTAGGTTGTTCTCTTGCTGGTGTTACTTAAGCTTGTATTACAAATACATTAACTACAGATTTTAATGGCAGATAATGCATCACACCTTTTTACCCTTCGCTTTTCTCTCTTTTTCCAAGTCTAATTAAACTTCACATTATTAGATTTATTTTCTAGAGATATTATCCATAACATAACCACTCTCATACCAACAAATTTCTAGTTTTATCAGACACTAAAATTAAAACTGTTGAAACCATGACTTTGAAGTTCTTGAACTGTAAGGCAAAAATCAAATAATTTTTAATATTATTTATTCTAATTTAAAAATCTAAATGAAAACATCTGACATTTTAATTATTTTGGGGCTGTTTATATTTATATAATAATAACTACTACATCAAAGTACAAAGTTATTTTTGTTGCAAAACTCCTAAATATTGTTGTTTTATTATAGCATATATTGTTTAAATATTTTTGATTTTTTAAAACAAATATTAACAATGCATGCTTTCAGATAGTAGTAAGAGCTTTAAAAATAATATATAAAAGAAAAGTTAGTTGAAAACCTAAAATGAAACTGACAATTGATTTCAAAAGCTAATTAATCCTTGATAATTTCATTTACTCTCATACATTTTACATGGTACAGATCAATCATCACTAGACCATTCTAATGATATATTTTAAAAAATGCAACAAGTGATTTCAAAACAGTTGTTTACAAGCCAAAAATTGGTTTTATTTATACATATCATTTTAAATTAAAATCTTACCTATAGAATTGCATTATTTCTTTATTTTTCATTTTTTAAAAAGAATATCTAGATTTTAGAATTATTCCTTCCATTGTTTATTTTTTTCCAGAGCAATGAGCATTTTATGAATATGATGCAGACTTTCTTTTTCACTTTCCTATGATTATCCAATGGCACTCTGAGAAGGACTTTTACCATTGCACTTTGTGAATATATACAGAACTAAGAATAATGCAAAAATAAATAGACATTAAGGTGTTTTTTTCCTAATGTTTATTTGTATAATTTGTTTAATCTGCAACAATAAAAACACATTTAGAACTTTTAAAACCATTTTTTTCTTTTTTTAATGCTTAGAAAATGTTGATTTTAGAGCTGTTCATTAAATTATTTTAATTTTCATTAATTAATGCACATTAATAGTTGATAGTTTACTAGATTTCTTTTTTTCATTTTATTGTAACATCTAAAATATTTTTTTAAATGCTAAGAACCTAACTAACTAAGCACATTGCTCCTTAGAAAGACAAGTGCATATTTACCAATGTACATAATTTTAAAATTAATCGTGCTGTTAAATATTTTTTTTCTTACCAAATGGATGACAGGGACAAAGCTATGGATCAAAACAATGACCACAGCAACACTCACCAATGAGACACTCTTCAATGATTGTGACTTGGCTGAACATCAAGTCACAACTACAAGAAATTTTTGTCTACATATCTCTGGTACTTAAATATACACTTAGCACATTACAGAGACCAGTGAAATGTAACCTTTTCAAAAAACAAACTGTACACAAATTACCTACATGCATAGTTTTGTTGTTTTTTTTTTTTGTAATAGAAATGTTCCAATGTAATTCTTTATCGGTTTTTTTTAAAATCATAGATAAAATTATGCAGAAAGAATTTAGTAGGTATTAAATAATTTCTCAAGTAAATGTTATTTCTATTTAACCAGAGCAAAAGGCCTATTATATTACTGTGTTTCCTTAATTATGGTTTCCTAATAAGCCTGATAAAATTTTCTTAAAACAACCTAGTAAAGTTTTATTTTAATAACCTAATATGCTATAGTACTTTCAAACAATTTAAAGACCCAATATTTAAGGCGGTCTAAAGTCATTAATTTCAGTAGTAAAAGTAGACAATTAGCATTTTAAGTCCAGGTTGAGCAGCAACATGTATTCTTTTTAAGGCATGGGAACTTTAAGTGGTGATGGTTTCACTATTTAAAGTAGCCTCCTATTTTCAGAAGTTTTGTTTTTTAAGTTTTTACAAAATCCAAGAAAATACCTAAACATTTTTTTTTTTTTTTGCTTCCAGCTGAACCCAAATTTCCTTCCTTCAAACACCTCAGTATTACAATAAACCACAAAAAAATGTTAACATTAAGCTTGTTTTTTTGTTTTGATTTTAAATCACACAATTGCTAGTTTTCAATTAACATGGCAGTGTTATTATCTGGCAACACTTAGAAATGTAAGCAGTGTTGTAGAACATTCTCCAACAAGGTAACATTTATTTGATGTTATTTAGTGCTCACTATGTACTACAACACTAAAAAAGGTATCAAGACAAATCACAAGTTAAAAAAGACAACAACAAAACAAAAAACTAACAAGATACGTACACAGCCAAGGAAATAAAAATAAAGGTGAAACAATAAGCAAACTAAATTTGGTGAACATTGAACAGATAGTAAAATTGATATTACCACATACACTTGGTAGGAGAAGCATCACGGTCACTTATACTGAAGGCCATATCTAACAAAGCCAAGCTGTCTATAACAGGTTAGTTGGCTGATGACAACAGTCACAGAGATTAACCTCAAACTGAAGATGTAATGTAATAGTGAAAAATGGGAGCATGTGATATGCTAGACAATACAGCACACTATCAACTTTAACAACTTCAAGCCAAGGTAAACCATTGCATCAAAAAGAGACTACAAAAAATACTTACAAGTTTGGCCTTATCTTCTGCCAGCTGGTCTCCACGTTCTTTGCTGGAGTCCAAATTCCTATGCATATCTGGAAAACAGAGTTCAGCATGGAAGGGAACATGGAAAGAAAGATCTTTAGTGACCCAAGAGATCTTCCACGATATCAAAGATTCATCCCAAGTGTAAGAATATAAATCAGTCAATGCAAACCTGAGCCTTGCTGTCATACAAGACTCATCAATAATATGATAGGGAGCAACAAGAGAAAGTTTGTCCGGGAATGTTATACTGGTGAGTAGTAGACAGAGAAAATCATCACTAATTAAATCGTTGTTGCTATCAAGGGTGGAATGTGCCAATGAATTGTCATGGTGCATGCACACAGTCATCGTACAGCAAAATATCTTTAAGTTCTGCAAAAGAAAATTAGAATAGGAAAAGAAAAGGGGGAAAACAGAAATGATAGAAAAAAAGCATCATAAAAGTCAGCCAGATTTAGAAAATTTAAAGCAGCTTCTCTCTCCAAAATTATAAATTCTTAAATTCAAAAATATGACAACTTTTGCTATTATCTTGTAAAAGCCTGAGGCAGTTTTTTTTTTGGGTGGTTCACTTGCCATAATAATACTGACATTCTACAATGACTTAATTTTGAAACTTTAGCATCATATAGTTTCAATAAAATAAAAATAATAAATCTACATATATATATTAAATATTGTACAATGTGAGCATCAAAAACATTTTAGAGAATTGTCAGTACTGAATATTATATTAATTATAAAATATGTATGAAAAAATATTTGACCAAAATTTATCAAATATTTCAGGATAATCAAAATTTTAAAATCTGGAAAAATTTTTATTTAAAGAAAGTTAAAAAAAATGTATTCAAAGGCACTTATATGAATTAGATTAGAATGGGTAGATTAGAAATATTTAAACACGTTGGCTCCCAACAACATTTGTATTGAGTGCCGTGTGACTCACAGGTGGACACATACTAAAATCCACTTCAATCAAGCAGATAACTGAACATGATTGTCAACTGCAATCATATTATAAACCTGGGTTAAATGTAGAGGTTCATATTGCAGTTGGCACCAGAATGTGGATTAATGTATTATAAAGCGGTAGCTAATGTGGTAAAGAAGATTCACATGCATGAAATCTAGCATTAGAAATAAATTAATACAAATATGTATATAAATCAAAAGACAAAAATCAATAAAGCTAGTTATTCATACATGTTTATAGACAAAATTTCTCTTAATGCTATAATTTATATAAAAGTCAAATCTTTTATTAAAGAATTCTTATTTCTGTACACAACTGAACAACAAACAATATTTGTGGTTTGATATAAATATTACTTGGAAAAACTATCCTAAAAACCTTTTTTCCCCTTTTTCAAAGAGAAAACTAAAACATCATATTGGACCATGTCAGAGAATTTCAATAGCAAAAATTGCATTATCATATACTAAACAAGACAATATAGAGACATTTTGTATAAGTCTTGCACAACCATTTATAGTCCCTTCAACAATTTTATTGTTTCAAGCGCTGTGGCTATCTAGGCAGGATGCACCCCAAAAAGTTAACACTTTCAGGCAATTCTGATATAAAACATGTCACAAATGCTCATAAAATGAAATAACCAAACACAGAGTAGAGCACTTAAAAAACGACTTAAAGAGCAGCAATATCTTTCCATAGTTAGACTGCAGACTGAAAGTAGCACTTATATAATAACCAACTTTGGCAGAGATAAAAGCTAAGTTCCTAAAGAATTGGCCATTACATCATAAGACAAGATCTTTGTGGACTAAACTCATTCATACTGAATTCTGGCAGATTGGATACTTCATATGTTTGGCAGGAACCAACCAATGTAACCCTAACTATCATGTTAGAGGGAGCCTGTTTTGGTGGTGTGGCAGTGTTCCAATCTGAGTTGCCATGTTGCATGACCACAAAAGTGAGCTTATTTTCTTCAGTAGAACTGATACAGGTCAGTGTACATGGATAAGGTCATCAGATCTGCTGTTATAACATTTGTACAAAATCACAGCAATCAATTCACCTTTACAGATGATAAAATGCAAAGGTCCACCATGCAGGAATAGTTGCAAACCATTTTAAATAGAAAAACATCCAAAATCTTCCATGGCCTCTTTAACACACTAAGTGACAACATGCTTCTGGAACCATTCCAGAACTGCATCATCAATCCTTGATAAGAGTGGAGCTACATGACTCAGACATCTGGTAAACAGTATGAAACACAGGTAAAATGCTGTTGTGCAAGCAAAAGGTTACTGAAGGTTGGGTGGGTGACTTTTGAGTTGTAGATAGTATTTGTGTTATCATCATGATGTCACTAATGAATCAAACTTTATGGTCGATTTTGTAATGCAAGCATAAGTTTTCTTAATAAATATTAACAATTTACATCACAATATTCCTATATTGTTTTGATCAGTGTATAGAAGCATAATCGATGTTGACAAAAACCAAAAGACAAAATTTTCATGCACCAGGAGTCTTCTTTAATTAGTCAAAGAATCAACTTTTTAAATTATCTTCCATTAAAAAGGACTGAAAACTAAAAAACTGAAGTTTTTAAAACAATAGAACTTATTATCTGGAAATCCAAATAATAGAAATACCTGCATTATACAAAAGAAAATCAAGGCCTCTCATCTATGATAGATTATCCAAAAAGTCATCTATCATTCAAAATTGCTGCCACAGTTCCAATGTCAGAGTAAAAACTGCACCAATCAATGAAATGTCACCAACATATGCTCATTTCACTTTAGTTTCCTTCAGTCATTCACCAACTCTATCGTTCATTTCCATCTCATTCACATGGCAAATGTTGGAAGGACTATGGCATGGAAAATTAAAGCAAAATGAGCATTTGGAAATATTTCATTAATTGATGCAGTTTTACTAGATTACAGTTTTAACTCTGACATCAGTAGCCAATGTGTCCTGGTTATTTACAAACCACATTTTAATCTAAGTAACACATTTATCTTGATTTTTTTTCAGAGTAATGGCCAATACAATGCTTTATTATAAAATACAGTATATTTGTTTGTTTTTATATACAGTACATGTATAAAGTGTATAATACCTTCTGTTTAGTATCATTATTGAGGGGATTATGCTTTGTAACACAGTAATACAATCATTGCAATATCCATTAACCAGAAATATTATTTTATCCAGAACATTCTTGGTCCCAAACCATTGTGGATAAGAGGTTCTACTGTATTTGACAATAAATCTCATTTTCAGCAAAGAAAATTATTTAAATTTTAAGTTGAGTCTTAGAGAAAGAAAAAAAAACATTCAATTTTCATATTATAAATGGACAAAAGCCATTCAAAATGCTAGATATGTAGAAAAATATTTTTTTAATTATACATACAAAAAGTAGACTATTTTTGTTGCAAATTACTTTCAAACAATTAATCTATATCCCAACTTTTAAAAAAAATTTTAAAAATACAAAATAGCAATATCACTTTTTGTATACAAAATGGAAGGGAACAGGTAGTAAATAAAAATGTCAATTTTTAATGAAGCCAGTGACAATAAACAACTAATTACCTGATAGTTGAGATTTCAGCTCTTGCATTTCTGAATTGAGATTTTCTATGGCTGCATGACTACTTTCAAGTTTTTCTGTTAAATCTATAAATAAAAAAAAATTATTAGATTTTTTTTCTTTCCTGCACAGTACAAACAAAATGTCAAGATTATTGTTTATATCTGATGTTAGCATGGTAGCCTTAAAGTAGAAACCATGAGACAGTCTGTAAAGTTCGATAATTCTTTCCTTGCTTGAAAGTAATCTTTAAAAGGTTAAAGAAAAGATCCAGTCAAAATGTATAGGTTGTCTACCCTTATAATTTGTGAAGAAAGTCAAACTGATTTACATACATATTTTTAGTGAATTTTTTTTCCAACTAAAAAATGTGCAAACATGTCAATTGTAGGAAATTCCCCATCTACATTTAATAGATATATTGCAAGATAAAAAACTTTGTAACCAAACCAACTCCTTTCACTGTCTGATGTCCCATTACTGCAGCAGATATGGTTCCCTAGTCATGTAAAAAATTATGATAGACTCTACACTTTTGATAAATTGCATCAAAGAGAACAGATACACTTTCTAAAATCAGAAAGAGTCTGTGCACCATAACAACTTATTTTAATTGGTACAATACTTTCATTTAAAAGTGCTGATAGTTGACCAGTCCAAATTTTAAAATAGTGTTAACAGATCTGTTTGAAAATAAGTTTGTCATTTGTCATCCACATTAGTGTTCCACCTCCAGCAATAATTTTTTTTATCTACCCTTTTATCATTTAAAATTCTGACTGTCATAAAAAAAAAAAAAACATCTAAACACCCATCTTTTAACATCAGTCAAAACTACATGTTAAAATTTTCAGATGAAAAGTTAGTTTTTCACTACAAGCAAAGATGTAGCTGCACCAAGTCTATTTTAACTAATTCTGTTTCAAGTACCATAAAATTTGCTTTGAACCTTTCAGGCAATGAAACCTCTGGACTATGCCACTCGGAAACCCTCCACTAGACATTTTCTGACTAACGTAGAAAGAAACCTACAGCAACAGTGTGGTTCTAAGAGGAACCCACACCATGGAACCATCTCAGGAGGGGTGACAAAACTGCAATGGCAAGTATAGTTTGTGCTACCACTACATGAATCCTCCACATACAACATCATTTGCACACAAGTTATTTTTTTGGTTTATGAGTTCAGTTACTATGAATACTAACACAAACCAGACCAGATATTTCTGTCTTAAATTGGATGACAATCATCCATGATAGATGTAATCATCAACAATGAAGATGAAGAAACATTTTCTGGAGATACCCACCATTAATAACATCTTGCAATTTTTCCCGCTTAGAGTTGGTTGATTTTAACTCATCTTCCTGTGTAATGGAGGGAAAAAAATCATTAACTAAAATGACAGTTAAAAATATTACCAATCAAATTTTACATTTTTTTTTTTTTTTTTTTTTTTTTACTTTAGTAGTAATTATATCACATCAGACATGTAAAGTTGAACTTGTGCTAAATTTTATATAGTACAAAATATGCTCTAAAGAAACTAGAAAAAAAATTAAATTAACAAAAAAAGAAACTAAAATGAATAATTTATTATTAGATGTTTGTTATGCAAAGGTTGGTCAGATGACAGATGATCCTACTTACCTGGAAACAATATACACTGCTACACTCGATCAGAATGAAGCAACCATTTGACATCTACAGAGTAGATTCCAAATTGAATAGTTCAAAAAATCTTCATTTTAGTGACTATGATCAAGTAAAAAAAAAAAAAAAAAAAAAAAAAAAAAACCAAGCACATTTTGGTTAAGTCTTTCAGTAGTTCTCAACCTTGAGGCACTACCTAAATCAGGGTTGCAAGTCCTTAGTAGGATAGCAAAGAGTTATAAAAAAAAAATTTTTTTCTGAACTTTTTTAATGTGGAAAAGTGACCAAAAGGATGAGGTGACACGCCAACCAATAAATTTTCTCTCTCCTTACCCCAGTATACAAGTACAAAATTAAAAATTACAATACATTTTCCCATGAGTCTGCTTTTTACCAAGGATTTACAAACAAGGACAATACTAGTGAGTTGTGCTGAGTCAGCAAAAGAGACAGCCACTGAATTTCAAAGTTTTTTCTCCTAACATCTTTTTGTTTCAATTAGCTTTTTATTGAGTATTAAAATGAATATTTTGTATGTGCATTTGCATGTTTAAAGACATTGAATAAACATTTTTTGAACCTGAATTTACAGATTTATTGCAATTTTAAATAACTGAAAAATGAAAAATAATTAAATAAATATAATTACAATATTAAAATTTTATCATAAGCCTGTGGGTTAGGTGGTCCTGTTGATGGCAAATTTAGGGGTCTAAATGGACAAATTACAAAGCCCATCCAAAAACAGTTAAACTGCAATTATAGTCACACTACTGATCGTCTAAAAATAGTAAAAATCTATTAAGTTAGCAATAGTAATCTCAAAAAAAAAAAAAACTTGATTATATATATATATAAAATCATTTTATAGAAACATTGTATTCAAACATTAGAGAAGTTATCAATCTTTGAAGAATCCAATTCAGTGTCTATACTTTTACTTTCTTCCTGCCTTGACATCTCATGATGATCTAGATAATTTAAGTATTTAATCTTTATTATCCCACTCCATTGCTGTATTATAGCTACTGAAATTTTCATTTTTGTTTAGAAAATCAAATGAGTGAGTAAGGTTGCAATAGCAATAATACAATAATTTGACTGGTATATTTGTCAGCAGCATATATTAGGCTAATTATGAAATCTGAAAACACTAGGATTTATAAATTTAGAAGTAGTAGTAAAAAGAAGACTTAAACCTAACTCAGCACAGAATGTTTTTTTTTTTAAATAACTGATCATACATAGCAGATAAGTAAATCAATCAAATTTCTGCAACAAAATGATATTAATTTCAAATGCAGCAGTGAATTTACCTCCAGCAATACTCTAACCCAGTGGTTCTCAAACCGGGGTCCGCGGAACGATTTTAGGGGGTCCGCGAAGGGGCTGACAAAAACAGGCTTCATAAATTATCCCTATCCTGAAGCTCTTGCTTCTCTTGCCTTTTTATATCACCAGTTTACTTAAGTTAACAATATTTGATTGTCACCTCAATGCGTGGAAAACTGTGCAAAGGCTATCTCATAAAAGTGCAAAAAATATTGCAGTTTCCCTGATCGCATACGGCGAAGTCAAAATACTAGTATGCCCACGCATTTTGGCTGGAGAGCTGTTTTTTGGGCTGCGCTTGTAAGCTGCATTTGAGACGATGTGCACACGCTTACCACCTGCAGAGACTCAAGCGTTTTTTATTGATCGGTGCAGGGGTGTATGCACAACAAGTCTAGACAGGATCGCAAGTTGGCAGCCACACTAGTTGACTGTCAACATATTCCGCAAACGTGGTTTATTAAGAGGTTGAGATTTTCATCTCCACCATCACACCTTTGCGAATGTCTTTTTTGGAAGATTATATCGAAAAATTTCACCGTGAGTATTTTCTTAGTGCTGCCTTTTGTTATTTATTAATTAGAAATAGAAACTATTAAGTCAGAAAAAGATTAACGAGTGGCATTGCCAGAGTAATATTTTTCTTTGCACAAGTTACTTTTTGTACGGTTTTTACAGCGTTGAGACGCTTGATTCGAGTCAAGGCTGAAAATAACATAATTGAGACTATTATGTATCCGACGCCAAAAAACTAGTTTGCAGTATTAGGTCATTTCAAAATAAACTACCATTTTTTTTACTATTGTTCGTTTGTGATAGAAGGCTGTTTTTGGGTTTTTTGAATAAGCCAAACAATGTAACTGTTTTCAAAGGCAAAAGCTTGGTAACTGGTCGATAAACACAATATCAACACAAATATATTGTTCTCGCTTCTGTTATCAAAATGTGCGTTGATAATCACTTCCATATCCAAAATGGCGTATAATTATGAAATGACCTAATAATTTCATGAAAGAACATGGTTTGGAAAAAAATGTAAGCACGCGTGCTTACATAAATACGTTCTTGTACTGCGAAGTATTTATACCTACATTTCGGATGAAAGTTATGGCATTATTAGTACATTATAACAAAAAGTGTGTAAAATAATACAAAATGCGAAATGTTTGCAGTTCTTCATTTACATATTGGTTCTATACATTTTTGCAAAATGTCTCACACAAAGAAAAGGAGATACGACGGGTCATACTTGAGCTTGGGTTTCACTATGATAACTGTTGGCGGAGTTGAGAAACCACAATGTGTTCTGTGTTCTGAAGTATTAGCACCTCCTTCACTGAAGCCAAGCTAACTGAAGAGGCATTTAGAAATGAAACATGCCGATGCAGTAAACAAAGACGAAGACTTTTTCCGATGCCAAGCTGACAGACTGATTAAATCTAGGCTTGATATCACAGGAATGTGTTCGCAGGACATTTCGGCTGGTCTGAAAGCTTCTTATGAAGTTTCAAGGAAAATTGCTGCTGCCAAAAAACCACACAATATTGGAGAGCAGTTGATACTTCCTTGCTGCAGAGATATCATATCGCTATTGCTCGGAAGGTCTGAACTACATATATTAAAACATGTATCCCTATCAAATGATACCGTCAGCAGGCGAATAACTGAAATGTCCGAAAACATTTTGTCGCAGGTGATCTTGAAGATCCATAATTCAATGTTTAACTTTTTTGCCATCCAGATTGATGAAACGACAGATGTCGCCAATTTAGCCCAACTTTGCGTTTATGTACGTTATGAGCATAACATGCACCTTGAAGACGAATTTCTCTTTTGCGAAGTCCTCAACACGAGGACAACAGCGAAGGATATCTTCGAAAAAGTTGATAACTTCTTTCAGGGCCATGGTCTCAACTGGGAGAACGTAGTTGGTGTGTGCACTGACGGTGCTCCAGCGATGCTTGGTTCCTGATCTGGCTTTCAGACAATGGTGAAGCAGAAGTCCCCTAACGCCATTGGTACCCACTGTATGCTTCATCGTCAAGCGTTGATGGTCAAAACAATGCCCGAACACTTGACAAGGGTTTTGAATGACGTGGTTGCGGCAGTTAATTTTATCAAAGCGAATTCCCTCAACTTGCGTCTATTTGCCGATTTGTGCAAGGAAAACGAATCAGATTTCAAAATGCTTTTGTTGTATTCACATGTGAGATGGCTATTGAAAGGCAAAGTTCAAAAAAGAGTTTTTGTTCTACGAAAGGAGATTTATGAATTTCTTCACAGCTCTAAAAAAGAACTGCACATACAATTTTCAGACAATCGGTTTCTGATATGTCTTGTTTTTTTGGTTGACATTTTTGAATCAGTCAATTCAATCAATTTAGCACTGCAAGGAAAAGATGCAACGGTTCTCCACTGTCATGAAAAAATGGCTGCTTTTAGCATGAAGCTTGATTTATGGCATTCTAAACTAGAATGTCACAATTTCGCACCATTTTCGCACCTTAACACTTTCCTTGATGAAGATCTTCAAGTTGAAAACGATATTCTCAAAGTTATGAAAGACCACATTTCAATTCTTCAAAAAGAAATTCAAAAGTATTTTCCCAACATCCATAATTTCGAAAAGGTGTATCGCTTCATCCACAACCCCTTTGCAATCTCTATTGGCAACTTACCTTCAGAAGATTACACCATTCAGCAGCAGTTCATAGACTTGCTGAATGATGGAGGTGTAAAACACTCTTTTTGTGACTTATCATGCAGTGACTTCTGGATACAAATGTCACAGTCGTATCCGGATGTGGCAAAATTCGCACTTCAGCTCATCATTCCATTCGCAACAACTTACGAATGTGAGACAGGCTTGTAATAAACTTAATATCATGCATGACATGAGGGTTGCTCTCTCAAGATAGACGATATTTTACAAACTAAACAAGTTCACCCTTCTCAGTGAACTGCTTTTCTTTCGATAACATATTTTATATTGTATTATAATTATTTCATGCAAATTTTACCAAGTTGATTTTATGCCATTCTTTTTTGGGGGTCCGTGCCACCTCTGGAAAAATGTAAGAGGTCTGCGAGGCAAAAATTTTGAAAAAGTTTGAGAACCACTGCTCTAACCAAATTTGATTCACAAAATAAGAAAAATCTAAGTATCTAGAAAGATACCAAAACTTAAGTGAATGCAAAATGTACAGTTGAATATGGTATTACAGAACTTTTATACATATATATATATAAGTTCTATAAGTGCAAAGCAAAGAAAATTTTAAAACATTTTTAAATCTAGATAAACTTCATGCCAAATACCTAATCAAATCATATCACTAATTTTAATAAATAATGATGGAATGTTAATTTTTTGTTTTTACTCAAATCTATCTTTCTGACAGCCAAAACTATGGTGTTGACAGTAGAACAATATCATAAACAGCAGTCCATCAATGTCAGAGACCAATCAGGCCTTTTCCCAAAACAAGATTCTTCTTCAGGTTTGGCATACCAGAAAATAGATTAATCAAAATCCCAGTCATGACAAAATGCCAAGAGAAAAAGAGCAAAATAAAAGATAGTTAAAGACAAATGCCTCCTTTAAGGAAAATTTTCCACAGCAACAAAAAAGCATTAAAAGATCAACTGCCAAAGGTACTTAGCTGTTATTATGGTGTTGGCTAAATCACTGATTACATTAAAGTTCAGTTATAGAATAAATCCAGATTGTAACAGATAATCCCAAAATAAAATAGTATAATATTAAATAGAGACTACTTTTCTCAGCAGCATCTTAGATGAGCAAAGAAAAACATACTGGTCGAAAGAAAATAGAAATTTCATCATGAGCAACAAAGCGGCCTAGTATATAGTAGTCAGATTTCATAGTTTCCTATAAAACTGGCAAGCAGCACACAGTTGCAGAAATGAAGGGAAATATTCAAAAAGGTTTGGTGCAAACACATGGGTGGTGAGGGAATTTACTAATGAGTTCTCACCCACAAGAAAAAAGAAAAACTGCAGCATGCTTATGCTATTCTATTTTAGCATAGTTTGCTACTGGATTTATTATAACATCAGACAATGAACTAAAGTATACAGTCCACATGAATAAGCAGTAAGCCTAATGATTTAGCCAGTGGCTAGACAAACTGGGAGTTAAGGCAGGCAGATATTTAACAGCTGCTATTCTGATGAAGAAAAAAAATTAAAACAAGAATGAATATTAACCATAATTTTTTCTTTAAATATACAATAAAAACTGAATGACTAATAAATAGAAAAATTATTTGAGCATAAACCAAAAACCAAAAGTTTATTCATAATTTTAATGTAAAATAGGCATGGATAAGAATAATCAAACAGTACATGAATAAAGACATTTTAAGACAAAAAGTAAGTAAACTGAAAACAATAAAACAAATTAAATAATAAAGCTTAAATATAGGTAAGGAACAGACCAAAGCAATCAGCAAATACACTGCAGTACAATTTTCAGGATCAGCACAAAAATAACAAAAAAAAATTTTCATTAATTAGTTTTTCTTTAAAAAACAATTTATTTTAGCAATAGTCTAATTTTTTTTTAACTTTGGCAGCAATGAGTCCATTTATCTATCTCATTCAAGTGTAACTAGTTTCTCTCTCTAACTAGATTTTTAGAAGAAATAATAACTTCAAAACAAAGATCACTGTAGCACCAGAGGAAAGCATAAGATAAGCTGGATGTTGTTGTATAAATGCAAAGACAGAAATGATTATGATTTTAAAACAAAACAAATAGTAATGAGTATCAGAATGATTTTTTCGTTTTCTTCCTACAATTTCTCCTATGTACAAAAAAACAACCCTTTTCTTTTCTCCAGAAATGTACCAAGTCAATATTTTCTAAACAAGTAATTTGGTCATTTAGTTCATATATCTTATCAGAAGCCCAAAATGTAGTGTGTTAACCAAGTTTAAATTATCCGAGTGTCTACATTTCTATCACATTTTCCTTACATTTGTCAGTTTTTTTTTTTTTTTTATCAACCACAATGAAAGCGAAGATATCTATTATATTAGGTCAGTATAGCCAGGAAGACAATGATGGAATGTTCCAAACTAACCCATTTCCCCATCTTTATATGTTTATAACATCAGCCCATCTATGACCACTATTGTCTAAATTATTTTTGTACATCAAACAGCATAATACAATGCAGAGGTAATCCTAAAAACTGTTTTATCAAAATTTCCCATTTCTTCCTTAATGCATGTGCTAATACCACAAATAGAGAGAAAAAGAAACAATGAGCAAATCAAACATTTTAAATTCTGACTCCCATACTTAAGTTAATAATCTAACCATTTCTATTCCTTTCATTTAGGGTAATCACTAGCAAAAAGCAGGAATAATATGAAAATCAGCTAGCAAAAGTTAAAATGCCAATAGTTATTAGAAACACACACACACACACACAGTGTACCAACAACCAGTAAAAGGTGTGAAAACAATTTTGATTGGTCTGTTCCTTACCTACAGTCCAACGATTAGTAGTGTTATTAATGGCACAAAGGCAGTTCATCAGCCTCAAACAGTTGGTAGAGGTCCTGCAAACCATAAAGCTGAACAAGAAAAGTTAATGAGTTTTCTCTTATCTAGCAAAAATACGATTGTACAGTTTAGAAAAAAAAAAAGACATTTGCAGAATTTGAAAACTATCCACCATGATTTTTTGCTTTTAAAAATCAAATGCAGCTTATGTTTTTGGTTTAACAGAATGTTGTTCTTTATAAAAAATGTATATAAAAAAAACTAATCTACATTTACTTTTCCTGGAAAATCTTCAAAGATGTGAGACGAAAATTGGACATTTGTAAAGGACAGTTTGATATTTGTGCTAAGAAGCAAGTCTACCACAAAGGCAGGGATATGATTGTAGTCTGATAAAAATTAGCTGATATTTGCAAGAGATACAGAAACTGAAATAGAACATACTTTGAAATACCAGAACAAACATTGATGCTAATTTTTTCTTTATAAACAGAGAAATCATAGCCCTGAAAAGGAAAAGGAGAAAGAAAAGTACTTCTGTAAATTACAAAAGCAAGCCAATGTATTTAAATATCACGATCTTGTCTTTCTATTTTGATGAGTAGTAATTTCTCCTTACCATTTCAGACAGTTTATCTTCCACTTGTTTCAAGTCTTTACACTTGTTGGACAAAGAATCTTCCAACTCCATCACTCTTGCTGTCTTCTCTGACAATTCTATGCTAACCTGACTTGTCTGTGAATGAACAGAACAGAATGAACCATGTTTGATAACTTTATTTCAAAGACTAAGCATGATAACTAAAAAAAACAAACTGTTCACAAAGAGCAAAACATTATGATAGCAAGCGATTTTAAATGTTATTAGCATGGATAAGAACAATGTTTATAAAAATTACAACAGAACCATGAGCATGGTCTAGTGACTTTCAAGAGAAGGTAATTACATTCCCATTCACCAGATCAGTGGTCTGGTGCAGTGCACAGCATTTTAAGAGATCCACCCTGACTAATTGCTCAGTTTCACAGCCATGAAACATTTTTACAAAACCAGGAATGTTAAAGAAAGCCAAATCTGGTCTGTCCAATGGATTTCCCCTCAGGGAAACACCCAATTTCCACTGCTTAGGCCACTCAGCTAAGATGCATTAAAGAACACAAGACTAACAATTACTTTCAGGGGGAGTGGGGAGCAAGTTGACAAAATAAAATATCAAGTGCAGGGAGTGTGCCTAGCAATAAGAGCAAAAACAAGCATTAAAAAAAAAAGTCTCTCTTATCAAAGGTATGATTTTGATCAATAATTTTGTTTTGTTTTTTAATTTTTTTTTTTTTTTACTCAGAAATATTTCATGATTCATTCAGATTTTTTTAAAATTTTAATTTATTTTCTCAATGTTAGCATACTTCCTTTGCTATTGTGCTACCTTATCAAGCTCACAATAATGAAACAACAACAAAAAATCATTCTATTTAACATTACACTATTACCATAAACTTTTTGGCAAGGGCCCTTGTGGACATCCATGCACATTATGACCATTTATCGTAAAGGAATAAGGTTCCATAATGTTCATGCACACACAAGTATACACAGAACACTAAAGTATAATACATT
Source organism: Nautilus pompilius (assembly GCA_018389105.1). Classification (NCBI taxonomy): domain Eukaryota; kingdom Metazoa; phylum Mollusca; class Cephalopoda; order Nautilida; family Nautilidae; genus Nautilus; species Nautilus pompilius. Next base: position 910,732 of record JACATO010000596.1, read on the forward strand.
ATTTTAGACAAAAAAATTTTTTTAATCTAAGGGACTAAGACTTTAATATTGGAATCAGAGGGGAAAATCCTACCTTAGCACCATCTTCTAATTTTGATGTCTCATAGGTCTTGATTTTATTCTCTGCCTGAGATAACTTATGTGTGAGCAATTCAACTTGGTCCAGGTAGAGTGTCTGGGTTTTTTCAGATGTTTTCAACTCATTCTGTGCAGCTTCCAAAGAATTCTGCAACAGACGATTTATATATCTCATTAATATTTAACTGCTGTTGAAGAACCAATGACATGTTGAATTCAAAGGCCAATAAGATAATTAATGCATCTAAATTTTACATGCAAACATTTTGAAGTGGAGAGTAAAAATAAAAATTACTTTCAAAATCTGAGCTTCCTTTTCATATTTCTCTCCTCTTTCTTGTTCTTTTCTTAAACTGGAATCAAGCTCTTTCAACCGTGCTTCCTCCTCTTCAGTTTTTGACTAAAAGAAAATTCACTTTTTTTAACCCCTCCCCATATAAAACAAAGTTACAACAGCAATGTTCTGCATATTTAAATAATGCTAAATAAAATATTTTTAAAAAGAGGATGCAGAATCAAAGCTGAAATTATGCAGATGTCATCAGGTTCTAACAGTTTTTTAAATTTCTCTCTATCTTGCAGCACTGTCAACTTTTGATTGACAGTACACTATAAGTAAACAGGAGTTTGTAGGAACAACTACATAACAAAAACAATCACAGTGACTGAGCAAAACAAAACATCTAAAAGAAGATAATTCAGATATTAAAAAAGAATAATTATAATGATTAATTAAATGTTTTTTTTTTTAAAAAAATAGAATTTTAAAACGAAGACTTGACTGTTACATGAACAAAAGAAAACAAGCTCTACCATTCCAAACAATGTAAAGGAAGTTTACCTCCAAGTCATCTTTACTTATTACCTCCTCTTCAATTTGAAATTGTAGGTCTTCAATTTTTCTGTTAAAACAAATTGTTCAGACAGAGACAAATAGCATGAAGTCTATGAATAACAAATCAGTTCAATAAATCTTTAAAACATTGAAAAAATATTAAGGTGCACAGAATTATTGCAACATATGAAGCTTGTTCCTCTTTTACACGTTTTGTGACGATAAATTTCTACAGATTTTCTAAAGAGTGAAAACAAATCTGATTTATTAAACTTAATTTTCATCACAAAAGCATCTATTTCCATTACAAAATTTAGAATCTTTAATTTGTATTACTAATAATCATGTGAGAATTTAAAACACTGTGCTTTCAGAAAATATACCATACACACATGCCAGGATCTTCAGCAGAAAGAACTTGCTAAAGTTATAAAGGTAAAGAATGTCAGTGATATTCAAAATACTGAAGACCAATGTGCACATACTTCTTAAGTTATCTTTTTGAATGTATGCCAGGTTGCAAGTTTAAATCTTCAATGAAAACAGAAAAGTTTGAAGTAATTAGAAGTAGTAATTCTTTTAACACACAGTTTGCAAGACAACCTGTTAAGTATAGTCCAATTTTGAGAAAATTTTGGGTTGTGGCTTCAGACTAATATTCTTTGACTCTAAAACATGTCTTGTGCACTGGGCGTTAAATGAAAATTTTCAAAATTAACAGTCAACTCACTCAAAAAATAGAATCAAACCTACCAAACAAAATTCTGTTGTCAAAATTAAAATGCACAAACCTCTTTTCATCTTCTAGTTTTTCACTAAGTTCTTTTTTGTCCTGCTCCAATTCTCTAACTCTGGTCTTTAGTTTTATTATTGTGTCCTCTGATTCTTCTCTGAATCTCACCACTTCTGACTTCTTCACTGCTAATTGTCCCTCAGCCTGCACATGTAGAAACAAAACATCTCTACATTATAATCGCAAATGTTTTCCATGCACTTAGACAAAATTCCGTCAACTTGTGTTCTCACATGAGTGAAAGACTTCACAAAATTGGCAGAAAAAATTTATTTTCCAAACTGAAGATTCTACCCAGTTCAATTAACTATTTACTTTCAAAGCCAACACAAAATAAATAGAAACAATTAAAAGCTCTTGCTTTAGAAGCCTTAGAAACATGGATAATCAGTCATAGGGGCAAGAAATTTCAACCAAAAAAAAAAAAAAACCCCCACCATTTCCTGGTTTTTATATTTCAATATTAGAAGCTATCTTGCTAAGTCAAGCAAAAGCAGCAAAGCATATTTTGTATCTAGCTAGAAACATTACTTTCCTTTCTCAATTTTCAAATTTATTCAAGTTTTCTGCTCATGAAAAAAAAAAAAAAAAACAAGTAGAGAGATACCTCCTCCACCTTTGCTGCAGCTCTTGCAACTTCTGACCTCTCCAAATCTCTTTCTCTAAGCAATTGTTCAATGTGCTCCTGTTTTTCTTTAAGTGCTTTCTAGAAGAAAGGAATTCATTAGATTGCAAAAATATTCATTGCTCCTTTCTCTCTCTCTCACAATTTGAAAAATTCCTACCATTAAACTAAAATTCTTTCCAAGCTGTTTCAAGAAATCCACAAACACATTTTACGTTTCAACAGAGTTTAAGATTTATCACAATAGCTAATGAACAGGGAAAAACAAAATCAACCAACCAAGATAAATACAAGTCATTGAATGCATTCTTATTACATTGTGTGTGTTTTGGTTTAAAGGTTTTTTTTTTAGATCCACCAGGTTTCTACATTTTTCATTGTGTGATAAAATTAAGGTATAAATTTATTAATTTTGCATCATATTAAAATTGAACCAACACTTATGTTGCATCTTTGCTTTAGGTGGCCAGAATCTCTGAAGTGATTACAACTCAATGAAAACCACATTTTCAAATAGTTCCACATGCCTTACATTAGTTTTGTCATGTTTCTACAGTTTCTCTTGCCTCAACAAAAATGAAATTAGTATGTATAATAAATGTGGCCATGCAAAAAAAATTTTTTTTCTCTCTACTTTGATATCTATTTGATTCAGGGTGTGGTTTTGGTTTGTATCTCCAAATTTGTCTTCTAAAGATAATATTAGTAGTATTTGGCTTAGCTAAATTACCCATGAACAAGATAGTCAATGATCTAAAAGACAATCAGGCAAAGTTTACAAATGTTTGCCATCACTTTAAATTTAAAATCAATAGTCATAAAAATTCTTAGCAAATTATCTTTTCAAGAGGTATTCCAGGAGATATTCAAATTCAACTAAGAGGAAGATTTTATACAACTGGTCAAGATGTTTAAATTGGAGAATTAATATATTACAGAAGAAATGCTACATAAACAGTAGAAAACTGAAAGCTACACAATCATTTTGATGGAAGATTTTAAATGACAAATTTTATGTACTGGTTGTTTTACTTTAGAAAATATACTACAGAAACAAACCTCAAATCTAAAAAATTGAAAATGCCTTATCATTTTAAATTAAAACAATGCCAAAAAGAATTAGTAGCATACATGTGAAAATCTTTTGCATCACACAATAAACTGTATCATGTCAACATCCTAAAACACAATGTAAGATCAATGCACACTACTCCAAATGCCCTAAACTTCCCATCATTCAACTAGTTTGGCTGCAATTTAACTTTTTCCTTTGATACATCCCTGTACAGCCTGTTTCATAGTTATCATTTTACTACATTCACTGTAAGCTTCAGATCATTGTTGCATAAAGAATCAGTTTCCAATTAGCCAAGATCCTGATGCAAATGCATGATGTGAAGAATCTGCTTATTTTTACCAACAGTTAAAAGTGTCATCAATCTTAAAATAAATATCTACTACTACAGATTTGAACTGTTCCACCATCACAGATGTTTGTTTCCTCTTTTTGGCAAATCGATGTGAATTGTTTTCAAATCCATCCACAAACAGAACTTGTTCCCAGTGCTTTGTCCCACTGTTTGTTTTAATGCCTATTTTATACTTTTTAGTTTGGTTTCCTTTTCAGAAATGGATTTTTAATGATATATATTCATTCAGATCACTGTACTAAATTTATTTCTTACTGTTCTTGCCCTAACAAATGCATCCACATTCACAGTATGGTCATTTGCAAAATTATTACTTCATTGTCTTGTCACACAGGAAACATGAACTTAGGTATTTAGCATCATTTTTGGATAGTTTAGACACTGCCCATCTTTCCACCTCTATTTATCACAAGATATTTCCCTCCTGCAAGCCATATCTGCATTCAACATTATTTCTAAAGAAAAGCAATTACTGTATTGGTGGTCCTAACTGCCATTCAGGAATTTATTAAAATTCAAAAGTAGGGATGAGCAATTATTGGAACCAAACATCAAAATTTTCTGAAAACTGAAAATAAAGAGACCAAAATCTTCATATGATTGGTAATAGTTGATGCAATTCATCATTATGTAAGATATAAACTACATGAAAATATAAGCCAAGTAACAATACCTGACAGACACCATAAATATGTGTAATGAAAAACAGACAAAAAATATAAAGCAATTTTTTACTCAGTTGCTGTGTCAATAACACAAAAGGAAGGAAATAAATATTTCACAGAACACTTGATCCAAAACGTAGAGTGTCTGGGAAACACTCTCTCTGAATAGAGGACAAAGTAAAAAAGAAAATAATCAAATGAAAATGACATGGACAAATCAACTGCACTAAGATTTATCAATGGAGCTAACTTCACTGAGCCACTTTTCAATAATAATTGTAGACTTCAGTATGACACAGTTGTACAAGTTCTTAATCATTGTCTAATCTTTTATTGTCAAAATACTTGCTCCAAAATTTCAAATGAATGAGTGGATATGTTAAAGAATTGGTGTTGTAGTAGGAAGACCTAATATAGTAATAGTACAACAAACAATGATCTGACACAATCACCACACGCACACACACATCAAGTGATCGAATATGCCAATTGCATGGCCAAACAAGGAAATGTCCAGTAAATATTACAGGGACATGATGTAAGTGCATGAGTAGAGAGGTATACCAACAAATTAGAAAAATATCATGAATAAACAATCCACGTTTATTACTGCCGTGAATACTTCAGTGGCATAAAGAACTTTGAAGTAGGTGACAATTGATTGAAACTAAGATGGCTGATTTTCATTTATTACCTGTAAATATAATGATCAAGGTCACTGTATATCAAGGAAATTCAATTGATAATATCACATCCTGAAATATTCCTAAAATAGGCATTTATTTGGAATATTTATGGATGCTGACAAGAGGGCATTTTTGGTAACTTTTTGAAGTAGAGGGTTGAATCATCATTAGAGCATGACAGCAATTAGAACCAATATGGTATTTATAGTTTTAAATTCATATGGTTGTAGAGAGGTTTGACATAGACATAGGTCACCTAAGAAAAAATCTCACATGGTGGTGGACATGATCAAACATAGGTGGCTAGTATACACCTATTTTGCTGCTGTTTCCATATTTATTTTTAACAGTATATATATTTAAGGAATTAATCACCACTTTTCTGATCCCAGGTCAAAATCAAACTGGCTTCAATTTACATTTTACTTATTATATGCAAGTCAGTTTTACTAAAAAGAAATAAATAAAAGACAGACAGACAGACAACACAAAAAAAAAAAAAACATACATATACAGAAACTGGTGTTCATTATCTAACCTCATGAGTTAGTTTTCACTGACAAAATAAATGAAATAAATTCAGAGTGCACTCAGTTTGACAGTTGAAAATAAATTTTTTTTTTTTTTAAATTTGAATGTATAAGAAAATACAAAATAGGACACATTATGAATAGTTCAAGTCATTTATGAAACTGGGAAAGCTGTCTAAATGGTGTTTTGTTAAAGTATATCTCAGTCTATCAACATTTTTAGCAATCCTCTGTGAAACAGTATTATTTACTTCATAACTGCATTTTTTGAACAGTTTTACTATTTATAAATGAATCTAAATTGTTTTAAAAAGATATTAACAACTCTTGAGCATCTGTAAAATTCTTGCCCAATATGACACATCAAGAACTTGTTCATGAACATTTTCACTGGAATAATTTACACTCTTTTGCACAGCACAAAAATCTAAGAAAAGAAAACAAACACGCACACTAAGACTGTTCAAATTCTTTATCTGAATTTTTTTCTTCCAAATTTAAGTATTTGTGAGTTGGTAATGTTATTTAAATGCTGCTATTGATTATTAACCAATCACTTCAATTATTAAGATCTAATTATTTGCTAAGCCCAATGTTAGTGTTATGAGATATATGGTTAAAGCATAACAAAACAATGAAATCCTTTAAAAATTATATCTTTTAAAACCCAATAAAGTTCTGTAATACTACTTATCAGGGACAAATAGCACTATAATAAAAAGAAAAGTATTAGAGAAAATATCAAAATGTTTTGAAGCATAGTACTGTATTTCACTTTCTTGTTCTCTGAATTCAAGATCCATTAGTAATTGATAATAATTTTAAAAATCATTAGACCAAAACAATAATTATAGGATCAACCACAGCAGCCACATTAAGCCTTTATAATTAAAGATTTTATTTATATCTTAGCCCATTTACTCTTTCATGTCTCACTAATTATTCCAGCTTCCATCATTGCAAGAAAAGTGCCTATTCAAAGACTTACCTCCTCAAGGAAACAATTAGCAAGACAGGAGAAAGATGCGACAAAAGAACTCACCTGCAAAGCAGAGGTTGTAGCAGACAGATTCAGAGAGCTGGGTCTCTGTCCAGCTTTAGCCTGCACATTATATCAAAGAAGAATAAGTCAGAAAGAACAAGCAGCAATTATTTAGGGTTAATAGTAGTAGTAATATACTAGAAGCTTGCTTACTTGCTGGCATATAGTAAAGGCAGTGAGAAAAAAATGTTGCTAATTTTTTAAGGAACTAGAGCAAACAATGCCTTAGCTATCATGTTCTTTAAAAAATTTTTATCTAAATGTTTTAGAATTTGAATGATTTGTTAAAATTCAGTTGAGATAATTTTGTACATTTTAAATTTAGGCTATACTGCATCTAAGCTTTAGTGATATGTCTCCACTTGATGTTTTCAGTAGTTCAAATTTATTGTGGTGTCTCATCAAAATTTATCACCATACAGATATGAAAAATAGACAAAATATTAATTTTAAATACTTTTTTTGTTGTTTTTTTTTTTGAATACTTAGCCAAATGAGAGCATTTTTTGTATGAATTAAGTAATCAGAAATAGTGCAAATAATAACTTGAAATAAATAACTTTCACTTTCAGGAAAATCTAAATAAGATTTTAATAAAAAATACACAAGTACGTTGAAATGAGAATGCCTTGTCTTTCACATGGCAAATCTATTACTAGAGATTTAGTTTATTACCCTGATCAATTTTAAAAACTTTGTCTCATGAATCACTTTCATAACAAAAATTGCTAAAATATTTAACACCAACAATACAATGTCTACAGTAAAATAAGGTTAATTAACATCCAAGGTTTTTTTTGTTGTTTTTTTTTTTTACTCTTCACACATCAAATAAGGAACAACAAAATAGCAATGAGAGAGTAAAATTTTTCTAATACAGTAAAATGTAATATAAACAAACAAAATCTAAGCTTTGAAATAAATGTAAAATAATAGCCAACAAAAGGAAAGTATTTCTATGCTGATAACCCACATTTTTAAACACAATTTAGGGAATGGTCAAGATGAGCAGGCACATGCACAAGGCCACCATGCATGAGGAGCAAGCAGCAATCATGCAACAATATCAAACTGCAAATTTTTTATCATTGCCAGATTATTTTATGTAGTAATCCCCCTTTTGCTTGTTTTCTTTTTCTTTTAACCCAAAGTCTTCCATGAAGATAACTAATTTTTTTTTTAAATATCAAATGCTAAATGAGTAATCTCTAAATAAAATATTTTTAATTTAGTCTTTTAACCCACTGAGAAGAGAGAATCCCATGATTATCTATTGAATGTCTAGTTTGTTACACTATTTAATATACCTGATAGAAATTTATGAAAAGTGCTTTTTATCTGTCACATCCTCACTTTTCTGATAGCAAGTTTGAGCCAGTTTTTTTTTTTTTTTTATATAAACATTACTAGTACCAGTCTTAAATTATTATTAAACAAAAAGTCATTTGAAATTTGTAATTTTAATGTCTGTGGCCATACATACTACAGTTACAGAAGTAAACAAGCAGCATCCAAGTCTGATGAATAACATGCCCAAGTTAGGCTGATCATGTCTGTGCACAGAAACAGAACAGAGCAAAATAGACAGACAGGCAGGCAATCCATTTACTTAACCACTGGTGATGAAATTATTACAAAAAGCAAACCTAATAGTACATCATAAAAAAAAAAAAAATGTTTGCAAAGGTTTAAGTGTGCCTCTTTATGTAGCTTAGATAGTATTTTCACAATTTCATAATTTAATTAGATACTAATATATTTCACCTAACCTGATTAATTTTATCTAATTCTCTTTTTTAAATAATATCAATTTATTTGTTTATCTAATGTGTTTCAGATGCAATTTTATAACAATCATCATCAAAAACTTATACAGAAAGTGTTGGGGGAAGCAAACACAAAACATCATTACCCAAAGTACTTAGATTTTGTTAGTAAAATAAAAACAAAACTGCTATTTGTGTAGATTTATATCTATAAAGTTATTGCTAAAAAAATCTAGAAAATCTAACCCAGATGTTTTACCATCAAAAGATATTCAGAAAATAGATTTAAGATTTGGAATATTCATTCCCAAGAGTTGTCAACCAGTGATCTTGCACATGCACAGAGAAAGATTAATAATTAAATTAATGTCTCCCAGGTTGTTTCCATAGCTTTTAGACATAAGTCAGCCACATTTTGTATCGGATCATTTTTGTCTGAATCTTCTAAGCTGCCAGGCAATCAAGATGATTGAAGACATTTCAGCTTCACAGCAGACTTTAAAATGTATGTAACTGCATATATATAGTTGTTTTTTTTTTTGTTATCCAGAACAAGATTGACAGCACACAAACACACCTCTGCTAGAGAGATAAAATGTACATCAAGCTCAGGAAAAAGATGACAAATTTCAGTAAACTAAAAAAAAAGGTTTTGTATATTGAAAGAATCTCTAATTTTGGTAACTCGGCTAGATTATAGTGTTTCTACTAACATTTAAAAAGAAATTTTATCCTTAAATCTAGACTATGCAGATGAATTATATTCAGTATAGATCAATTGCCATGTAACAGTGATAATACAGCAATAGAATAAGTAAATTTTACATTTTCCCCATCATTAGCTTCATATTAGTAAGAATTTTGAATTTCTTTGCATCAAAAATGCACATATCTTAATGCTATGTAAGCATTTAATGGTCACTTTATTAGAAAAATAATTACCAACTTTTCTAAGAACTGGTTCCTAACTTTAAATAGTATTTAATAGCAACTGTGGAACACATTTTGAAATTCTAGGATATTTCATTCATTATTCTTATAACTGCATCTTACAGACTGTATGAAATTTGACATCTTTGGAGAATATCTGAAATCCCATGAATGGCAATAAGCCTGCTACACTGTTGCAGATAAACTAAAAAGCTACGGTTTTCAGTTTATTTTAAATTAGTATTTCCATTTTAACTGGTTAGATTTCCTCTTTATTTCAAGTTTACAATAAGATCTACAATTATCAATAAAAACTTGAAGTAATTGCACTCTAAAAATTATTTTGTGACTTTTTCTAGTTTTGGCTCATGACTGCATAACAAGAAATAAATTAAACATTGTCAAAGTTTTTCTAGTACTGATTTCATATACAAACATTATGACCAAAATCTCAATATAATAATAGAGGGTTAAACACTACAACTGACAAAACACATCCCCTAAGCTAACTGCTATGACAATTGCAAATTCAGTTGCATACCTTATATTGTACATATCATTAACCAGTCTATCTCTTGATTAAATTATGAAGATAAGTATATGCAAAAATAAAATTCAAGTTATTAGATTTAGAAACAATTTTGCATGTATCAAAACCTTAAAAGTTTCAATACCTTTTTTTTTTGTAAAAAAACTGCGAGATATTCTGATCTGATTTATTAAATGAAATGATGCTTACAAAAAAATCATTTAAAGTATTAAAAACTTATGAATGCAAAGGTACAAAATTTTGGCCAGAATATAATAAATATATGGCAAATATGTAATTTATTAGGCTTGGTCTGTGATAGATAAAAAAAAAAATAATTCTCAAAACCCACATACAGCTGACATAATCAGTGATCATAATGCACATCATATTTTTCTGCCCCTATCCTAACCTATTTAAATCACCACTCCAGGCTAAACAGTCACATTAATTCTACAATAGACAGATAATTATCTATCCCACAATGAACAATAAATATCAGTTTCACTTTGTTTTGTTCTAGGCAATAAAGCAGTGGTATTCCTAAACTCAGAAATGAAAGTTATTAGTTTCTTTATTTGTTTTTGTAACATGTCAAATGTTTCCAATCCAATATTTACTCATTATACAGGGTGGCAAAAGTTACACACCATAGAGTAAATTACAATAAATATTTGAATTGTTGGCCATTTTGATTTGATGTACACAAGATTTTTGAACATTTCTTAGCATCCTGGTGTTGATCTGCACCCCCTCCAATAGAATTCTCTCCTTCAATTGTTCTGTTTCTAAGAAAGTCAACATTGATTACCAACTTGAAATACCTCAACAAAAAGAAGTCAACAGGAATGAGATCTAGCAACCAAAATGGCCAATCAACAGGACCCTGCCAACCAGTCCACTGGTTTGGGAATGTTGTATTTAAAAAGTCATGAATTATGATTGCATAATGTGGTGATATACTGTCCTGTTGAAACCACAGATTTCCCCAGTGTGCCATTGGAATGTCATCCAGAATGAGTATTAAGAATTTCTGCAGCATTTGCAAATGTGTTTCATGTTACAATGCTGCCAAAATAGTAAGAACCAATTAACTGATCTCTTCACATCACCAACCAAACCTTGAAATTCTGTATAATGCACAACTTTTGTGGCAACCTGTACAGTGTCTTACCAAGATGGTCTATTAGATTCCTAACCATTTTAATATAGATCTGTATATTACCATGCATACAAATCTACATGCCAGATAAATTCATGAAAATAAAAAAAAGCAAAAAAAAATTTTAAAAAAGCAGCAAGATGTTATAACAGTGGGTTTTAGTCATGGTAAACAATCCTAACCATTTGGAGGCTGAGATTTGTTCAAGTTTGTATTAACCTTGAAGAAGAGAGTTAAGCAAAAGCTGAGAAAGCAGCAAATATTAATAACCAGCTCTGATCAACAAACATCCAGCTCACAACACTGATTTGTACTAAAGCAGAGTTGTATTTTTCTCGGACTTTACAGACATTGAAAAAAAAAGGAGAAAAAGAAAAAAAAAAGAACATTTGGCAACATTATAAAAAAATGTTACTAGATTTCTATGGTGCCGAAATTATTCTGAAAAATATTACAGACCTCAAAGCCAATAATAATGAAATCAAAAATTTTTTCTTCTTGGAAAATTTGTACTGTCATCTGCTGTTCTTTCCAAGTAGCTGGTCAAACAGAACTGTGAGAGGTAACAGAAGCAGAAAGCAGTCAACATAGAAAATTCTTTACAAAAAAAAAAAAACATGGATGCAGCTTACCAATGCAAAACAGGAGATCAGCAAAAGGAAGAGTTTTCAATTCAGACTATGACATACACCCATCAGTCCAAATCCAATTTAACATCACCTAAAAGCTTTCCACATTTAAATGTAATAGTCTTACAGGGTGCAGCTCCAAGATTGCAGTTTTCCTAAACAACATTCAACGTGCAGCTTACAGTTGATTTTCAAACTATCAAAACTTAAGCTGAAAATCTGTATGGTTTATTGTTTCATACAACACATTACGGGCATCTTAGCAAACTGCAATAGCTTCATCACCCACATAAAACATCTAATCAATGATGAAATGACCACAATTAGTTAGGTAATATCCTGAATTTTTTTTTGCCCTGGCAAAGTCAATACATTTCACATCTCTCTTCAAACCATCCTTTATTAACCAAAATGGATTTGTATTTTTCCAGAAATTCCAAGCTTACCTTTTAAGATCTACAGACCATTGATAAAAAATCACCCCATAAAATCTTAAAATCAACTACCAATGCACTATAATCTCAGATGTCAAAATTTTCTTTCATTCTATTTCTGAAAAATTTCTTTTAGAGAAACGAATCTCTACAATCTAACCCAGAAAACAAAATTTTATAAAAATGGAAAATGAGCATTAAATAATTCAAACAGTGCACATCACTAATAACTAACTAAAGCAGCTTAAAGGTTTCTACTTCTCAATTCTAACCTCAAACCATTGACTAGATACTAGTTTTTCACCCTGAAGAAACAATGAGCCACAAGGGCTGCATTCCATCATCTGTTATGTAATTAAGGTTTCTCTAGTAAGACCAACTCTTCATACCCTAACATCACACCACTAATGAAATCCTTTTTGTACAAACTACAACATAATATTAAAGGAGAGGAAACTACTGTGCATAACAATTTACATAGTGATAATGAACTAGACCCAAAACCAGTAACAAAAATATAGCTTCTCTATTTAAGTAGATAGAAGTCATTTTGTTGTATTCAACATCAGGAACTGAAGTAGTAAAGACACATCAAGAGACACTCCCAAAGAGCCACATTCATAATAAATTGTACCAATAACAAGTCACACTCAACTTTTATGTTGAGCTTAAATTCAAATGTCATTATTTGTCAAAATTGGTTCTCTTTATAATTTTTTTTTTAAATTAAATAATTTGAAAAATACAGCACCTAAAAAAAAAAAACAAGCACCCACAATTTCCATATACAACATAAGTTCAAACCACTGCTTTTAATTCACTTCAAAAATGTTGCTTTCTAAATCATTTTCATTTGGTTATGTAGTTTGAACTGTTTTGGAAATAACATTCCTAAACAGCTCTATGAAAGTGGTCTGGGACTTTATAATTTTCCTAAACATATAAGCAGTACAGTATAGTATCAAACATTTTGCCAGTTAGAGAAATCTGGATGACAAGAACTCTTCCTTCAAAAGAGTGTAAAGTGTACAAGTTGGATTTATAATACAAAGAAATGCAAATAAAATAACTGACCAAAATTACCACTAAAGATATTCACAGATAATCACCAAATTAGTTCACTAAAATTAAGTTTTAGCAATACTAATATTGAAAAGACAAAGATGTGAATAGAAACTGCCTACTCATGAGTAAAGAGCATAATTTTTTTTTAAAATTCTAATGACATATCAAAAACTGTAAGCATGTGAAAAGAACCTTGCTGGCTAAAAAGTTAAGAGAATGTGCACTACATTCTGTGGTGCCATTTACAGAAAAACAGCAACCTTGGAGCTAACGCCAAAAGATTAAAAAAAAAGTTTCCACGTAGTATTGTGGCAAATACAACATTTACAAATGAGCATTAGTAAAGCTGCATGTACCTTATTGCTCAAGGACGTCACACCCAATCTTACCCGGCTACGAGACACACTAGAGGCAGATGAACTGATTGAGCTCACTGACTCCTGGCTGCCACTTTTCTCACGTGACAATCTCATGCCCATGTTTGCAAGGGATCTTGCTTGTGGACTTGGTGTGTTGGTGCCAAGAGGAAGCTTAGTGACTTTATGTATAGGTGCAAACAGTCCATGCTGAGGGTTACAATCAAAATACCTAAAAACAAAAAAAAATCCAAAATATCAAAAGATTCTCAGAAATGATTTTAAGTGATATTTTAAAGACATTATTAGAATTTTACTCACTACTTCATAAAGGTTCTCAGATTTTCCTGTAATCTTTAGAAGAAAAAAATTACTACCACTGCTAATAATAATAATGTAGAAAGAGCTGCTTTTTTCTTTTTTTTTTGTTAAAAATAAGCAAATTATAATATATAGATCCTGTTAACTTTGCAGGAATCTAGCTAGGTTGGTTTGTTTTCTGATGCCTGTACTATTAGTAAATTAAAATTTCTATTTAGTCAAATTATAGCATCTGAGTTACTGGAGGTCAGAGTTGGCATGCAGGGCTTGAAATCTGATAAATAATTGAACAATTTTTTTTTAGCAACAGACACTATCCCTAGAATCTCATCCCACCTCTACATTTTTGTGCAAAATTCACAATTAAGACAAGTAGTTTCTTGCTGTTTTTAATACAAAGTAAACAACCATGTCCAAGGTTTACTGACTTACCTTTTTCCTGCAACAGCACCATCATTCTTTCCCAACATGTCATCAAGCTCTACTCCAGCCCAATCCCCCTTAGCAAAATCAGTCTGCCCAATGTATCGAAGGGTCCCTGCCTTTGTTCCACTTACCAGAACACGATCACCAACTTTGAAGTTATGTTTATACACGTCTTTAGCCAAATTTAATGATGATGTTGGTGGAGAGATTTTGTTCAAACTTGCTGTTGAACCAGAAGACCCCCTACTGCCAGGAACCCCTAGTTTTGGAGTTGTTGCCCTTAGAGAGGCTAGTCCACCAACTCCCATTCCATTTGATGCATTCTCTACTGCTTTTGGTACAGGTGTCCTGAGTAGCTTTGTAACCCGTGCAAACAAGCCCCTGTTCGATTCACACTGAAAGTAACGATGCCCATTAACAGATCCATCATTTTTCCCAAGTGGCTCATCTAAAACCACTCCTGCCCATTCTCCACTAGCAAAATCAGTCTCACCAAGAAAAGCAATTTGCCCTGGTTTGGTCCCCCCAACCCAGACTCTCTCCCCTATAATGAAATCATCTGCAGGCTGAGGTATCATCTCAGCTTCTTCTGGACCTGCAAAGAAAACAAACAAGAAACTTACTATTTTCCACCAATGTATCTGGAGAATCCAACGTATGCATTGTAGTTTTTGTGAAATCTGATTTTTTTCTCAATAAACTAAACTCACTAACATTTCAAGAGGCTGCTATCTTGAGTCTGTTTAAGCTAATATTAGTCTAGTCCTTATTGCAGCAAACTTATCTATTGTATCTACCCAGCATTCTGTAAAACTTTGTCTGATGACCAGCTAGTACTGAGTGTCATTGCAAGTATGATCCATCAATCACTGAAAAAAAAAAACATATCTCAGTAGTTCTTCACATCTTTTAAAATTTATTCAAGATTGAACACAGGCCATCTGCCATACATCTCATTCAGAATTTATTAGTTTTAAATAGAATAGGATAGGATTCCTGCATTTTTTAAAAAATTATTATACTTTTAGCAAACCAACAAAGTTCATCTAATATGCAAATAGTTTGATGCTAGTGAAATTTTGAACTATCAGGCAAAATCTGTGGCATTTTCACTGTGAACTGCTGACACTATCATATTTATGAACAAGGCATAAACATACTTTCATTCTAACCTGTTACATTAATAAGGCAACAATGCTGTAATCTATTCTAGTATACTCATGTACTCATCAAATATTTCTTTCATCAATACTTACCAATAAAATTACACCAGAACTCAATTCAGAAACAAAAGAAAACCTTGCTTGTGGTTTAGTTTTCAGAACAGCTGAAACTTTTTGTTTTAGCAGTTTGCTAAGCAAACAGTTATTCATTAGGAAAATGCAATTTTTTGTATAAGTAAACATTCTAAAAATCTGTCCTTGGCATAAAATAGAAAATAAATTTTTTCTTCTTTTTTTTTTCAAAAATATATTAACATTTTCTTTTTAAAGCCAATCTTAACAGACAGTATGAAAACTGACCAGTGGGCCTACCAAAAAATAAGATAATACCATATATGCTCAAGTTTAATATTTCATCTACCCAGTCAAATGTAGTTTAATGATTCACACATCTATGTACATGATTAAAATGGTATCTTCATTTTTTTTTCTTTCTTTCAGCTTCAAACTTTATCTGTTATAAATAAAAAAAAAAATGATACTAAGACTTTGATCAAATGATTGGCATAAGCTAATCTAATATTTCAAGATGTAACTCAAAATCTGATAATGCCATGATATTCTGCTCTTATCAACAACAGACTGGGTTGTTTTTCATCCACCTGACCTATTACACGCATGTAATAGGTAGAATGCATGGAATGCTAAAATGTACAGAAGCTTTACCAAACATGGTAGCCATTTCCATGACTTTTCCTATGGTGTAGAAAGTATTATACCTAATCTACAACAAACCAAACTAACTTTCAAATCAAGCTCTAAATACATTAGGCATTTACAGATGAAAGGATACTACATACTGCAAGATGAAAGGATCTATCAAAAGATCAAAACTACTTAAGTTCAGAAATGAGATCAGTTCTGGACAATTCATTCTGCATTAGCTACACCATTTAAAAATTTCAAGCTTCTTTCTTTCCTTTTTTTTAAAGAAAGTTTGGCCATTTACTAATATCCCTAATATTTAGTTTAGGTTTCTTTACTGCAGAAATTTTAATACCAATTGATGTCAAGACAATTAGAATTAATACATTTTATTTACATTTTATATAAAACTTATAATGAATTACCTAACAACAAATAAAAGCTGTGGTCTTATGTTGCTTGTGTAAAAAGCAGCTGTTACTATAGCTTATCACAATATGAGTGAAAAAACATTTTCTTTCTGCACAATTAAGAGAGAAACATAAAATGTAAAGAAAAGTACCTTTATCCCCAGAAACAAAAGTATTATTACAGGCAATTGTTAAAAGAGTTGAGTGTTAGGAATTAAAATATTCTATAGTAACAAAAATGTATGTAAAACCTAACCAAAAACCAGCTGGTTACACCACCTAGTAATGTACTTTCACTGTGCTACAAAACCATTTAGTTAATGTTTTTGTTCTTTCACATTACACTTATAGATGGATTACATGAAAACATTCAAATACAAATTTTGTCATTTTAATTTTAACATATATGAAACAGATTTTTAAAAATTATGATAGTAGTATTATATAACAAAATGCAAGCACAACAAAAATTAAAGAAATTAATGTATAAAGATCCAAAAGTGTGTTCTACTTTTGTTATCCAAAATCCTTTTCATATTTTTCTTTTACACTACCAACAGTTTTTAAAAATGAATTATAAGCATAAATAAAACTAGGAAAATAATTTTGTATGCAACTAAATACATCCAAAAAAAAAAAAAGTAAATTTCTCTCTTATATAAAGGTGGGTGGGCTTATAGTGCAAAGTTTAGAAAATTTCCAGCAACATTTTAATTACTAGAACAGGAACAGTGCAATATATATTTGGAATATTGCAGAGCTTAATGACTCATTTCAATGCATTAAAGGGTGAGCCAAGAAATTTTTCAAGCCCTAGCAGACAGTAATTATTATCTACTGAGAACTCTGGCAAAGAAAGCAAAACTATCTAAATTCTGATCTTCAGGGTGACCAATATTTAGAATCCATAAAATGACAATATATTATCTGATCTAACCAAACAAAGTTCATTAACTGACTGCTTATAGATATTTAAAGGCTGCATGTACATCTGAAAATGAAAACTACTAGTAGAGACTTTCACCATGCTGAAAAGTGGTTGTGCAACCCACTTAATATTAATAGTGTCTTAATCTGGAATCAACAAAGGGATTTTCGACCTCCATAACCAGAGAAGAGTACCAGAAAAGCTTCATATGAAAAAGAAATTTCCAATTATCCTTCAGTTGAGGATACTGCACACACAAATGTATCTAGACAGGTATTCTGTAAACAATTGTTTACAAATATGTATAATGTACTCAAATTTGGATTTAAAAAACAGAAAATAGTAACAACATTCAACAATTTTTGATTTAATAAACAAATTTCAAGAATCTACAGTGCAAAAAACACAAGGTAAGCAAAAATAAATTTTAAGTCAAAATTAACAGCTCAGTGGCCAAGTAGATAAAATTTTCCAGCCTATTCTTTACTCACTATCTCTCTGTGTCAGTGTGGTGGATATTCAAAGGATTTCTATGATTGAATGTTCTATCCTCCTCAAGTTGGGATGACCTGTTCCAAGGTCACTGCTATCTTGTGTGTCCTCAATCAACCATAAGCAGAGGGTCCAACAAACTAGATGTGCTGGAGAGATTAAGATTATGTTGACCAGGTGATGTCATGGACACAAGATTATGGCATTTGCAAAATCAACTCATTCCCTGAGAATATACTTGGGCTATGCTGGACATGCTATCAGATTATCAGGAACCACTTATGTAATGCTGCTATCTGGCCAGGCCCATAAGCTAGCTTGGCTCCAGTGACAACAGCAGCACAGAATTTAGTCTGATTCAATGGACTGCAAAAAAACAGATACATCTGGCTTATGAATTTAGCCTCATGACACCAGGGTATCCCAATATTTTCTGTCCAGGGCCAACATTACTTCCTTCCCCTAGAAATCTCATCCACCAATAAGCTTGATTGATGTCTACAATGTTGCCAGCCAGCACCTTAAAGACAGGCCTTACAAGAAAAAATGGAGGAAACATCTCAACAGATTCCATAACATTTGGTACAGTCTATGAACTGCAACTGTCAAGTGATAGTGCAGACATGAGACCCTAAACCACTCCATCTGTCTTGGGATTACTTTGACTCTGACTCATAACATACTATACCATGTGCAAATTTATAAAGGCAGGTAACAGTAAATAAATCATTGCTGTATAATCCTCCCCAAAAAAGAATTTTATACATGCACACACATGCAAGATATGAATAAATACTGGTCACCCTGCTAAACCATAAGAAAGTGAAGAAACTGCAGAAAAACACCATCCCAAGAAACCAGGTAGTTGATATTTGTCAGAAACCTCTGATGTCTACACTGTTACCTGGAAGAATTTGTATAACTTCGGCAGCATATTCCTCAGCATGTCTCGATGTGAGCCCAGCAGCTCTCGCACTTTTGGCAAGTGCACCTTTAAACAGAATGATGAAGAAACACACACTTGATAAATTTATACAGACTATCTATACATTGCCTGTGACCAGAGATACCTTTATTATACTCTAGAATTTTTTTTAATAAATATTAAAACCAGCAATAGAAAAAATTATCAGAACAGCAAACCAGATTGAAATACAATAATCTTTATTATTTTATCTGCCAATAAAATTGCATGCAGAGTCTACTTTTTCAGTGTTTTCATTGTTTCAATTCTTAGGCTGAAATTTAGTGTTTGTTCATCTTCTAGTGACACAAATCAAACATGTACAAAGCTCTCCCCAATCTTTGGTGATATAACTCTTCATCTACTAATTTTGTAGCATCCATCATCTGATTGGATATTATGTTAACTTTCAACCTGTACTATGATTGTACATAAAGCAAAAAGTTATTAAAACTCTTTAGAATTATTATGATCTATTTGATTATTTGATGACCATAATAATGTTTGTTTGTTTGTTTGATAACAATACCTAAACATGGCAAGCACAATATAACCTAATATTTATTTCAGTTAGCTGCATAATATCTATATTCAAAGAGTATCCATAATGAAGTAAAATTTCTGCAGTAGTCTTAAAGTTCATTAATTACATGAATCCATTTAAATGCATTCAACAAGCTAGGCTTTCCTGGTGAAAAAAAAACAAACAGCTACAAACAACTTTTAATTAAAAGTATTTGGAATTGTCAGTACTTTAAACATCTCACTGTTAACGTGTTTTTAAACTTACTGGTTAATATCTTCAGTGAAATGTAAAGTTATGGGCATAAAAGAAATCAAATAGTAAAAAGTTCATTCATCCAGATTTTATTTTATTAGTGGTAAAGAATGCAATTTTTTAATACAAATTATCACAATTACATTTCAAAATTTACACTTTTTTTAAAATCAAGAGATAAGTCAGTCACAAAACATGTGGTACATCTTCATCATTGCAAATAAACAAGCAGACAATCAAAGATAAATTAACATCTTTAACATATCTATTAGGGATCTCCCTTATAACTAGCTCTTAATCATTCCCAAGTGACAAACTTTACTTGATTAGTCAGGTGAAAATGTAATGGCAGTTCAGATTTTGACTTATCTTTTTTACTGTTATCTTCTTTAAAGCATATTATTTATTATTATTAAAGTTCCTTATGGTAATCACTATAAATTCATGTTGGTAACCATACTTACTCTGTGCTCTGTGACCAGGTGGTGGGATTCCTGATTTAGGCTGAGGCAATCCAGTTCCTTTGGCTATTTTTGATGGTGCTTTCAATCCAGATGGTTTAGGTGTTGTCATCTGAAATCATAATCAGCGCATAGGCAGTTGTATAAACATAATCCAAGCCAATTTAATTAAAATCTAGTCCCAACCAATAGTTCTTGAATATTTATCAGTATTGCTGTCCTATTTACTAAGCAATATAAAGGTTCAATCTCTTTATTTTAAAACTGAATTTCTAAATAGTTCAAGTCATCCATTAACTTTCAAGATATAATTAAAACATGTAAAATGTTTTTTTTTTTTATTTTCAAGGATCACATTTCTTAAACACAAGTTAACATTTAATTATCAATCCTCCAATCAAACTGTTTACCTTTTAAAAAACATCAAGTGTGTTTGTGTGTGAATACCTCACTTCTGAATTCTTATAAAGCTAAAGTATCTGACATACCAATATGCAGATAGGAGTTTGATGGCAAATTCAATTAAAAGATTAAAAAATCAATCTTCATTAATTACTACCAACCTTCTCTGAATAATGGAATATTAAAAGGTTTGAGTATTTTATTCACATGATTAAAAGTCCATATATAATACCAAACTATAAATTTCTTTGGCCACATTTTTGCTTATGATAATATGAAAAGCTCACATACATACACTGGCTGACCATTTTATTAGGACCAATTTACCTTTCAGATTTGACATGACTTGAGATGCAGATGAAAATTAGATCAGCCACATAATATAGTGTTGCTGGAATCACCAGTCATGGTTTAAACAAGCACATTTGCAATCAGTCAAACATATAGGAAAGGCAAAGATAAAACAGTATTCAAAAGAACCATGACAATAGTTGCACATTCAGTATGTGCCAGATCAGCAAAGAGTTTATCAGCAAAGAATAAGAAGAAAATGTCGGTTGCAAGAGGAAACTTTGAACACAAACATTGACAGATTTTTAAAAGTTATACAGGATGGTTAATTGTTTGAAGACTGGACTTTACTAACAGACACTCAAGGCAGACCTCTACACCTATCTCAAGCTGTACCTTGTGAAGAGCACTGCAACAAATGGACTATGACAGTAGGAGACCAGTGTGTAAACACTGATCAGTTACTAACATGCAAAAGAACCTTGTGGTGTAAGTGCAGATACTGGATTAAACAAAACTGGAAAAATGTGATATAATCTGATGAATCAAGTCTTTTTGTTGTTGTTGTTGTACAGATGTGAAGAGACAGATTTGGAAAAATGTCACATGAATTACTTAACCTGTCTTGTGAGATTATTGTTTTCAGGCATGTTTGCTGGCATACATTTGACCCCTATAGAAGGCAAAATGAATACCAAAGCTTACCCTGTCATTTCCAATTAATGCATTTAGCAATCTTTGGGATGGGATACTTCCAAAACAATGTTCCCATCCACAATGCCCATGTTGTATATTCATGGTTTAATAAACATTCAGAAAATACAAGTTTTTCTGAAGACCACCAAAATCCATGAATCTCAATCTAATTGCCCATCTGTGGGATAAACTTTAAATACACATTTACCATCATAATTCTCTGCTTAACTCACTCCATCCATTGTGTTCAATATTAATGACTGAATGGAGAAATATCCAAGCCACCTTTCAGCACTGTGAATTGTCACATTGTATCATGTTTGTTATTCAGACAAATGGTGGCCTAACCCATTAATAGGTGCAAGCCCTGATAAAGTGACCAGTCAGTGTATAGTTCTCATTTTCCTAGTTATCAAGTAATTTTATTTTTTATGGCTTTTTGTAGAGCTTTAATTTTGATTATTATTTTAGTACCCATTATTTAATTACAAATTGGTAATTCGCAACTTAAGATTTAGAAAAACCCAAACCTAAAATTTCTAATTATTGGCTTTTTATTTAGCAAAATAAATAATGTTGCAAACTATTTTTGGATATTACTTTGCTTCAAAACTAGCCTAAAATCTACTTATTTTGACAATTTGTTATTAATTCTGGACTTAAATGACTAACTCCAATGTAATGCAACATACCAAATGTTTGGCTCTGCACAAACATTGAGATAAACATGCTTCATGTTTGAACTGTTTATTGTTACAAAAATGATGAGCAAATTTTTTGTAGGTACCAGTACATTTAAAAAAAAAAAAAATTCTATCTATATTTAACATTTTAAGTCTCTGCAGTGCAAAATTGTAAATTTTTTTCACAAATAGCTGATTGCTCTACATGCAAGTACTTGTTATTAGACACAAAATGGCTGCTGTCTATAGGCTACATCCTCCTCCACACACCCCATCTCAAGTTACACATTCCAAACTCTTTGGAAAATTTCTCTGGCAGCCAGATGCTGGGAACCAAGCCAGGGTAAAGCAGCAACCAAGACACTTCAGACTTGTATAAGCTACAAACAGTAACCTAGCTTTCTTTCTTGTACAAAAACCTAAAAGAAAGCTAAAGCCTGTTTTCTGTAATTCCTCTTTTAAGGTTTTGGGATTTTTAAACAATTTTACTGGTAATATTTAACAGGAGAAAATATAAACATTTAGTCTGACTACAAAAGAAAAGTGTGACATGAAAAGTACTTTGTCATACAAAATTATAATATCAATTAGAAGAATGTTAAGAGATTTACATGTGAATAGATTTATTTAGATTTTTTTAGAGACAGAAAGACAGTAAGTAGTTAGAAATTTAAACAACATTTATGCCCTTAAAGTTTTCATTTGTAGAACTAATTTTTAAGGTTTTATATTATACACAAACGTACAATAAAAACTTATTTAAGTGTTCACTTAAAAGTCATGAGTGACCCAAACCATTCCCTCTCTTTTCATCATTTCCAAGGCTTCTGATCTCTTAAATGATTTTCAAAATATCAGCAGCCATCAATCAG
This sequence comes from Nautilus pompilius, assembly GCA_018389105.1. Lineage (NCBI taxonomy): Eukaryota > Metazoa > Mollusca > Cephalopoda > Nautilida > Nautilidae > Nautilus > Nautilus pompilius. The sequence goes on from JACATO010000596.1 coordinate 933,879, forward strand.
TCAGTAGAAAGCTGGTTTTGCCAAAAATCTACATTTTAAATTATACTGCCTTTATTTTGTATACAAAGTTCCCATGTAAATTTTCATTACATCAGTCTCAAACTTTCCTTCAATAGCAATATATCCTTTTTGCTGCAAATGTTTTTTCAAAAAATATATAATTACTATAAAACTAGAATTAGCCCAAAAACACAAGGCAGAACTGACAAGATCTTTTCATAGAGATCTTTAAAAAAAAAAAGAAACCAAAACACCAACAAGATCTTAATTTCTCCTCCTTTCTGGCAATAATTTACTTTATCCTATGGTTTACCCAGATTCTCAGCTAATGAATATGAATGCAATGTCAAAAATCATTCAAAACAGACCAATAAAACTTGTCAACACATTAAAATATAAATGAGTTTGGAAGACACACCAGACTAATGTTAAACTACTTACTTTTATCAAAAGTACTCTGAAAGAAATTTAAAAATTCATAATACACATTGGTTCCATGTCATTCAGCTCCTCCACAAGTACCCATTTGCTTGCATTCATTAATATCCTGAATAAATTCCCACCCCTCCAACAATATTTTAGCACATTAATATAGTTTCTAAGAATTTATTTTGTAGAGAGATGACCATCCTTGATCATTGCATTTACAGATACTAAATGAAAATTAGTCATCTCAGTTCAAATCAGTTGTAGCCTTCTTCAAAGTTCATTTCACTACTGAAGTATCTGCACCAGCAATAAACAGATTGTTTATTAACATCTGCTTTTCAGATGAAATGTGTTATGATCTTCCTGTTGTGGCACTGACAAAGCAACTTAAGTAAAATTGTTTCAATGTTTTTCTTCTACATTTACATGCAGATCTATACCATGTGTCAGGAGTACTTGTTGTTATTAGCTTGCATTGTCATTTGGAGATATTCTCAGTTTAATTCCTACAGAGCAGTAGACAGAAGAATCTTGCCAAATGTAGGAAGATTTTGATTTTCAGCAGATTGACTTTTGATGCTAATCCCCAACTTTCAGATGTGCGAGTTCCACTAAACACCTACGCAGCATTTATAATCAATACACCAGAGAGAAAAAAAGAATGCAATATATAAAATATTTACACAGAATATCATTGTAGTGTGGACCCTAGTTTATACACAACTGATTTTCTTATCTCTGAAACTCATTTTCAATAATTTCTTATCTAAAACCAAATAATCAAATGTTACATGGGTCATTACACATTAAGTGGACCAGTGGTCAACACCTAACCCCTTCAGAAAAATTTTCAAAAAATATATGTAGTAGTAGTAGTAGTAGAAGTTTTTAGGATTCTAAATGTGAAATTTGACCATCCTAAGTAAAAAAAATTTACCAAGATATGGTCATTTTTCTGCATAGTCCCCTTTCAAGACTGAAAAACATTAATTTTCTTCCATTTATGCCTACATTTTTTTTTACTAGTTCCTGTTGGGCTACAGATACCTAACTTTGCAGTCTGGAACAACAATTTACGTAGATTACGACTATGCATTTGGTTTTTCTGTATCTCTTAACCCTTACCTGCCAGCACTCTGCAAAAACGAGAAAAAATTTGGGCTGCTTTGTTTTTTGGCAACTTTTGTGACTTCTTAGAGTACCTGCTATACCATCAAGAACCGTACAAATTGAGTTTTAAGTATATGATTAGTCACATAAAGACTAGAAAACAACATTGTGATAATATGAGTGATATCTCCTGAGATATCTCAGTCTGAACTTGCTTTCCCATGGAAAAGTGGCCATTTCAGCGGCCAATTTGGCCGTGTCAGACAATGTCAGCAAGATTAATTTTTATTGCAAATGAAAGCTCTGATGTCCAGTTCTAACATATCCAAAATTCAACTCTGGTACTCAAGTGCTTCTATTTTTATTTTTATCATCTTTTTTAGTGCGTCTTGGCAATATCGTGCATTGTTGCATCTTCGTAAGCTGCAAACAAATCCTTACTTTTGCACCAAGATGGTCAAAATCACCATTTTTATAAAACTTTTTTATGTAGATTACAAATATATCAATCATATGGCTGAAGGAATTATAGTTTCATCCTGATTGTGTGCTCAGTCGTGTTGGCTGTGTAGTGTCAGCTTGTCTGCTGAAACACACTAGCCAAGACAAATGTGAGTGCATGCGCGCAAAAGAGAAAATAAGAGATATAAAGCGTGGGGAAAAAAATGACAAAGAACAAGCATTTCACGACACTTAAACAATGGGGTCTCTGGTATATATCTAGCACTGTCTGTGCACGCACTTGATGAATAATCAATCAGCAAGGGACTCAACACCTTAATGTTTTCATTACAAACAATCTATGGCTGTCACCAAAACAGGCTTACGAAGATGCAACAATGCACAATATTGCCAAGACGCACGAAAAAAGATGATAAAATAAAAATAGAAGCACTTGAGTACCAGAGTTGAATTTTGGATATGTTAGAACTGGACATCAGAGCTTTCATTTGCAATAAAAATTAATCTTGCTGACATTGTCTGACACGGCCAAATTGGCTGCTGAAATGGCCACTTTTCCATGGGAAAGCAAGTTCAGACTGATATCTCAGGAGATATCACTCATATCATCACAATGTTATTTTCTAGTCTTTATATGACTAATCATACACTTAAAACTTAATTTGCACGGTTCTTGATGATACAGCAGGTACTCTAAGAAGCCACAAAAGATGCCAAAAAACAAAGCAGCCCAAATTTTTTCTCGTTTTTACAGAGTGCTGGCAGGAAAGGGTTAAGAGATACAGAAAAACCAAATGCATAGTCGTAATCTACGTAAATTATTGTTCCAGACTGCAAAGTTAGGTATCTGTAGCCCAACAGGAACTAGTAAAAAAAAAATGTAGGCATAAATGGAAGAAAATTAATGTTTTTCAGTCTTGAAAGGGGACTATGCAGAAAAATGACCATATCTTGGTAAATTTTTTTTACTTAGGATGGTCAAATTTCATATTAGGAATTCTAAAAGCTTCTACTACTACTACTACATATTTTTTTTGCAAATCTTTCTGAGAGTGGTGGGGAGTCGGGTTTCTTCGAGTCCAGAATTTGGTCCACTTGATGTGGAATGACCCACACATGATTTCAACCAAGTTGATTTATATGCTACCCAAAATTATTCCCCTTATTCATGCAAATAGAAATCTCTTTGTAAAATAATCATTCCTTCTTTCTACTGTGTTCACATTAATGCTGGCTTTCACTGATGCAAATTAATATTATCAAAGCACTGTTGGCATAATGACATTTTGTAAGAAATATAGTAGTAAAAATTGTATATCTGAAAATATAAGTATTTATAAACATACAAAATATAAAGTAAACAGAACATTTTTTATCAAATGAAATGACTGAAAATGGAATTCATACTTGAAGCCAAATAACCCAAAATGCTTTTGCTATTTAGCAGGATATTTCTTTTTGTTAACATTTTCAAAACACGTCATTAAATGCAAGTAAGCTTGTACAAGAGAGGCCTACAGTTTTGTAAGTTCTTCATGTGCTGTAAAATGCATTTTGCCATACATCTCAGATCCGTTATATAGGATTCCAGTTATTTCATATTAAAGGCAATTACAAACATACTGAGATCAGCCATTTAAAAAAATGTACCAGTAGTCCTACAATAAGGTTAAATTTTCTTAAGTTTTCACTATTTCATGATAGTAAATATATATATTAGAAACACAAGGGTCATTTTTACATAGTTATAACCAATTCAACAGTACAATTTGTTGAAAATATTTTTTAAGTCCAAAGAAAACATCTAGCCAACTAGGTTTCAAAATCTTTTCTGTTATAGATGTAATGGGATAATTTAATTGATATCACATTTGTCTGTTAGTTTTCTCCTGGTACCATTATGTACAGAAATTTTCATTCTTTGTGAGTTAGTGTCAAATATTTTCCTCCAGGAATTACTAAAATGATTGCAGACAAATGAAATGAATATTTTCCTTTAAAAGCTATGAATTTATACATGGTAAATTATATAAACTTCTTTTTCCCCATAAGAGAATAATACACTAGAATTTCAGCCAAACTGTAGACATTAACAAAGAGCAAAACTTGGTAGTGATGGTAGCAGAAGACAGTTGTTGTACACATTAAACATTTGATTATAACAATACTGTCTTGGCAATAACAGTACCCTAAAAATCAAAAAAAAAAAAGAAAAAAGAATGAATTTAAAAGTCAACAATGCTGTGTTTGTCTAAACCTCTATTAAAACAAATATTCCTTTTTTTTTTGCCTTTCCGTACTGCTCCATCAAGCTAGTTTACCCAACCTCTAAATAGATAGTAAGTGAAGTCCTTACCAGAATTGTCTGTGGACAAACTCTTCCAAATAAAGTAGCTCCTTCTACAGATGCAATAAATATCCAAAATGACAAAGACAAAACAAAATGTAGTCAAGCAACCACCTAGATTAACAAACTCTCCATCCTTAATTACCATAATTCCTCAAAAAATACAGACCATGATAAATACCTGCAATAACTAATCAAAGGGTAAAAAATCACTGTTTAAGCAAAATAAAACCATCATGGTTTGATGCTCACCACTTTGTCAATGTACAGAACATTAGCTAGCCAAACATTTAAATAGAATTTGGTATAGTCTGCTGAATTGTTTTTTGTTTGTTTTTTTTAAATAAATACCAATTTAATTTTTTGTTTGAGATATGCAATTGTAAAATTTAAATTAAGAATCAACTGAAAATATTGTAGTAATCTAAGTAAATAATCATGTTGGTAGTAAATGTCATCACTTGATCACTAACATTCATTTTGTCCTTATAAAATGCAATTTAAAAAAGTATCTAGCCTTATGTACATTTAGTTTTCATAAGTTAAATAATACAAGCCATTATGTAAATATTTCTATCTCATACCTTTTTTGTACCCATCCATAATCATTAGCCAATAATTTATATTTTGTAGTCAAGAAATAATATAAATTAAACTAAAGTCAAAATGTAAGTTTGAACCTCTTTAAAGGAGATTAATGGCATAAGCTCTTGTACTTATAGTAGAATATTAACAAAACAAATTATTGTTAAACATATGACATAATTTAGTAGTAATATAGAAAATTGGAAAAGTAATGCTTGAATTTTTTCTCCTTTTCCTAAAAAAAAAAAAAAATGGTATCTAAGTAACAGAACATGTACTTTTAATTTTATCAGTGTTGCTTATTTTTAAAATTTTCTTTAAATTCTTTAATTTTAACAAATGTACTGAAGTAAAAAAAAAAAAAATGTATATAATAAAGTGCCAAACTAACTACATCTATGCACATATTAAAAAGATGTTATTCTTACCTTAGTCAACTAGAAAAGATTCCCCAGATCACATAACTTTTTCAAACAAAAAGAATGTACCCTCAAGTACAATTATATTTCCAGTTACTCATTCAACTAAGCTTTGGCTGACTTTCCAAATACACCAGAATCTATACAACAATTTGCTCTGCGTAAAAATTCTTTGATCCAATGCCAATCTGACAGTGAGCTGTACATACAATCTGTAGAAAAGGAATGCAACAGATTGCACAAGGGTTTGTTGTCAGTCCACTAAGGTCAAACTAGAATTGGGCCTCCTCCTGCCTGTATCCCAATGGATGCCACTCTTGGTTGATGTTTGTAGAAATCTGATACAACCAGACAGGATATATAGACAGGCCTAGCTAAGAATAGCCAGATCTGTTACCAATGATATCTCAAGATATTATCCTCTTGACAACTGCTGTTTTTACCTGTTAAAAAAAAATAAAGGGTTTTTAATGTACACATAATTATCTCCAGATTTAAAAGCTCTGAGAAATTCTATCCTTTGAACACTTATCTGCCTTAAAAAAATTTCCTAAAGAGAACCCGCTACAGATTAGTATCACTTAAAATCTCTTCTTCCTTATATTCATACAGCATTTAAAAACATTTTGTTTTCAATAATTAGACAGGGTTTTTTTTTCCTTTTCATTTTTTTATCCTGGTCTTTATCTGCTTGTATTACTTCTTAAGAAACCATTTATAGATAAAATAATGTCATAAATACATTTAAGTTAATATCATTATTAAACTCTTCTAATATGGTTCACCATGGTAAATAAAACAAACAAACATGCTTCTGAACACTCCTTTTCCCCTGCAAGAGCATTTTTAGGTCATTAGTACAACAATACACACCTGATTTGACTTTCAATGAATTCAAGTCAGTTACAATTCTTCAAGTGACAAATTCAAGAAAACAAATCAGTGACTTTTTCCCCCATTATTATTTTTAGTTTTCCATTAAAATTGCTGTAAGCAAAAAAGATGCAATCACATTTCACAAGACCATACTTTTGTATCCAAACTAAAAATTGCCAACTTATTGTCAATAAATATTTTAAGAACACATTTATAAAATGAGATAAGTAGTGTGTAATCTTCAAAGAACTAGTTAACTGATTTAGAAATAAGTTTATAGAAAAAAATTAACCCAAACAATTTGTTCAAACAATGCAGCTAAGTGTTGTCTAGTCATTCTAGTAATTAAAATTTTATCTTCAACCTCTCTTTTTTTTTAACCACTTTCCTTGTGAAAATTTACCCCATTATTAGTGAAACCTTTCAGAAATGATAAACTAATTTCTAAAAATATACTTAGTGTCTAGAAAAATTATTTAAACTAAATAAATATAGATAAATAGACCATATAAAGACTATTTTTTTTTTAAATAATGAAGCCAACTGAGTATAAAACAGATTTTAAAATTTTTGTCAATACATTTCAGACAACTATGTAAATAACCAATTTCATTTTCTAGTTTAGCATTCATTTTTTTCATCATGAAGAAAACCACTGAATTATAAAAGTATTAGGCTATTTTTAGTATATAGTAGTTCTCGTATCTAGACAGTAGCAGGTTAGGGTTTTATACACCTGGCATGATTTCTGCAGAGCATTTTCCCCCTTCCCAAACTAGAATATTTTTTATTAAAAAAATAAAATGTTAAATAAATTACTACTACTACTACTAATAAAATTAACTGAACTTAGAGCTTTATATGCTGTACATAAGTTAGTTTCTTTTTGAAGTTATAGGTCATCAACAATCCAAAGTTATGAGAAGATTAAGATTAAAAATAAAGTTAGGTCACTACAGGTATGCTATTAGTTAATATTACCTGTATAATCTTTACCTTTAACAGACTAATTTCTAATCCTCAGATGTGAGATGTGCCAGCATGATCATCAAACACTGCTGCTCAACATTTAATTAGAGCACACATTTATGACCTTTCTGATGTGCCACATCAACTCATGACTCATTTTTAATCTTCTTTTCTAGGTATTTAATCAATGAAATCACATGCCATAAAAAATGTAGTGCTGCTGTCTGACAACTATTTAGCTAAAGAAAAGAATTGAGATAGTGTATGCTTATTATATAAAAATTAATTAATTTTATGTCATTAATATAAAGGAGATAACATGAGATGACAGGTAAGTAGAATTATTTTTGAAATACTGCATAAAAGAATCTCATAAAATTGCCACCTAACATGGCACTTTAAGCATTAATTAAAAAACGCTAAAAACTAAAATTTATCAAAATTATTTCACTGTTAAAAAATAAAGGGTTATTTAGTACTACAAACACCAAGTTATCAAGAACTATATTTTGAAATAAGTAAAATAGTAATATAATAGTTTGCAATAAACATATCACAAATACAATATATATGCAATGTCAAGTTAAAGACAAATAAGCCTAATATAAACTTATAAGAAAAGAGTAAACTAATTCAGAAAATCTAATATTGCTGTATGAATGACATTTAAAAAGCTTCTTTAGTAAATACTCATTCCACAGTGGTTGTTCTTAGTGTTAATGCTCTATCTTAATTTTTTTTAATGTTCATTTATTTTTAACAGACTAGATATTCTGATAAATTTTCAAAAAGTTTTTTTTTTAAATTTCAATTTGAAAATTAAAAAGGTATATATATATTTTTTCTTCTATTCAACCCTGTTTCTTCCAATCTTAAATCCAACTTATTAATCATTGACTTAATGATCAATGTTTACATGTTATCTATGTTCTTAAGTTTTAGTAATATTTTTTTTTACAACTTTAAAATAAACTTAGCTGCTTGCCAGCATCCAATGTAAAGATACTAGGAAAAAGTTTATCTGAATCAGTTTGCATCTAACAAAGGATGGCAAGTCTGCTTTACTAAGTATAACAGAAAATAATTATAAATATTGCATTAAAAATTATTTAAAACATTTGCTCTAATTTTTCAGTTCTTTTAAACTGCTATCAGTTATATTTTGCTTTAATGTTATTCAAATGTTATCAATAAACCTACAAAAAGTATAGAAACCATGCAAAAAAAAAAAAATTAATAGTGAATAATCCTATCCAGTTTACCCTATTAAGTAGAGAATTCATTCCTTTTTGCTCACTTGAAATTCTATCCATATTTTAATTTTCTTTATTAATTTTTACTTCAAGTAGGCAGACCACATTTTATTTTAGGCCAGATGTGTATAATTTCTCTCAACCAGATGGGGGTGCACACAAAAAAGTCAAAGGCTCAAATTTTATTTTAAAAATAAAGATGCAAAACAAATAAGATATTTGTACATTTGAAAGTTAAAATAATAGACAAAAGCAATTTTTTTATTACACAAATGCTGAAAAATATGAAACAATAGTTTATTTTTTTTAAATACTTAAGTATTTTCATGTTCAAAACCCCATGAGACACCAATGTTTTGTTGCTAGTTAGACCAAACACTTGGAAGGGGAACATTACAAAAGCAATATGTACATACTATACATATAAAAGAACCAAAAGAAATTATATTCAACCTACTAGCTTTTAACCATAACTTACATATCATCATGTCCCATCCCCAATATGAAATTAGACAATACTAGATCACATCCAAGATAGACTAGGAAGAAATAAACAGCACCAATGTGATGTAAATACTGGAAGGAAAATATTAGCAATAATACTCATAAAAGTACTTAAAGTAATGTAAAACTAAAGATTCAGAACAAAGTTTAGAAAAATATTTATGTAAACAACTTTAGTATTGTTTATCATTACTAATTATTCCCTAAATTAACTATTAAGGAAACTAACTTTTCTGTAGACAACTAATCTAAAATTATAAATTCCCTAATAACTGTACACCACTAATATAGTTCATTTATTTAGTATGATTAATCATTTAGCCAGTCACCCCCACCCCTCCCAACAGTTTAAGTAAACAAATAACAGATTTATCATACACACGTTAGTTAGCATTTCCAATTCTTTAAAATCTTGATTTGTGTTTCTATACATGAAAAACTATCAGATTCAAAAAGAATTTTTTTTTAACATTTTCATTACTTATGATCCTTGTCTAAACAATAAGTGGATACCAATGAATAGCTCAGTAAATATTAAGTTAAAGAATTTCAGCTTTTTTACATAATTGTTTTCCTGACAAGAAGCAAAAATGAGAAAAAGATGGAAGATGCCAACAAGTATTGAGGAATTTCTATAATAACTTCAGATTTGAAAAACTGAGTGTTACAATAATTTCTTTAATGGTAAGAATTCTCACAAAAAGTTAACAGCGAAAAAAAAGTTATGAAAATTAGTATGCATGAGTTACCATGTGAAACATGAAAACAATTGTTATAAAACAAGGAAATGTATTGTTGTTTTAATTTGATCAGAAAACATGATCCATATCAATAGAGGTGAAAGAATACATCAAACTAACATTAACGATCAGACTCAAACATTTAAAGCTTTTTAATAAACACTCCATAAAACATTGACAATTTACCTTATCATTTATTTCAAAGGAATTTTTTATTTAAACTTTCAATGTTTTCTGTAGGCAGCATCATTGCTCTCTCCTGAGACAAAAGCAAACTGTTGGCATCATAGTAAAGGCTGGTGCTGTATGATGTTCAGTTATGTATCATAGTTGTACAAGATAAAATAAACATGAAGTATGACTTTCCATTCTTGATGCCAAACAGCTCAACACCACAATATGGCAATCTCTAAAGTATCAATATGAAAATATTTAATTCATTTGCATTTGAAAATTTATGATGCCAAATAGTAGAAGTACAGCAATATCCAATAACACACTCAGAATGAATTCATAAAGCTTTGAGCAAATCCACTTTCAATGGGATCATTATGACATACTTTATATGGAAATACATTCCTAGCAAAATTTTTTCTTACCTATGAGTGAAACATGGATTAATTTGGCTATTGGAACACACAGACATCTGATTAAAGAATAAATTAAGATATATGCAAACATATATTATACTACGTTATTTATTAAGTGCTGAAGACACTGTTGTTGTAGCAAGTACCAACCTCAAGCAAGAACAAGTATGTTTAAGTTAAAGCAGCAAAACACTGATTGGCTCTTAGCACTGTAATACACCACTTATTGGCTCAGCAAGCATAAACAGAAATGGTGGGTGCACCAGGTTAATTTGAATTTTTTTTTTTACATACTTTACAGAATTTAAAAAAAAAAAAGAAGAGCTTAATAGCAAGCAAACAAGCTTTCAATGGGGTATCACTGTATTACGTTAAAGTTAAGCTTTAGTGTACCTGTAGATCTATTTTTTAAAAAAAGAGTGACATTTATCAAGAAAAATATTCCAATGAAATTAAGCTAAATTCAAAAATCAATTTAAAAAAATTAATGCAAGTTTAGCATTTATTCAAAACAGTGAAACTAATTTCAATATCTTTTTTTCTTTCTAAGAGAAATGTGAGCAGATAATTTTTCCAATGCCCAAATGTGTCCAGTTTTTCCTTAGCAGCTACTTACCAGACTCATAATAAAAATAAAAGAATGTGAAACAGATGTAGAGAAAGAATACTGAACATAGCAGGGTTTCATGGATTTGGCCAATTGAATCCTGATTACTGATCTCAAGCTGTCTTTAATCAGTTCAATGGCAATAAGGCCTGGAAATTCTTATTTCGCTGAATCTTCATGAGAACATCAGCCTGTATTTCTCACACTTGGAAAATAAATTATTGAAGTTTCTGAATAGTCAATCTCCCCCTGCATAATAAATAAAAAAATAATTTTAAATAAGCATAGAGCTTTACTTTTTATTATATGCCTTTCAAATTTTCACTTCTCTCTTTATTTAAGCATGCCATCTTCCTTTCATATTTTTTTTAGAATTTATCCTTTAAAAACCCCACAGTCTTATAAAATATAAATTATTTTAAATATTCAAATAAAAAAAGTAAATAAAAATTTTAATTCCAAAAGCCAAATTTTTAGTTGATTTTTAATGCTTAGAAAGCATTTAGGCATTGTTCTTCTTTGCTATAATTTTGTATTTTAAATCAATTTGAATTTTTTTTGTCATAATTCAACTAATGTTATCATCAGCTACAAATAATATCTATTTAAATAAGAAAAAAGATAATCCCCTAAATATCATTAGTAAGAGCTAAAAATGGAAATATGTTAAGCAAAATGCCCAAAAGCTGCAGAAGCTAATAGGCAAGGTAATCTGTCTATAATGCTTAATCCACAGGAAAACATCTAGTTGCTAAAGCAGGCTAGTTACACTCAGTTCTTTCCTCATGAGTAAGATTAAGGCCTGGAGAGATGATGATGCAAAGAACAGTAAGGCCTTTGGAACTTAGATGGAAACATGCTGGTTTAAATGCTAAGAATTTGACACCAACACCTTTGAATTTTAAAACAAACAAACTTTACCAAGTTTCTGTTCATTTGATTTCACTCTCTGATAACACTGGTCAACAGAATTTTTACTGACATATCTGAGAGGGGCACTGAACTCAAATATCACATTGGTTTTTGCCTATCACGTCAAGTTTTTGCTCTTCAGCATACCCCCATTTTCGATCAATCACCATAAAAAAAGTACCCAATCACAATGATTTCCACAATCACCTTTATCCTATTCTTATCATTTTATTTAGAATTACCATTCCAACAAACAATACCATGAATCAATTTTGAGATTAACAAATATATTGGTTAACTATGACATATCAGGTCAAAATATTGAAATAGAAAAATATAAATCGATGCTAGAATTTAATGAATTTTAGTCAAAAATGGGCACGAACTAATCCAGAATATTCTTATCATTTCATTTAGAATACTGTACAAACAAAGCAATGACAGACATGAATTTATTTACATTAACCGATATCAGTAAATGACACATTCTTCCTTCATTGATTAAATTTTTGTTTGTAGGCTTTTCTGGAGTGCTTCATTTCCAGACAGTCTCTTTTAATACTCCAACAGTAGTCAGCCATCATGCGAGTATCCCACCTTCCTCGGTATCACTCCTCCATAGCTTGTATATCTTGATGGAACCTTTTACCTTGCTCATCACTTACATCATCTAGATTTTCAGGAAATTTATCAAGATGATTGAGGAAATGAACCTTTATGCTCATGTTGCAAACCAGACAATGAAAATTCTTAAGCAATGTTTGAATAAGATCTTTGTAATTTTCAGCTTTTTTGTTTCCCCAGGAAATTTTTCACAACAGCCACAAAAGAATTCCATGTTCTTTTCTCCTTATCATTCATGAAGCTTGTGAAATGTTGATCTCTCATCAGTTTTCTGATTTGTGGCCTGTCAAACACACCGCTTTTTATTTTTTTCATAACTGAGGCTAGGAAATGTTGTGCAACAGTCACCTTCTATGCTCAGAGCTTTAACATACTGCTTCATTAGACCCAGTTTGATGTGGAGAGGAGGAAAGATGATTTTTACCCGATCTACTAGTAGTTGGTTTTTGATATTTGGTTCTCCGACATTTAAGCATTTTCTCACCGGCCAGTTCTTCTGAGTCCAATGCTTGTTCTTAGCTCTACTATCCCACAGGCACAAGAAACATGGGCATTTCGTGTATCCTCCTTGTTGACCATATAAAAAGGTTAACCATTTTAAGATCCCAAAGAACAAAAGCTTGACATCATAGGCAAAAACAGATTTTATTTTTTAAATCAGCACCCCAAAATTAGTTTAAAACAAGCTTCAGATCTTTTTTTCTTCTTCTTTTCTCTCTTCTTTTTTCTTTTTTTTGTTCTTTTTTCGGGGTTAGTGCGAATGCAGACTCCACACTTATAAATAACGCACCTGAGTCACCCACATTTGTGGTGATCGCAAGGGTCAACCAATCCGAAGTACAAAAAAAAGAAAAAATGTTGCCCAGCATAATCAATGTCCAATAAATATTTCATTTGAAACTGTTAGCTTGTTACTAAAAAGAGGAGTTAATTACAATGTTAGCTATCAAATATACTATCATCCAATAAAAATTAACTTTAATTTCACAAAAAAAAAAAATTATCTTGTTATGAAACCTCCTCCCTAATTTCAACCAGTTTTTTTTACTAAAAATAATTTAACAGAAGGCACCATAATCAATTTATCTCTGCAAATTATAGTCCAGAATATACTAATCATTTAAAAATTGCATTTAATGGTTCAAGATCATTCTTGTACATAAATTTCTACTTGGTATATTCTTGGACAGTGTATATAGCAACACTGACTTTCTCAAGCTGTGGCCAGATAAACTAGTCATGAGATGCCAACAATGAATGAAATGAATAAAGCTAATAGTATTAAATGGAATTTAAAATTTTAAAAAAATAAAAAAGGTTCAGAACAATAGCTTTTTTGTTTTCTTCTTAAAGAAACAGGATATTATGTAGATATTGGTTTTAATTACCACCCAGGTTTCTACTGAAACTTATCAAAATCCAAAGGTTAAGAATGGCAATTATTGAGACCAAAGAGTCAATCTGCTAGAAACTAAAAATGAAACCCAGATCTTCCTACAATCAGCAACAGTCAGTCTACTCTATTGCTATGCAAGAACTGAGAGAATACAAAAGATATTAAGACATTATTAAAGCAATTTCACTTAGTTGTTTGTCAGTAACACTTAAGAAAAAAATTCACAGCATGCACAATCTGAAGAGTAAACTATCCTAAAAACAATCTTCTAGAAAAAAAAATGAATGGACAAATCAACTGCATTGTTTTATGCACTTTTATAGCTAGATGTAACTTCACTAAATCACTTTTGATATCACAAGTATACTTTGTCATGGTACTATTCTAGCTCTTCATCTTAGTTATGTCTAGTCACTTCACAATCCTACAACGTGAATCTTGGAAACTCCAATTCATAACTGTCTGAATCAGAATTCACCTTTGTCAACACTTCATTTTTTATGCTATTTAGATAATTGGATATGCATGTCTTAAAATTTTTCCTGCTCACCGGGGAAAGATATTCATACATTCTCAACCCAATGAAGGTGGCCTGACTCATGTATCTGCCCTTCTTGTGCTGTCCATTCACCATCCATTTGTACCATTTCTCTTGGAAGTTTTGCTTAAACAGCCAATTCTAGGATTTATCAGCCAGTTGTAATAAACTAATCTGAGTTGTAGACCACTGTCTCTTTTATAGCCTCAGTGCTATGCCCTCTAAAATGAGTTCCAAACAAGGTGTTTCATGAGCAGAGCAACTTGCACATTTTGCATCCAGTAGAGAACAGTATCTTCATTCAGCCAACCATTAAAGTTATTTCTGCAGAAATTGACAAAGCAGATAGTTCTCATTTCCCTTTCAAAACAATAGCAATGTGTAATGCAGCAATTTTGACTATTAAATTATTTACATCATAGAATTACAATCAGCAATCAAAAAATCACAAATTCAGAATACCAAAGTAGCCACAGCACATTATAAAACCTTTAAATATAAAAGAAAAAAATTATAAGATTTACTTGATAAATTAAGTCCAATACATAATTTTAAGAATTCTTTCAAGTCTTGAGATTTTTTTTTTTTTTTTTTTTGGTTAAAAGATATGGAGAAATTCTACTAATGTAAATTTATTAAAAATGTCACCTTATAGACAAAGTAATGAGATCTTATTGCCTGTGTCTTTATACAGGACTCAAGTCTTACTTTATGGTTTGCATCTTGGTGTACTGTAAAACCAATGCAAGTAGTTATGCCAAATAAATCCTTTTCAAAGTAGTATTCAGAATTTCAGCCCATGTTCAACAACTTTTAGCCTGTCTGCCTCAATACAAGTTTTAAATGCAGTATTAATCAGTGAACCAATAAAGCACATGACAACACCAGCACAAAATTATTAATAGAATCTTAATGCAAAGAACAATGCACTTTAGCTGATAATGAAGCTAAAATAATCCTAGAAATAAGCAAACCGAAGATGACTAAATAACAAAAATTGTAGATGGCCAGTTTTGAATATTTTTCAAGATGGCCACCAATGATCTACTAAAAAAATTTTAATACTAACTTCACCAATCTCTTCACATCTAAAGTGGGTGTGGATTTTTTAGAGAATTAATGTCTTTCAAATAAAACCAAAATCAGCTTATGATAACATTAGTAAAGTAAAAGAGAAGAAGACTAAACAAAAAAATTAATAATGTATGAAAATAAAGTCATTAAATATTATCTGTACATCATATATCCAGTTGGTATTTACTGCACTGGTGGGATGTTCAATCATTCACATTCAAATAAAATATCAACAGAAAATCAAACCAGGTAATTCATATCACAGAAATCTCAATCTTTCTGGATGATATATTTTGAAGTAGAGTGCCAGACAATACATTTCACATTAGTATGTTTGTTTGCAGCAAATTTAAAGCATAATCTTTTGTTGCCTAAAAATTGGTGTTAGCCCTAAATCAAACTATACTCAAGGACATATCTACCTACTAGCTGAAATTCTCCACTGATCAGACATGGTTGACCAGGAATTAGAATGGAAAAAAAAAACTTACCAGCAACTGCTCTGCAATAGCACAACAGTCCCATAGCTGCCTTATAGAAAAAATTCATGAAAAAAGACCTTTTCCAGCATTTCACTAAAAGGTTATACAAGTTCATTTAATCTGATCAGTCCACACCATCCATGTTTTAATTACAACAGGCTTATGAAGTTCCATAAAACCATCAGTTTCTCTGGGTCACAAATGTTTTGCAATGACTGCATATGTATAAAGATTACTTAGCAAATATATAATGCTTGTCATATCATCCAATGCAAGGCAAATCCCCAACCTTGTTTAAAGAGGGGAACTTGAGCTCAATTGGGTTCTATTCAAATACAATGTACCACAACAACCCAACTATCAGTGATGCAGAGACTATGTCAGATCAACAAAGAAGAAAAAACTATACTTAGTGTTCTAGAGACAAACTGCTCATGCATACCAAGGTTACATTCAGTATTGTCAACTTTCTATCCAGCTAACACCCACCCATTAATCAATCAAACATTTAAATTATTTGGCATATCCTGGTTATTCTGCATCATATTTTCATTAAGTGTCCCACCTTGCCCCTCAAATTTTAATGAAACTTCTACTGAATGTGCACTGGACTCTCAAAGGCAGATTTGCAAAGACATACTCCCCCCCAACCAAAGGGCACACTGTTTAAAAGATAATTCATTTTGCAGATATGACAAAATCCATATTTTATTGGTCATTAGCTGCAAGCATAAGATAAGGCAGCTGTTACCACAAAATTTTAGTTTCTAGGGCAAATATTTTGTGAATTCTAAAAAAAAAATCATGTCAGAAATTATCTATTAATTATTTTTGTCACAAATCAAACATAAATTGGCCATTTGATTATGTCACACAGTGCACAAAGCAATATTTATGGTAACTTTTTTGTGCATTACCTTTGTATGAAATAAAACCAGAATAGAATGCAAGAATATCGTATAAAGATACCCTCATTGGAGGTATAAAACCTTTTCAGCTTGACTGAAACCAATGTTCCATTAAATAGACATAAAACATAAGAGGGTGGCTACCAAAATAAATACTGACTACAAGAGAATAATCTCAACCCTAGTGTCCTTATTTCTTAAGAAATACATGACTGAATATAGTTAACTAGGTTCTCACCAGTTATTTCTATACAGGTTGCAGTAATCCACTTAGACACTATTAAGAAAATCTGGTTCCTATTAAATACTCCTATGAAGGTTAAGCAGATTATTGCAGACACATGAAGTTATCAGTATCTAAAACAAGAACATTTTTTTCTGAAAATGAAAATAGAAAATTAGATGTGTTTTGTTGTTTTTTTTTAATTCAAGGTATTTTAGAAACGTCAGAATTTTCTTCAAAAAGGTTTTTATGGCTATCTAATCAAAATTATAAAAGTATAAACATTTTTCTGTTCATAAATTAATACATTACCACCAAGACAAACAGTTAGCACATTCCAAAAAATATGAACAATTCTCAAGACTAATCCCATTTTTCCAAACTATTTAACTTTACATTAAAAAAAAATCATCAAAGAAAATATTCCAGCATCAAATTTTAAAGATATTTTTTTTAAGAAGCTATTATTTGAATGCATCATTACTGGTCTTGATAAATCAATAAGAGATGGAACCTTGCATAGAAACAGATCTAATCAGCAATCTGGCAAAACACCAACCAAGTAATTCTATTAGACAAGACCCAAGGGAATATTTATGTATTCATAATAAGCTGCATCCCCTGTGAAAACAGCAAACAGCTAATGCAACACTGGTTTGGAGATATTTAGGCAAGCCCTTATAACAAATAAACTCTACAATATTTATAATCTAGGTTTTTCCCAAAACCAGTCCTTTATGTACAAGTTCATACAAAAGGCACAAATAAAATTAAAAGACTTTTATGAATTAGCTTTCCCAACCACCAATCCCTTTTTAAGATCTCCACACAGCACCCTTAAAATTTTTTTTTATATATGTAATAGAATTTTATATTAAAGTGGCAATTTTTTTCTTTCTCAAATTTTGAGAATTATAAGTTATCTGGTGTTTAAAAATTTAATAAGAATATTTGGTTGATAATTTAAAGTTATCAATAAAATAAGAGTATTCATTAAAAACAAACATTAATAAATGATAAAACATCAACTAATAAATTCACTCCAATGAGTTTTTTTTTAATGTTATGAAATACTAAATTTAACAATTAAATCAATACTAGAACAAAGAAAATTGAAATTTTGACTTGTTATATATGAATTGATTTAGACATCTAAAATATTACTTAAGATATTTAATAATTAGCTTTTAGAGCATAATTTAAATTGTAACCATGATTTACATGTTAACTGAAAAATTGTATGACATCAATAACAGTAAATTTTTATATCCTGAATAAGTCATTTTTAAAAGTAATGGCTACAACGTTTTAAGATAAATGATAAACATTATACAGAAGTCAAAATTATTTTCTTTTTTCTGGCTAATTCCAGCTTCATGTTAATGAATAACCACTGACAAATACTGCAAATATTCAATAAACAGTGGCTACCTGTAAAATATGGAAAAAGAAATACGATGTTGCTGTGTTGGTCATTTTGGTTGAAAACAGTACCACAATAGTCACAACTTTCAGTCTAGATCACATGCAATGTGTTGCTGTTAAGTACTGATTTGAATGATAAGGGACAACTAGACCCGGATGCTGCTTTTTCTAATCTAAGTAGCATCTTGCCAAATTATGTTAGCTTTGAAACAATATTTGTTTTTATAGGCAATCATTTACATTTTCCACATGCAAAGAATCTATAGCTATTCATGGTAAGCATTCATGTTGTACAAAACAGAATTTGCATGTGGTTGATGCTTGATACATTTCCAACCTTCTGAAGAATTGAAATACAGAATTGCCAAGCTAACCATACTGATCGTGCCTGGGAATATTTTCTGGAATTGCTATTTTTTTTGCAATTTGCTAAACTAGACAAGTTTTTTTAAAATTTCACTACGCATTTAAAATTTCTATCCTATCTAAATCTAAAAATAGTACTATGTAATACTTTTTTTGTTTTCTTCAAAAACACATTTAGTACTTTACCAGCTTCAGATATCAACAATATTTGGAAGTAGATCAATAGCACAATCCAAGAATCAAAAGATCTAACATTAGGTCAATGCTAATTTCAGGTTAATGCTTTTTTGTGTGGAAAATCTGAGCATTAGTTAGTCTGAGTGGCTAAATTTCATTCTGATAAAAGAAATTTAAAATTATATTAATTAATAAATAGTGAATTACCCATGTATATATCTCTTTATTGAAGCAAATATGTGAAGCCTGCTCTTTGCATTCTTCTTGAACCCACAACATCCACTCCCTTGCCTCTTCAGTTAATTTCTCTTAATTTCTTCCTATGATTCTCTTTCTTTCAGTTTGCATTCTTGCTGGTCCTTTATTTAATTTTTTTCCTTTGACTCTCCTTATCACTTGCAATAAGCTATCAGAAAAAAATTTGTTCAAGATTGCAGTTATTTTAACATTTTGCTGGAAATACTGCTAATTTATAAGCAGCCTTCCACAAGGTGCGTATTAAATGGGCGACGTGTCAGAACAATAAAACTATTATGGAATTTAAAAAAAAAAATACTATTGTTCTTGGTGGGTTTTTGCTTGCTCTGATCAAAAACCTTCATTTAAAAAGTAGTTTACTTTGCTTAGATAACCACTGGAATACAGTTATGTAGTAGTGACTTCATGTAGTCATCAGCCAATTGAAGACGAGTGAACTGTAGCTAAAAGGCCCACTGCCAGTACCAAGGCAGCATTATGTATTTTATATACTACAACACCACAATTTCGCATAATATAGACTAAATATTTCTTTTTTAGTCTTGTTTTTTTTTTTTTTCCATTTGCTAGAAAATGGTGGTATTCTTGAAGGTTTACACTAAAGTTGTGGTGAGTGTTTTTCTTCGTTGTTGTTGTTGTTGTTGTTTTTATCAAAGCTATAACGTGTAGTCTGCGGAACATCATCGAGAAACAGACTACGCGTTTCTTCATTGTAGCCTCAGCATTCGCTCTCTCTCGATAAATAGGAATAAAACAAAGTAAAATGGTGGGTGTGGACATAAATGATGATAATACACCAAGAGGAGGCAAAGCGATGCAGCGAACGGACCCGAGATGGGACTTCAGCTGCGTTAGTTAGTCCAACAACAAGGGCCCGTGAGGTTCTCGCTGACGCCCCTACCTAACAAAAGCAGCAGGAGAGGGAGGGGGGTTGAGCCTTTTTATATAGACTAGACGGGTGACTTCCCGTCTACGACTAATAACAAGGTAAGAAGACTAAGGACGAAGCTGTATTAATTGGAATGAATCAGAATGACGAAAAAAGGTCAGAATAGGGGGAGGGAGGGAGGGAGGGAACAGCGGGGGGGGGGCCGGCTGAGCGTGAACAGGACGTTGTATTTACATCAGTGCGCCAGTATTGTAGATTTTATCTCAGACAATAGCACATAAAGAAGCAGATGGTTCTCAGCCCTGGCAGAAGCCCGCCCGCCCGCCGACGCCACCGTTAGCCCGGACCGTCGTCGACGACCATTCACCGCTCCGCGAAATGCGTCAGACGCGGAGAAATTCGAGCCGAGCCGAACCGAGCCGAGCCGAACCCAGTTATCCATCCGAATGAGGAGGAAAACGCGAATATTACAGAATTCACCCGGTGGTAACCGCTGAAGTAGGTAAACAAGTCCGTCTGCTGAGCGGTGAACGAAGAAGGGAGGCCGCCGCAGCAGACGAGAACTCGCCGACGCTCGGTCCGACCCCCACCGGCCAAACAAGAAAATTGCGACGGGGGGGGGGCAGGAAAATCTCATTCAAACGACAAAATCAGCGGCCTGAGGGAGAAAGGCCAGGCAAAACTTACGTGGACTCTTCACGCTCACACCATGGAAAACCAGCAGAGGCGGTCGTCATCCATCCCCCCCCAACTTGAGATATCTCCAGTACACACATTCAACAAATGCCAGTCAATGGCCGCCTTACATGACTCATACCGAGCGCATGCGCAGAACAACAGGCCCCGCCCCCTAAATCGATTTTGAAAAAAAAACAAAAAAAAACAACAAAAAAAAATTTTGCAGATTAGATATAAAGAGATTTGCTGTAATCTCCTGAGCGGAAGTGAAGCACCACCGTGATTTTTACATCTTTTAATGACTTTTCTTATTTTTCTTAAAAAAAAAACAACAGTAAATGCTGTACCACGACACGAGACATTCATCGATACTCTATGACCTATACTAGGGTTGCGGGAAGTATTAAGAGAAGTGAGCGAATTATCCAGGAAGACGCCTTATACAAGGCGCAGCGTCTATAATAATACGCACAAGATGCATTAAAATGGTAGGCGCAGGGTGTCACAAGAGAACAGATTTTTGAAAATACATTGGAAAAAAAACAAAAAAACAAACGTGTTTTGTGCTACCAGAGGCTCATGGTGTGATTATGGTGTTATTAGCATACCATATATATACACAGGGTGAGTCAAAATTATGTTAACACTGGCATGGGAGGAATCATTTATTCAGAATTTACTGAACAGTCTCAACCTGGTCACCCAGCATGATCGATGCACAAAAACCAGCGATCAACAGTACAATTTAGTGCCTTGACACACATTTCACGGGGAATACTTGATATAACACCTTGTATTCTGTCCTTGAGTTCATCGATGTCTCTAACTTTTTTGCTATACACGCGGTCCTTTATCATGCCCCATAACCAGAAGTCACAGGGTGTCAGATCAGGGGAGTGTGGAGGCCATGCCAATGGTCCACTGCGACCTATCCAACGATTTGGAAATGTTTGATCGAGAAAAGCACGAACAGTACGGGCAAAATGAGGCGGTGCACCATCCTGTTGGAAATACCCTGCCCGTCTGACTTGTAGGGGTATGTTGTCAATGGCAAACTCTTGCAGCATTTGTAAGTAGGCATTTGCATTCACTGTTGGAGTTTCAAAGAAATAGGGGCCAATTAGGCCAGTAGCGGTCACGGCATACCACATACTAGTGATAACATAATTTTGGCTCACCCTGTATATATATTATTGAACATGTACAACATGAATCTCAGGAAACTATTTCCTTGAAACGTGAAACGCAGGAGTTAAGGACATGTCGTCCTGGGTAGAGGAAAAAGAGAAATAATAATAATAATAATAATAATAATAATAATAATAATAATAATAATAATAATAATTGTTTTATACATGTTTGCGAAGATAGGTTTCATTAGTTCAAGAAAGATAACAAAAAAAAAGGTACAGAAGTCGATAAGGGAACGTGGCATTTACAGTTGTAAAGGTTGTATATTCTTCTATATTTCGATTAAAGTCTGGTCTTCAACCTTGGCAGAGCCAATCGCGAAATTCCGCTAAATAAACAACGAGCCGGCCACCTGCGGAGGAAAGCATAACGAACGGCTGGCCATAGTTGTATGCAGGACGTGCTGAGTGAGGTATTCTGCTGCGCATTCAAATGATGTGATGCGTGCCAGTGATATGGGTTCTGACGTCAGCGCGCGCACGCGTTCTCTCTCTCTCTCTCTCTCTCTAAATAATTACTTTTGTAGTCAGTTCGCTAAAAGCGAAATAAAGTGTTACAAGTAAAACAAAAAAAGCTATAAAGCGACAAGATTAGAGAACGTGTAAAAGAGTATTTAAAAAAAAACAACAACAACAGAGAACGCCACTAGAGACACGCGAGTCGTTTTAATAACCTCTCAAAGAAATGGCTGGAATAAGCACGATACGGTTCACTTTTAAGCTTAAAGCGGATAATATATATTAAAGATAGTTGTCCACGTATTGTCTGATATGCATAATCAGTCTAATACATGATGTCACAAGTGTAGGTATTTGACTGAGTCAGTTTTTGAAGTAACAACATTTGCTGAAGTTAGTAACAATTGGCGCATAGTTCCACGTCTCGGTTTGCTATCTGCAACGTTATTAACAGATAAAAAGGGGAAAACGTGAATTAATCTTTCGTGTTATAACATCATAGTAAAAGGCTGCGTGTTACAAACCACCTGTTGGTAATAAGAAGAATTAAAATCGGTGAATATAATTCAAACGTTTCTTTCTGCCGATGAACATTTAATGTATGCCATCATATCGTTGCATACTGAGAAAGTGTTCTTAATAAACAACGGGATACTTTAATCTATCTCTAGATTTCATATAGATAAGTTTTTTTTCTCTCCCGAGATTGGATCTAATTTGTTTTCATGTGGTTATATAAAATTTAAACTACTACATCTTATTTTTCCTTAAAATCCTTCTTTAAAAAAACCAAAAAAAGTATTTTATTATTTTCTAAAACGTATTACAATTATTATAACTTTTAAAAAAGCAAAAACTTTAAAAAGTCATCTCCCCCCCCCACTCTCTCTCTCTCTCTCTCTCTCTTTTTATGTACAAAGGGAAATAACTTTCTAAAGGCATAGGTGACATTTTTTTTTTAAACTTGTAATTCCTTTTATACTCCAGTTTTCCTCCCACATCTAAAAATGGAGAATTCTAGTAGAGACTTTCGTTCGGTAGGAAAATAAAGTGCTAGTGACTCTGGCCAGCTTGAAAGGACTCGGCAACTCGCAAAGCACCTGCTATTTTCGACCCGTGACAAATGCTGAGGTTATTCGTGTCTTTTCGTTCACGACCGCTCGTAACGAACCACGCGACTTACTGACAGACAGTTCCTTCTGACAGTTTTAATTACTTTTAGGGGTTTGGGGGGGGGGCTAAAAATTGCCGTCGGGGAAAAAAGAAAAAAGGGGGGTTAAAGAATGGGAATAAGTAATTTAATCTAATCGAGTGTTCGCCCGGTGTCTTTCGGTGCAAAGTGTTTTGAGGCAACAAAAACATGGGGGGGGGCGATTTATTGGCTGTGAGTCAACGAAGTTATTTATACGAGCTTCTTTGGTATGGTAATTAATTATCATCAAGTGTGCATCATCCTGATGGACATAAGGCGGCTGAATTTTATTTGAGGAATACAGTATATGAATTCGGACGGTTCTGTGCGCGTCGCGCCATCTGGTGTCGAAGATATAGTGAATGGAGTAAAAGAGTTGCGTCATTTTTATTTTACATGCAAATTAAGCCTTTATAATAAACACGTACTGCACTCTGTCAGTGAAGTATCCCAGATTTCGGATAGACCTTATTAATGCATATTATTGCATGGGTATTAGCATGGAGTTTATCTCCGAACTTACATTTTTCATCGAAATAATATTCTGTTTTCCAAATTATCTTACTGATGAATCCACAATTATGGCAACCAGTGTCTGTCCCTTTGCAATTTCTCCAGGTGTTACAGAATATTATCGCGCTTTTTCTTAAAGGAGAGATTTAGTATAGGAAAGAATTTTCAGTTTTTCTTTACCCGGATACACGACCCCAAGATTCGTATAAGAATTGCAGAGGTGACGGAAGCATTCCCATGTACGTTTCCCGCCACATCAGAGACGATTTAAAAGCCAACATTTGTTCAATACATAAAGACGGTGGGACATCAGCATGGCGTTGGGGTCATTCCACGTCAAGTGGACCAGATTCTGGACTCGAAGAAACCCGACCCCCTCAGAAAAATTCATAAAAAAATATATGTAGTAGTAGAAGCTTTTAGAATTATAAATGTGAAATTTGAGCATCCCAAGTAAAAAATTTACCGAGATAAGGTCATAGAAAGTTCTTTTAGACTGGTGATTTTGACCATCTTGGTGCAACAGTACGGATTTGTTTGCAGCTTACGAAGATGCAACAATGCGCGATATTGCCAAGACGCACGAAAAAAAATGATAAAAATAAAAATAGAAGCACTTGAGTACCAGAGTTGAATTTTGGATATGTTAGAACTGGAGATCAGAGCTTTCATTTGCAATAAAAATTAATCTTGCTGACATTGTCTGACACGGCCAAATTGGCCGCTGAAATGGCCACTTTTCCATGGGAAAGCAAGTTCAGACTGAGATATCTCAGGAGATATCACTCATATTATCACAATGTTGTTTTCTAGTCTTTATGTGACTAATCATACACTGAAAACTCAATTTGCACGGTTCTTGATGATACAGCAGGTACTCAAAGCAGCCCAAATTTTTCTCGTTTTTGCAGAGTGCTGGCAGGAAAGGGTTAAGAGATACAGAAAAACCAAATGCATAGTCGTAATCTACGTAAATTGTTGTTCCAGACTGCAAAGTTAGGTATCTGTAGCCCAACAGGAACTAGTAAAAAAATAATGTAGGCATAAATGGAAGAAAATTAATGTTTTTCAGTCTTGAAAGGGGACTATGCAGAAAAATGACCATATCTCGGCCAATTTTTTTACTTAGGATGGTCAAATTTCACATTAGGAATTCTAAAAGCTTCTACTACTACTACATATATTTTTTTACGAATTTTTCTGAGGGGGGTCAGGTTTCTTCGAGTCCAGAATTTGGTCCACTTGATGTGGAATGACCCGATATTATAACCAGAGTTTGAGGGGGGGAAGTATTTTAATAGTATTTGTCTCCCTTGTATTATACTAATTATCTTTCAAACGACAAAAAAAAAAAATTGTCTGTCTGCTAAAAGCAATAATAATTATACAGCAATTGTTGTTTTTTGTGATGGTGCGAGCTTTTGGGTGTATGTGGCTCCTTCCGGAGTAGGGTGGATTACCGAATCCTCACGCGGATTTCGGGGTGGGACATAAGCCACACGTGTTGCCCTAAGGTCGTAATATAATTCCCGCCCCCCAAGACCGAGGACCATTCTGATTATCCCTTTGCCAACTAGGGAGCCTGCAACACAAACAACCCCATAGGGCAAGAGAGCAAATCTGATTAGAGGTCAGTCACCAAAAATTCAATAAGCAGGAGATAAGATGATTATTTTATCCTGTCATCCCACTTCTTTTCAGGAGACTAACTCTTTCTTTCTTTTTTTTTAGCAGATTTGAAACTCTTTATTTTATTATAATTATAGAGACCTTAATAACCCCCCCCTAGTTCAAGGGGTAATATATAAACCAGTATATTGTACTGTTTTCAATGGAAATAATGATGTACACAGAGGTACAATCAGGCCCAATGAGAAGGGGGAGGGTTGAACAGGGCCTCAAAATGTTCACTTGTTTATCTTATGTTGTACATGTATAAGTTTATATTAAACAAACTTATTAAATAACTTTATTTTGTTTTAATTATTTGCAGAGTACATGAAAGTCATACCAACTTTTAAATTATTGGATAGACCCTATGAAGAGGAAATCTGAAAGTGAAGCAGGCAAGAGATAGAGAAAACAATATAAACATAGCATCACTTTCCTTTATAAATATGTACCAACCTAAATTAAAATAATAAGTTTAGACAGATTTACCTACTGAAAAGGCCTCAGCCATTTTTGGTGGCCCCACCTATCCTTTCAGAGAGCTTGACCACAATATCATTGTCATCTTTATCGTTTAATGTTCTATCTACGTTGACAGCTGCAAGACTTGTGGTGATTAATGCGAATTTTACCAAGATCTTCATTGTTTCCTTTTTTTTTTTCTAAATGAGTTTTAACTTATTCAAAAATTAACTGGTAAATGAGCTTATAATAATTTTTTTTTTTTTTTTACAGTTGCCTCCCTTGTTGATTTTTTT
The DNA here is from genome assembly GCA_018389105.1 of Nautilus pompilius. Classification (NCBI taxonomy): domain Eukaryota; kingdom Metazoa; phylum Mollusca; class Cephalopoda; order Nautilida; family Nautilidae; genus Nautilus; species Nautilus pompilius. Next base: position 960,503 of record JACATO010000596.1, read on the forward strand.
CACCTATAAGCACATGTAAACAGAATTTTATGCAAAAAAGAATTAATTTAAAGCTGTTTGCTTTTTTTTGTGGTGAGAGAAAAGGGACTACATAACTGAAGATGGGTACAAGTGGTTTATTTTTTTCTTTAGTGTGCATACTGAAATGTGTAGCCAGATGGATTCTATGCTCAGCCTTTTATAAGTATGGTTAGCGAACAAGCTCAAAACCCTGTGAATGCTATAAGATGGCTGGCCACCCAACTCCTGCCCAAAGGCAGGAGAGCTGCAGTCAATTTAAAGGGTTTCCTTCAGAAGCAGACTTTACTCTGTACAGTCCCTAGTCACAACAAAAACTAACAATCTTCCTCCTTCAAGTCCCGATACACCACAAATGAGTAGAAAGCAAGTTTTGCTGTATGAATGGACATATTTTTTGCAAATAGTCTGAAAATCAAAATGAAAACAGCAGGTTGTAGTATAGATCACAAGAAAAATCATCCAATTCGGCCTGAAAAGTAAAAAAAAAAAAAAGGTGTTGCAGGAATTTCTTTCTTACCTACCTTTGTCTGGAAGAGGAATGGTGCAAGTGCACAATGAAAGAGTTGGTGTGATGTGGCTGAACACATTATTAAATAACCTTCAAGCCAAAAATGTAGTTTGGTTGGTAGCAACTGAGAATGCACTCAGCTTGTAGCTATTGACTGATCTATTTCTCAAAACTAACAATGTTGTGATGGGTTACCAAGAGTTCTTTGAAATTGTTGTGCTCACAACTTTGTCAACCACTAGGATCATGACTTCAAACATAAAAAAATAAAGTTTTCTTTTATTTATTCATGAAAAGAAAAATTCATCTTTAATTTGAATATTGTTTAGGGTTAGGGTAAATGTTTTTAAAATACATTCTCATGCGCATATACGAGTACATATATTTTTTTATATATCCTGTTTTAAAACTATTCTCTCTTCAGATAGAGAATTTCTGAGCTGGTATCCATTACAACCAGCAGATTAAATTTCAAACAAACTTCAACATTGCCAATGTTGATGGCCCTGTAAAGATCAGAATATGAGAGTTCAAGGCAAAATATGACCCAGAAAACACAAAGTTTGCATTCTTAGAGAAGAATGTGCAACAGCTCTTAGATGTCTTGTGGAACACACTGAAAAACTTAATGTGTACATTCTGGAGAAAAGGTAGACTTTGAGAATCTTCCAGAAGACATCAAGCAGCAGTACAGACTTCCAGACATATGAAATCATATCAAGAGGGAGAATGAAAAAAAACACACAGCTGCTCAAGGCTGACATGGAAGTGGTCAGTAACATGGAGTTTGGAAAGCTGCTAGTGACAGATGGGAACCAACTGGTTGACCTGCAGCAGTTCAGAAAGCAGATGCTGGTACTTCAATTATGAAAAGAACATTTCCAGAAGCTGGACTGGAAGGAATCAGAGATAATTCTTTTGAAAACAGGAAATCAAATGCTCCACACAGTTTAAGATTTCCAGTCCAGTTCACCACCTCTCCCAGAATTCATTAGTAGTGAAAATGAGCACCAATCCACCTGGACCAAGAATTTAAAAATTATTGCTCCTTTTTTGATAAATTCTGACATATTTACCTTGTAATTTATTTCAGATGTGATTGAACAAACTTTGTTACTGTTTATTAAACATATTATTTAGTAGTTTTTTTTTGCTAAAATAAGTCTACAAGAAATCTGTCCATTGTGTGTATCTTGTCAGAATATGAGAAGTACAACTAAATAGGATGTGCTATCAGAACCCTCTCTCTCTTTACAACCTCAAATATCTTTTTATTAAAGGTGTTTTTAAAACTAAGTAGATGTTTTATTTTTCTAAATCTTTAGTTTTTTAAAAATATTATCATAAAACAAAATGACATTCTCAACCTTCCAGGCCAAATTTCTCATTTTTTAGTTAGAGTACTGTATTTAGTTACCAGATGGAATTTTGGGAATGCATCCATGACATTAGACAAATATGACCCCATCTACATACTCACTTGAATTTGGAGTTGTTTAAAAAAACAAAAACAAAAGCAGGCAGACATATGATAAACCAGTTAACACACATGAACCACTGATAGATTGATATAAGGTATCTGGATAAACTTTCAGTGGAATTTGGATGAGTTTATCATTCTTGTAATGTGGGGCATATCACTTCTTTTACATAGATTAACTTTGTCAAAAGACTAAATTACTGAGGTTGAAAAAACTTTGATGATTTACTGTACACCATATAGGAGATGTAGGCATATTGAATAAAACTACTTTTAAACCACTTTCAGTGATTCTACATATCTACTACCAAGCTACATTATATTGCTAGTGAAAGATATGAGTGAATGATTTCTCAATACTAGTAATGTTTGTGGGATACAGACAAGGTAAAACTGTGACGTGGCTGAGCTTGAAGGCAAAGCCAGCCAAAAGTAAAAAAATTTCATCACTGACAGTTCTACCACAAGACAAAGTACATTTCAGGAATAGTATCTCAATGTCTGAGGTCAACAAATATTAATTTTACTTTGTTTTCACACACACACACACACAAAGTACCTACTATGGAAAAATCAGTATTGAACCTTTCGACATGCATTCCATAAAACAGATTCTTACTTTTTAATTCATTAATTAATCAATTACATTCTAATTTTTATTAATGTATTGTCAAACAGTAACCAAAGATGTTTGAGTTATAAATTTCACACCCAAAAATTAGGGCAGGGATTACAAAAATGTAATGAAACTACCACTAATAGTCTAGAATAAATGATATAGGTAACTAAGAATGATTTATCAAAGGTTCTGTTGACAATATGCTTTATATATATAATGCATTAGCTTAATATAAAATTGCAAGCATTCTATCTTTTGCAAAAAAAAAGTGTAATTGTCTCCTCTTGGCAGACAATTTACACTATTTTATAACTTTATTTAAATCATTCATTTTGTTTTTCCCTTTGTTCATAAATAATACATTTAAAATCAAAAGTTGTATTGTTTCACCTTTTACTACCATCAGTGTAAACTTAATTCATTTAGACAGGAAAAGGGTTAAACAGTTCTGAATTGCCCATAAGTTCATGTGGACAACATCAGAGATAGTACAATGATTAAAATGTTTGAGAACAAGCAATTTGCCATTTTCTTCTCATGTATTATCTTCAACTTTACTTTTTGAAACTTGTTTCTCTCGATGACTTTTCAAAAATCTTTGGAATGACTGATATTCTTTCAATTCATCTTCATCTGAAATGAAATTCAACAAAAAATCAGCAAAAAAGTTCCAAGTTGTACACAAGGGTTGGTACAAAAGTAATGTCTGATAATTATTTTCTCTATAAATAGGTGCAGACCTACTGTATACAGTTATTTTTCCACATGGTTTCTGCTGCAGACAATATACTTTTCCCACCACATGCATGCTTTCACTGTAAAACTGCTCTGCACTGTCTTGTTTACCGTTGTTATTTTCAAAGTTCTATCTCCATTACTAATCCTTTAGTTCAAACAAATGGTAGCCTAACATTGCACACAATCCACACGAACAAAGGAAGTCTCAAATATGCACAGGCTGATGTGAAGCCAACTGTTGTTGTGTTGTAGCAGCACCCATAACATCTCCAGATGAGCACAAACTCTTCAGATGCATTGTTCCAGTTTTTCAATGTTTTGACGCAGTACTCAAAGAGTTTACACCACTAGTTTTGAAATCAATGATGACACCTTGCTTGTCTCAAAATGCTGAGCTCATGACTTTACCAGTGGAAAGTTGAATCATTAACTTTTTTTGAAGTGTCTTGGTGGTGCCACTCCATGGATTGGTGCTTGGTTTATAGTCTGTAATGGTGCACCCATGACTCATCACCAATGATGATGTGCAAGAAAAATGTCTCACATTGACTTGAAAAGCTTGAGCAGTGAAGCACTGATGGTCATCCAGCTTTGTTTTGTGAAGGTTTGTTAGCATTCAAGGTACCCACTGAGTACACAGTAGAATAGGCTGAGATTTTAGATAATCTTGATGATTGCAAGTTTTCTGACATTCACAAATTTGCACTATTCCTGTATGGTAATGAGCTCAACCACTCTAAAAAACTGCATGGCCTGTCTTTGAGGTTAGCTTCTCCAGTCTCAATGTGATTTGCTCACAGTCTCACACTGCACATATCAACAGTAGAGGTACCATAAGAATTTTTTAGCTGCAAGTGAATATCTCCAACTCATCTGCAGTCAGTAATTCAATCACAGTCTTCTGTGTTGTATGCACATCAAGGGCAGTAGCCATTTTTGATAAGTGCACTGCTGTCACCCAACAGCTTTTAGCAAAACTAATGCAGCAAAGGCAAAAAATATATGAGGCATTCCTCAGAATGTTTTCACCAGTCTTCCATGCATATGTCCAGAGTAAAAAATTGAAGGTATTACTTCTTTACCAGCTCTTGCAAAATAAAGAGAAATCTACTATCTCGCTCTTTCTCTCTCTCTCTCTCACACACACACACACACACAGTCCGTCCTTTTCATTCACCAATAAGCTAACTCTTACATCACCTCCAAACATTCCGCAGAGATGATTTGATACACATATACCCAAGCAAACACTTTGTAAAAAGAAAGTTGGACTTTTACATGATACATATGGTAATGTATCTGAGGGTGTAAAAATGACCCAGCTATTAAATAATGTTTTTTGCTCCTATATTAACTAAGAAAAGATCTATAACAACTTTAAATACTATATCACCTTCCTTAAAATACACAGAATCTTTACAAGTGTTTCACAATCATTCAACATGGAACAACTTCCCTTAAAAACAAAGCGAATAGCAAGACATGGTCGGTATTCCATTTTTGTTTTTTGGTATTCAGACTTATTACTGACAAAAATTAATATAGTGAATATTTCTGTGCATAATGCAGAGTTCTGTATTACCATCAAGCTCTGTATTATTCCTAAATTCTTCATCACTGTCAAGATCTTCAACTCCTGGTGTGATAGCAATTCCTGCATATGGTTGATCCAGGCATACTAGTTAAAAAAAACAACAAACTAGAATTTACCTATAAAAGGAAAAATGCATAAACATCTATAAATGTAATATTTTTATCATTTAAGGACTGGTCAGTCCTAACTACACCAAAGCGGTATTTATTTATTTATTTATATTAATTGTTAGTCTTCTAACCACACTTACTCTCCAAGTTTACCTGTAAGAAGCCATTATGATTTGACAAAATTTAACAGGAAATGCTGTGCATACTTCACACAAGTTTTGACAAATACTAAATTACATGGTCCATTCTAACATTTTTTATTCAAAATTACAGCCTAACGTAAGGTAGCAACATATTATTAGATTTTTAAGAATAAACAGTGACAACTGAAGACAGACTAACCAAACAAAAATAAAGTTGTATGGTAAGGTGAATTTTCCAAATTCAGTATTGCAATTTTATTGTATAACTCCATAGCTAGCTAGTTCCATCACAATGATTCTTGACTGACAGATATTTCTTGTCAGTTTTCCTCTATCATTTGAACTATGTTCAGCAATTTCCTTTTGCTTAGCATATCATAGACTGAAAAAAATAGCAATCAAAGTTACAGAAAAACACCGAGGAGGAGCAATTGTGTTTTTCCACCTTAAGAAATCTGAATAGTTTCAACTGCCAGATGGCTTTATTCACAATAAGGTCCTCAAAATGATCTCTATCAGCCTGAAATATCATGAAAACAGGAATACTATTTTTGTAAATAACTTATTAAAATGTTCTAAAAAGATACGCTATGTTTTTAAAGCATAAAACTTAGGATAATAATTAAATAGTGTGTTTAAAAATGTGCAAAATTGCAGAAACCTAGAAGTCGAACATGTTCTGGGTAAAATTAAGCATAAAAGAAACATGCTATTAAATTAAATATATTTATGTACCTAAACATGGACAAAGCAGTTATTGGGGAACAAATGACTGTTTCAACAATCAGCACAAAACACCACCATCTGGAAAAACTTCACAGCAGGTAATAATGTCTCTTTGTATTCTAAAAACAGAACCTGTTTCTTAATAATAGAACAGTGTTATAACTTGGTGTGGTTTCAATGGATCCATGAAGATGGCTAAACTGTTTCTACCCAAGCTTTTAGATTCTCCTTTCAGATACCTATCGTTTTTCTTCTTTTTTCTATGTACATCCACAAAAGTAGTGGTACAAGTTCATACATTTAAATCACTAAGCAATTAGAAAAGTGTGTATGCACCTGGGAAAAATAAAAGTATGTTAAAGTTAAATACTTCACCAAAATGGAAAAAAATTCTGCATTTTGCAGTTTTCCACAACTTCTATAACAAAAAAGAGAGAGAGAGGCTCATGTTTGATAAAATAAAGGGCTATTTAGTTTTATTTCTTCTAAATCATATGCAAACTACTTGAGTGGGTAGTGTGAAATACAGCTGACAAATATCTGCAAATACCACAAGCAACTAGTAAAACCAAAGTGTTAAAAGTTGTGTTGATTTCATACAAATCTTCACACACAAAAACTTTTTTAAATAGTGAAGCACATTTTTCTGTCGACAAGCAACTCGTAAAAAGTAAAACAAAGTGAGAAATGATATGAATGTTGAAATCAAAGTACTGCAGGAATCAAACTATTCCTGCTCTATACTGCTCACCTTTTGAGTTGGTGTTGTCCTTCAAGTCATCTTTTAATCTCTCTAACTGGTTCTCCTGATCCTTAGCAACCTCTTCTGCTTTCTCCCTTTGACGTTTTTCATACAGAGGGCGATATTCTCTAGCAGATAAAAACAAACAAACATTCAGAGAGCATTTCTGATAATGGTAATCATTATCATATTATGGACAATGTTAAATTTTAGAGCAGACTGAAAACAAAAAAAAAAAGGTGGATTATTTCCCAGGCAACTGTTTCTAACAAAAGGAAAATACTTGTTTGCAGCACAAACTCAGCATTATCAAACTGTGTGTGGCAGCCATGTTCATTATCCCCAAGTAATTAGTTATACAAATAAACCTTTTAAAAAAGTACTTGGTTTTCTTTTTATTGCTAATTTTATCAGAACATTTTTAATATAGACAGACTTACTGCCTTGATGAATATCTGCAGCATTTTTACCCTTCAATGAACAGCCTCCCAGAGGTAATTTCATGCATGAGAATGATTGCTAATGCAAACCCAGACTCATGTAACACAGATAAACAATGCTGACACCTAGAGTATGTCGTATAGGCAGGTCATCAGTGTTTGTAGAGTTACACTTTTGAGATAAGCAGTGCAGCATTTATAGACCTGTTATAATTTTAAAAATTCATTTATCACTTTTTTTTAAAACATACCGTTCGTACTCCTGAGCTGCATCATCAACAGCATCAAAAAACTCCGTCATTCCTTCACCAGTCACAGCTGAGATTCCAACAGTCTATTTAAAAAAAAAAGAGAATAACAAATAAGTATGAATTAATTTTACTTCGATTTTTTTAAGATCTCTCACTCCCTGAGCTTTGCCCCTAATTATAAACCAAACAATACAGTAACTTCAAAAACAAAAGGATTCTACTAAATGGAAAGACTTTTAAACTAAACAAAAGTAAATTCTCAAGAGAGCACTTTTCAAATAGTAAATAGATTTGTAATGTTCTGAAACACCAAATAATTTACTATAAATTAATAAAGAGTGGGGGGGGGGGGAGAAAGAATAAACTTTTCAAAAAACCATTCAGATGCTGAAATTTTTCAACGGAATAAATGACAAACATTGACAATACTAGATCACAGCTAAGCTCACATTTCTGACCAATGTTATTAACTAATGGATTATTTTCTATTGTTTAAACTACAACAAGTCACCTTGTTGTCCACCATCACAATGTGACTTTTGCAAGAAAATAAAAAACCAAAAGCGTACCCGCAGATTGTTGTAGAATTCATCTAACACCAAACTCATTGAACGACTCAGGTTGGACGCATAGGATGTCTCTTGTTCTAAAGCATCCTGGAATGCTTCAAAGTCTGTCATCCACTCCATTGCAAATGAATGGCTCACTATATCAACCTAAAAAAAAAAAGAGAGTAGATAATTATTTGAGTTATTCCCTTTAAGAATTAAAAAACAAAACAAAAACAGTGCAAGATAAAGATTTTTTCTCTCTCTAGCTTTCCTCTCTGTGGAATGAAATCTGGCTAACCCCAGCATATTGTTAATTAGCAGACAAGCTATTAAACCTTTGCATATCACACCACACTTTTATTTGTATTGAACTAGCTGTATATTTAGTCAATACACTTGTAATGAAAAACACACGGGATTAGAACCTTGTATTTGTTGTTAAAAAAGATTATATTAATAAGGAAGGAACTTTGGCTCCTATGGCCCAGCCTGTGCTGAGTAATACAGATTCAAGAGGCAATGGGACCAAATGCACCCAAGGTGGTACACAGAGGGTTAAAAAATTGACTTAAGTCAACATTGATGATCTTTATTTACTGAGGCCAGCAATGAAAAAAAAAATTTTTTTTAAATTAGAAGTTTCACATCTGCTTTACTTGGACGTGTTCAGTAAGTGAGAAGAAACTAGAAAGTCAAACCTTATTCATGGCCACCACGAAAGGAAGCTTGGTTTTGTAGAGAATACTACAAGCATACAGCATGTTTGACATGAACGTCACTGGGTTTGTGCTGCGAGCAGTGTCTATCACATACACCACCACTGTGGGAAAGGCTGATGCCTGAAGTCAGTAAAACAAACATAAAATCATTAAGAGCATAACTGATGTTCAAAGCCAGAGACACAATAAATAAATCATGAGAAATGACCCCTTAAGACAAAGTGATCCAACTTCCTTCAAACAGAGTTCACACTCCACACATGATATTGTTGTCATACTAAAGTTCAATTGTATGCGCATCAAACATTTTTGCTGTGAATCCGGTTCATAATAAGTGATGGTGTTTATGACTAGATTCTATAGAGAGAGAGAGAGAGAGAAATCATGATTTAACAAGAAATGCTTTATTCTAATAATTACTAATGAGAAAACTGAGGTTGAGATTTTTCCTTTGCCCATGACTCAAAACCAACAACACACACTGCAGTTTCCAGTGCTATCAATAAATGCAGAGAAACTTTTCCTCGCAGTCTGAAGTAAATACCCCGTTTTTCTCTGTAACTTTTTTTTTTTTTTCTATCACTCATCCCAGGGTTAAAACTATTAGTCCTTCAATTAACCAGATATGGTTTAGTAAGTGCTGGCTGTAAAACTAAGATCACACGAGGCGATACCTCTTAGTAAACATGGAACGACCATTTTGTATAATGCAATTTCTCGATAAACTTTCATACTATTTCATTATAAAATTTCTCCACAGAGATTTCTATGCAAAATCAGTGATCATTTAAGGATTTTGTACTATAAATTCCTTCCAATTTTTTATTTCATCCAGTGGGGTCTATAGTTGGACCCTGTCTCAAGATAGCAAGCAAAAAGAAAATTCTAAGAAAATTAAACACCATCTCATCTTTTGATGAGAGAAAAATCAAAATAAAAAGCCTAATTATTTCCATAAAAGGCAAACATAAATTATACAAATATCAGGTAGGTAATCAGTGTAATACATAATAAATATACATATTATTTATGATTGCAGGTAAATAAATACTTTTTTTAGGTATCCGGTCAGGTTACACTAACAGGTTGAGCAAAATTTTTTTAAAAAATGTAATCCACTTATATTTAGTATTTATCTATTTATTTATCAAAGATAAGTAATACTAATTTGAATATTACAAATTTTACCAGAATACAGCTTATAAAGGAAATTCAGTGTATTTTAGAAGAGGAGATTTTATTAAAGACAAATTTTAATAATAGAGAGATGAGCTGTAGATTGTGAAGAGTCAAATTAAAATCAAAACAGAATTAAAAGGAAGAACTTACTAGAGCCTCTGTAATAATGCTACCAGATGCTGACCAGGTAAAAACTTCAATTTGTCCAGGTGTGTCTAAAATCACATATCTATTGGAAGTAAAAAATGTTCAAAATAATAATAAAGAATAAATGATAATCTTGTTAATGTGTAATAATTTTCATCTGAACAGTTAAAGATAAAGCAAAGCAACTCCAGATCACAGTTTAAATACTTGAAGTACATTTTCCACAGTTATTTTTTACTTTGTGAAAATTAACTCTCTCTGTCAACCTTACCAACAGCATTAAGTTAAATAATAATCCAACTTACTTGCATTCAGGACCCCTTTTCTCAACAAATTTCATAACCTGAAAGACAATGTTTTAGAAAACTCTAATCAGTCAATTCAGTAAGATAAAAAGCAGCAAAAAAACACAAAACATAACATCATCATTATCAATCCTAAAAATAAAAGTAAAAATTATACAGACATGAGGAAAAAAAAAAGTATCTTTTCAAACTGTTATTTAAATCATTTTCAATATCAAAACTAAGTTGTCTCCATTAAACTGATACTTTTTAAGTTACAAAATATATATATATATATATATATATAAATCATACAAGATTTTTATGCAGAATCTGCTGAAATCAGTACTAAAAACATAACACAAATCAGTCATATAATTTTTTTTGCTATTTTTGAAGAGCGGTGAGTTTAACCAGTTAAACACGGGTTGGTGTACATCACTGGGCAGCATGGGAATCTAGCAATTAGGGTACTGGACTGCTAAAGTCAAGGGCCAACATTTTCTTCCCAGATAGGAACAAAACAGCAACTAGTAGTAGTATCTCATCATTCATAGCCTAAGTTAATGAAATATGTAGCAGTGAATTTACAATTTTCAATCCAACATTAATATTCTTAAGATAAAAACATTTTTTTTTATCAATATGCCTTTCATTTGATAAAATGTATAGAAGTAAAAACTTTTAAAAAGCAGCTAAAAATATGAGTTAAACAAAAAAGCAGAAATGCTAAGAACAGAAAGCTATTTGTTGTGTTATTTACAGAAAGTAGCAAGTCAGTTCAGGTATTTCCCATCAGCTTATTATAGTAACTGATATAACTAATAAACCTACACTTTGGCAATTTTTTGTCACCATCATCAAAAAAAAGTCCTGAGGCTGTTTCGGAGTATAAAGATGCTATTTTACAGCACATTGTTCTATTTTTTTTGTTTGTGCAAATGGCCATAGCTGGTCTTGAACCAACAAACTATTGGTTACTAAATTTTTCACATCATAATTGACCAACACTTTTAGTCCACTGTGCCGCAAGAGGCCAACTACATGCTAACAGGGGCATCCAGTCTACTAACCCCAACACCGAGTGGACTTAACATGCTGGATTCCAGAACCATGTGGATATAGTCATGCTACTCCAAATCAATGATAAAGCATATTATCCACTTTGCATGATCATACATAATTCATTAATTTATTCCTTACCTGTGGCTATGGTAGGAAACACTGGTGAGATGAAAATGCCTACCAAAACCAAAATAGATCAGCGAAACTTAAGTCAGCTGGAAAAGTCAACATTAGTGGATTACGCAGTATATTTATATTCATTCAGTATATTAATTTTTTAAAAAATTTTCTATTTAAAGTCTTAGTTTAAAAAAATCAAAAAATCAATGAAACTATTTTTACTGACCTGGTCAAATCTCGTTGCAAATAAATTCAGTGATGTCATGATTCCTCCATTGGGGCCTAGTGAGTACCATTGTATTGTTAAGATTTATAACAGAAACCCCATAAATGATAATGACCTTGTTATAATAACAGCAAAAAAAAATAAAATAATATGACCTATTTCTACAAGAGACAGATATGCCTTAAGAAAAATAGATTAAGAATTCTTTTTTTCGAATGCTTCAAACCAAAGTTATCAGCAGACATCTTCTGCTTGGTAAATGGTTACCACTGCCAGCAGCTATTATCTTTGTTATAAAAAATATTTTAGAATAATCATAGTTTTATTGTATACTAATAAGTTTTTTTAATGTAACATATTTCAGCACGGACAAAAAATTAGAGAAAATTGTTTTTCATTCATGTTACGAGTTTATCAACATGAAACTCGGTAAAGAACTGGAAGTTCCTTTAAATTTTGTGCTTCCTTTGTCCCCAGTCTCCATTTTTTTTTTTACATGAAGTCCATAAAATCAAAAAGCAAAGATACTGTTTCATCACCTCTTTATAATTTACTGTATCTCTAATATCTGAAAATAGAAAAAGAAACAAGTTAAAAAAAATTACACAATTAATTTAGCAAATATATCAGTAAAAAAAACTACTGTACTAATGTTTACTAGAAATGTAGGCAAAAAAATACTGCCAATATCTGATGGGAAGAAAAATAACAGCATAACTTTAACAGCAATAGTAAGAGCAGAGAGAACCATTCATAACCAAACTATCCTGACCACGTTAAAGCATGTCAGAGCTGCTGGCTGTATATAAAGCAGTTACTATCCAAAATTTACCCCCAAAAATTATTATATAGCATAACGTACTGATGTTTGTCAGCAAAGGCAAAACCAGCCATTAACTAATTAAAATTTGTTTTGAAATCGTTAGCATAAATAAACGTTGTTGTTTTTTTTGTTAGTGTTTGTTTATTTGGAGTAATAATTAGAAATTCTGAGTGATTTGATGTACAAAACGGGATGTCCAAAGTTTTTTGTTCTGTTCACAGGTGATTAATTCAAGTTAAAACTATCAATATATATTATTATATAGTCTTGTTAGGGACACAATGCGATGGATAGCTGTTACAATTAAGGAAGAGAAGCGATGCAGCGAAATCCTCTATTGTGGTGACACCAATTTCGAGCTTGTGCAAAAAGTGCAGTCCCTTAGGCACAGGTTTCTGGAGGATTTAAAACGAAAGCAACAGGTGTTGGATGCACTTTAATTGTGCTTCGAAACAGATTTGTCATCCTCCGTGCCTAAACTCGCTGCTCCGTGTATGCTTTCTGCGACACTGCCTGTAACAGATACAGAGGCTAAGGGGATCATTCTGCCAGCTGAAGACAACTAAAACCCCTACCTTTGTTCATCCCTGGCACGTGGTTCCCTAGACAATTTGGTTAATACTGGCAATCGACGACTTGAAACGGAGTAATTGGACAAGGGAAGAGATAACAAGAAGAATTCGCATACAAACGAAAGAAAGTCCAGGTTTGCAATGTTTTTTTTGTACTTAAGCATCCCCCCCCACACACACACACACACACACACATACACATACTAAACCCTTATAACTTCACAATGGAGGTGTGACTACAAACCGTGCACGCACGCACACTGGTGGTGTTCCGGACAGGAGCTCCCCTTACCCGATAGAGGGTTATAATGTAACTGCGGGGTGCATGTAGATCGATCAGTGCTGCCTAAAATATTCTGGATAAACACGCTGTGGTTCCGAGCCAGAAGCCACCCAACTTACAGACAGACGTACCGATGTTTGCCGGGAAGGGTACCTCGTGTACGGCAGGATCCAAGTTGATGATGTATGGAGGGATTTTCCTGGCAAACAGGTTAGCTGCCAATCTCTGCCAAAAACAAACAGAAAAACCAGTCAGCCCGAGCGGGGTGTTCGGGTTTTAATGGTACAAAGTCGCGGTGTGTTAGGGTCCTGTCGGGAATGACTGCCAGCACCACTGCGTCGTCTCTAACTCGTATTAAGACGAATACCTGTACAAACGTTGTTTTTCCCGATCCCGCCATCCCCAGGACTATAATGCACGTGGGCTTGGATTCCGAGGATCCCGCTGCAGGAGAGTGATGCGAAGAATTAGCCTCCACGGCCCCATCGGTGCCAGGGTTAGGCGCTTCCGCCATGTTTTATAGAAACGAAGCCAGGACCTCATTCTTCTCTCTCCCATCGCTTTCCTTTTTTTTATGAGAATGCATCCACTGCATGCATCGTTTGAACAGATTAATAACGAGTTTTATTTATTTGCCGTTGTTTTTGTCACCCTGACGGTATGGATTCATTTTGCACATGAAAATGACTTGCTGTCTCCGTGAATCGTTATCGAATGGCGCCGGCGTAGAAGGGGAGTAATGGAGGCGGGTTGCTTGACAACAGGACCGTAATCAAGAATTTGCTTGGTTACAGACGGGTTTCCTCCAACCAGTTCTTTCAGACAAGAGGGGAACCAGCGCGAAAGGGTAAGCGATGAATGTGGATAGTGAGCTTTGCGGGACGACTCAGTATTCTTCCTTTTTTTTCCACGCGAAAGAGAATCCTCCTCCTTTCTGCAGCGGTTTTCTCTCCATCACTCGCTGTCCGTTGTTCTCGACCCGAATCAGAGGAAGGAAGGAAGGAATCCGTGTAACGAACGCCCAGCTAGTCTACTGCGCGACATTGTATGGAAACCTTAATTAATTAAATATCTAAAGTAAATAAAACATATCAAGTCTCCTCTCTCTCTCTCTCTCTCTCTCTCTCTCTTTCCCTGCCCCATTCGTACATTTTATAGTCATGAGGCAGACATCGCAAAATAAATAAATATTTGTTTCGTAATAAATAAATTACTGAACAAGGACAGCGGGGACAGAAATAGGAGGCTCGGTAAATGCTAATAATTACACTCAAACAATATTATACATTTAAACGCTAATTGGTTGGATGGTAGTAGTAGTAGTAGTAGTGAGGGAACATCTGTTAAGTAGAAATGTCAGAGATAGACAGACCTGGGATGTTAGGGACTGAAAAAAAAGGGATGTTGTTGTTTTGCTGATGGGTAAATTTTAATTTTTGGGGTGTGAGAAGAGGAAGTTTGTTCAAAGATGTGTTGTCAAGAGGTAGATAGACCATTGTGTAACAAAGACGGCACGAAGGAGCTGCAATTCGTGTTTGAGGATATACGTTTTCATGAGTGGAGTTTAAACCGATTAAGGAATGAACACTGAGTACAAGCGAATTCTTATTCATCACCATAGCCAGTGGATATATAATCTGCTTGTTCGTTTAGATTTTGTATTTCAGGAAGAAACAGCACTAAACTGACAAGGCAAACCTGTTACTGCTTACGGTCAATCTAAGAAAATATATGAAACTATTAAATGGATACATTGATCATTTCTGATCTTGATATGAATATCATCAAGCATGTATGGAGCTATCAGAATTCAGAAAAGGGTTTAAAAGCTGCAGAATCCTTTGATAACCTTTGGTAAGATTTGCAAGATACTTTGAACTTAATTTTTCAGTATTGCATAGAAAATTTGTTCCAGAGATGCCACACCAAGTAGAGGGACTTTGAATTTTGACTTTTCATGTATCATATTCCTTTATATAATTATAATTTACACATACTTTTGCAACTAAATTGTTGTTAATCTTTGACTTACTTGCATAATTATTTGTCATTACTGTATAAGTATGTATGTTTGTGTGTGTATATAGGCATATACCTTTTTATTATTTATAATTTACCACAATCATAAATTACCTGCTGTATCACTTTAATTAATTCTGTTTTTAAAAAGAAACCATGGATAACTACCATGTTCTTGACCTAATCGGAGAAGGGTCTTTTGGAAAAGTATATAAAGGGAGAAAAAAGTATACTGGAAAGGTAAGAACTGTACTATATTTTATGTTCTGAAATGTAAAATGGTATTATTTTATTAGCAGATTGTCAACATTTAGGATCCACATTAAACTAGCTATCTTAAAAGTAAAAGCAATGTTTCATCAGCAGTTTACTTATTAATCTAAATCTATTGTTAATTTACTGTGAGGTTTGTCAGGTAATGTTTGATTATTAACTGGCCTGAGCTTCAGGGAATAATTTAGTCAACATTTTTTATTGATTCAGGGATTTTCTTGTCTTTTAAATCAAGTTTTTGAGACCTTTTTACAGATTTTTATTTCACACTTTGGACTAAGCTTAGTTGCTTTCCTATATGAACAATACTTTTTCCTTATGGTATGAGTCTGCCATTTTCATTCAGGTTGTGGCTTTAAAATTTATTCCGAAAGTGGGGAAGTCTGAAAAAGAGCTGAAGGGACTGCGACGGGAATTTGACATTATGAGGGGTCTACATCATGAAAACATCATCGAGATGTTGGACAGTTTTGAAACTGACAAAGAGGTAACACATTTTAAAAATTCTTTTTTCTTTTAGTTGTTATATATGTTTGCTTTAATAACACTTCACTTTTCATTATAATTTTTCTTTTTAAATTAAAAAAAAATCAACTAAACCCAGTAAAAATTAGTTTTAAATTAATAATATTCAACAAGCTTGGAAGAATGGGTGGCCTGACTTTAAAAGCTTCCTGTAAACTCATTTTTCAGATGGTTGTTGTGACAGACTATGCTGAAGGTGAACTGTTTCAGATTTTGGAGGATGATGGCAATTTACCTGAAAAGCAGGTAGGTAATAAATGCTAAAAATGCTTTGATTGTATTGTGACTGCTACTGTTTATTGTGATAGAAATGGACAATGTGGATCTCAATTTAAAGGACAATCTATGCGATGATGGTTCATTTTCTTTTTTAAGTTACAATTTCTTTTTACTTATTCAAGACTTTTGAGAGATTTGAAGAGATATGCTTATAAACTAATCATCTGTCTCCCTTTTTGCTATGATATTGCTGTGATTAGATGGCACCAGATCATATTGAATCATTTACAAGGTTGAGCAATGAAAAAATTCACACAACTAAGTTATTCAAGTGAGGCATCATATGGGTTATCTGAGCTAGAGAGCACAATGATGATATAAAACAGTTAGCCTCTGTGTCTTATTTAGTTTTAATATCTGTCTTCTGAAGCACATTTCTTTAATAACTCTAATTTTATGAAAAGAAGCATGATTATTTAATTAGAAAAGAACTCATAGTTATTTCATTAATCAAACAATATTAACAAATGTCTTTTTTCTTTGTTTGTCTTGTTTAATTTTCTCAACAGATTGTACATGGATTAAATTTATCATTTTTGTTGTTCACTAGGTACAGTCAATATCATGTCAGTTGGTCTCAGCTTTGTATTACCTCCACTCACACAGAATTCTTCATCGCGATATGAAACCACAGAACATTCTTTTGGCAAAGGGTGGAGTAGTGAAACTCTGTGACTTTGGCTTTGCTCGTGCTATGAGTTTCAATACCCTCGTCCTCACCTCC
Source organism: Nautilus pompilius (assembly GCA_018389105.1). Taxonomy (NCBI): domain Eukaryota; kingdom Metazoa; phylum Mollusca; class Cephalopoda; order Nautilida; family Nautilidae; genus Nautilus; species Nautilus pompilius. The sequence continues at coordinate 977,664 of JACATO010000596.1, forward strand.
ATTAAGGTGAGCCTCATTGCTTATTTTGACTGCTTTCAAAGAGCATACAGTATATATTTAGCTGCATTATCAACATAAAAAATTGTCAAATCAGCTTGGTGAACCACAATTAAACTTATCGTCTCGAATATTATTGCTCCTGTTTTACCACTTGTCTGTCATATAGGAGAGCTTACAGCTAATAAAATATTGAAATCCTAGCTAATACATTTCAATGAAAAATCATAGTCTTGTATTACATAATTTTCAACTATGTTAAATATTTTCCTTTTTTTTTTGGTTTTATAGTAAATCATTTATTAACTGTTTCACTGTGGCAGATCCAGCCAACATTGTGGCCCAACTGTAAGCTGTGTCATGGTCGGGATAGCATCAATGAAAACTGCAGTAAGACCCAGCATTGTGCCCTGCCAAACTTGTTGTAAAATGGGCACTTTGATTCATTAATAGCAATTTTTAGTGTCATATGTTACATTGAGAAAACTTATCAGCAAAACTGTTAAGACTAAGGATTTATTTATATTATTTATTTATTTTATTCACAAATCTGTAAATACTGAATGGTCTACAAGTTATTGTTAGCTAAATGTTGAAGAGTAGGATAGAAAAAAATGACGGACCCAAAATATTAAGTATATTTTCTTGTTTAGTAGCACATGAAGTTACACACTGAGAAATCACTAATCTTTTTCAAGGCTTTGAATTTGCTTATTAAAAACATATTCTAGTATTTTCATTAATAACACTGGTCAACAAGTATTTTTCATCAAGCATATGTCAAGGTGTACTTAGTGTAGTTTTTAATGCTGATTTCAAATATACAATTAGTTTTTTGACATCATGTAAAGTTTTCAAGATGAGAAAGTTTTTTGGTTTTAGCTCATGCATTATATAGAAATTCCAATTAATGACATGTATGCATGTATTTCATTTACATCATGGAAACATACCTTTAAAATAAACTACATTATTCATTGCTGCATAGTTCAGATGCAATATTTCATCATCTTAAATTAACTAATCAAGTTTTGTCTGATGAAATAGGTATTTCAACATCTCAAATTGTCCAATCATAATTGGTCTGATGAAATATTTCATCATCTCAAATTCAATATAAGTATAACCGTTTGTATTTATTTCCTTACTTGTTTTATAGTGTTAACAATGTCAAGACAGTGTATAAATCCTCCTGATGTGTTTTGTTATGTCTGTAGACAATTTATTGTGAAAGCTCAAAAACGTACAATAACATCAGAGATCAAGAAGATTTATAAGCTATACTTTGACTGTCCTCTTGGAGATCAGGACAAGTTATGGGCACATTTTATCTGCTCAGCTTGCTCAAATAGCTTACGTGACTGGTTCAATAAGAGGAAGAAGTCCATGCCTTTTGCCATTCCAATGATATGGAGGGAGCCGAAAGACCATTTTAATGACTGTTATTTTTGCAAAGTAAATGTCACAGGATTTTCTATGAAGAATAAACCACAAAATTGTGTATCCCAATTTGGATTCTGCAATGAGACCTTTGCCACACAATGGAAGTCTGCCAATTCCAGTTCCACCAGATGATGGTATTGAAACATCAGATGATGATGCTGACTGTCACGATAGTGCTGCTGAGGAAGATTACGTGGCTGATGACGATAGCTTTGACCCTCAGAAATTTTCCCAAGCTGAACTGAATGACCTTGTCAGAGACCTATCCTTCTCAAAAAATAAAGCAGAACTGTTGGCATCAAGACTGAAGGAGAAGTATCTGCTAGAGCACGGTGTTCGTATAACTTATTTTCGGCAGAGAAATGTGGTTCTACAAACGTGTTTTTCTGTTGAAGGCCCGCTTTGCTTTTGCAGTAACGTCGATGGACTTTTCGAATGTTTATCACAAAATCATGATCCTGCAGAGTGGTGTTTGTTTATTGACTCTTCAAAACGAAGTTTAAAAGCTGTACTTCTCCATAATGGTAATTTGAAGCCCTCCATTCCTATTGCACACTCCGTTCATCTTCATGAATCATATGAGAATATGGAACTTTTACTTCATGCCATTGCCTATGAAAGATACTCATGGAAAATATGTGGAGATTTAAAAGTCATTGGAATGTTAATGGGAATGCAGTCAGGTTTCACAAAATACTGTTGTTTCTTGTGTCTATGGGATAGTCGGGCAACTGGCAGACATTATTCAGAATCAAACTGGCAGACAAGAACATCATACCAGCCAGGACTGTCTAGCATCAAGAATACACCTCTTGTAGATCCATGTAATGTCCTATTGCCTCCTTTGCACATAAAGCTTGGACTGATGAAACAGTTTGTAAAGAAACTAGGGAAGAGAAATGCCAGAGGGTTTGAATATATTGTAGAAAAGTTTCCCAAAATCACACAGGCAAATTGAAAGAGGGTATCTTTGTCGGACCCCAAATTAGAGAAGTACTCAAAGATGTCAACTTCAAGACAACACTGGATGAACTGGAACTGCCTGCCTGGAATGCTTTCAATTGGATCTGTGAGAATTTCTTGGGCAACAAGTAGGCAATGGACTACAAGGATGGCATCAAGAATCTTCTGAAATGTTACTCAGCAATATGTTGTCGTATGTCACTGAAAGTTCACTTCTTGGACTCCCATCTGAACTTCTTCGCAGATAACCTTGGAGCAGTGACTGATGAACATGGTGAAAGATTTCACCAGGACATTAGTGCTATGGAGAAACGGTACCAAGGCTTCTGGAATGACAGTATGCTGGCTGACTACTGCTGGACACTTTACCGTGATCAACCAGATCAGGAACACCGCACGAAATCCAAATCACAATGTTTTTAACTCTGTTGTTCTAACTTTTTCTGTTTTGTCTGACCCATTTTTTGTGTATTCACTCTTTGTAGAATGATAGTGATGATTTTTAACTCAATAAACTCATTTACTTTCTAAAAATAATATGTCCTTATTTATTACGTTAATGATTTCATATGTATCTACTGAAAAACTGATACGTGCTGCATACAAATGGAGTGAAATTTTGAAATCAGCATGAAAAATTAGTCTAAAAAAGTTGGTTTGCATTCATAATGAGTATAATACATTTAATTTTATTGACCAATGTAATATTAGGATAACTACATATTTTTACTCTTAATTTAATATGATTTTATTATACATAGAAACTTCCTGGTATAGTATGTTCTGAAATAGCAAAAAAAAATTTAATTAATTTTTTAAAATGCACCTTTGAAACGCGTGTGTGTGTGTGTGTGTCTTTCTTTCTCATTTCTTGATATGTTTTAATCTGATGCTGTTTTGTTTTGCAACTGATTTTTTTGTTTCTGTTTTCATTCCCTACTGCTGCATTGTTTTGGATGTATGTACCGATTCATTTTCTTTTGTGCTCTAGTGAAATACCAGATTAAGAAATTAAACAAACACCTTATTTAATGTTAAAGACCACAAATTTTCATTTTATGGCCGTCACCAAAAACTATATTTGTTTTAATTTAAAGAGGAAATTTTGTATGTAAACAAAATACTTAATAAATTAAATGTCTCAAAAGATTAAAAAAGATGTGATAAATGAAACAGATAAAGAAAATTTAAATAGAGGGGAATCATACTATCTGAAGCAACTAAGTTTAAAAGGTTTCTTATCTTCATAGTGTGGTTTTTCAGGGGACACCACTCTACATGGCTCCAGAGATTGTGGAGGAGAAGCCCTATGACCACACAGCAGATCTTTGGTAAAAGAATCTTGAAAAAAAATTTTTTTTTTACATTTTTAGATATATTTTAAATCTTGCAATGAAACTTTTTATTCAAGTTAATAGTGGTAATCTGAATTAACTTAAAAACTGTATCAAATATAGATTTTCTTTCTATGGGAACCTTGCTAAGCCATGATGGCTTCTTTCCTCCTCGTAATAACTGAAGTAAATGAAGCTATTACAGAGGTTTAATAATGTTTTGTGAAAGTTCCTGGTTAATTATTAACACTTTGTAAAATTCATCTTTGAGAAAGTATACTAAAAAATTTACTCTGAAACAATAAACAAAAAATGTAGTAGGCAATATTTGTTTCTAGATAGTGTGCTGCTAAAAGCATATAGTAGCCAAGATATTTCCTCATTTACCTGGGGTATTTAATTAATTGACCTGAATGCCAACCAGTTGTCTGTATGCAATACTACCATCAACCTTGCATTGTCCATGTGCATCAAATAATTCATCTGCTTAGTGGGGGGAGGTGTGCCCATTGCAGACCAACATCCTGGATGTCCTGCTATCATCACTTTGAACAGAAAAGGCTGATTATCAAATTCATATTGATCACCAGAAATATCTTTTAGCTGTTATCACTGAGTTGATGTGCTGTACAATGACTTTTGTGTAAACTTGAACATATTGGATGGGCTACTCGATAGAATCATTAGTTGCAGATGTGAGTAAAGGCTCATTGCTTTGTGTATCATGCATATTGATAGTCTGTAATCTTTGCACATATCAGATTTTCACCATTTCATACCCTCTGGAGAGACAGGTCTCAAGAAAGGTTGGTGAGATTTTTTCACTCAGTGTTAACCCAGCCAACTTTCAATTAAGATTGGTTTGAAGCAATGGTGTAGGCAGGCCTTTACTACTGTGGTAAAATAGATTCATTGATGAATGTCCAAATTCTGATAGTTACTTTTTTTCATTCTTCAGAGTACCTCCTGTATTTGATCAAAGATACTTAATTTTAATGCCATATTCTACAGGAAGTTGAGCAATATGCTATACATCAAGGACAACTACAACTTTAAAAGTGTAGAATGGACTACATTTACTTTCCTAGCATCACAGAGTCTAGATATGAACCCTATTGATTACCTATAGGAACATTTTGATAGACAACTAAGTGCTAGAAAAGCAAGAGCAACCTCAACAGCAATTGAAGGAATATCTGTAAACTCTGTTGGAAAACCTGAACCAGGTTGTTATTGATAATCTGATGATAGATTTCATGCATAAACATCTACAAGCTTTACACAATGTGAGAAATGTTCATACTAAATAATGTAAATAACTTTTTAAACAGATATTGACATGTATAATAACTATGATATTCAAATTATTATGTTAGTGATCTTTAGTTAAAGTGGATTTTCCAAATATATTTTATTTGATGCTGCTACATCTCCCATATCTGATGAAACTTCAGATGAAAGTAATTTGTGAAGTTAATGGAATTTTCATTTAAATTTGTTTATTCTCAGTGACTGCTTAACCCTTTGAGGAATATGCCCCTATATTTACAGAGAGTCGATATTGATGCTGACATAGTAACCCCATAAATATGTTTTCAAAGTTTCATGGGCATATGGGTTTAGCTACAGCCTACAAAACCTTGGAAATGTATATTTATGGGGGTTACTCTCTCAGGATTAATACCTATTCCTTGTAAATATATGAGTGTAATCCTCAAAGGGTTAAGCAGTGGTAAAATCACATTATTACATGTAAAATATTATTATGTTTCTGCATTAGATAGGATTAATTTTTTTTTAAATTTATGGAAACATGTTATATTTTTATTTAAAATGGCTATAGGAGAGAGAAACTGATAATAAGAAAAAGGTATTTTTAAAATTTTGGCAGAAATATAAAATTATAAATAGAATATTAACTTTTTTTGCCTCTTTTCTATTTGGTTTACTTGTTATTAAATGACACCCAGCTGGTGTCCATGGATGTATGGACAGAGACTTCAGTGATTGTTTTAAGATATTACTGTCTTTTAATTATTATAAAAACAAGTATAGATTGATATTTTCAGGGCACTAGGCTGCATCCTGTATGAGTTGTTTACCGGTACGCCGCCTTTCTATACAAACAGCATCTTTCAACTAGTGAACCTCATCATTAGAGATCCTGTGATGTGGCCAAAGGATATGAGTCCTACTTTTAAGGGTTTCCTTCAGGGATTGTTGGTGAAAAATCCCAAGAATAGACTGTCTTGGCCTGAACTTCTACACCATCCTTTTGTTAATGATGGGGTTAAAGGTATATCTGAATTTAGTATATCATGTTCAGAGTTTTTTATTTATTTTTTAAGTCAGTAAATTTTTAGAAAAAACTTGTGAAATTTTAGACCATTAATAATGGCAATGATCAATTTATTAGTCATATATATATATGTGTGTGTATACTACAGCTCAAAAGTTTTCAAAATTAATTTTAAGTTTTAGTGGATATGTAATCTATTAATTAGCATAATATAATTGAAGCAATTAGAATTATTTTAATACTGTATTTAAAAAATTTAATGATCAAATGTTTATTTTATGATCTAGACTCTATACTTTTGATTCTTAAAAATATTGTCCTTTTGCTACAGTTACTGCCTGACAGATTCCTAGTAGTCTATCAATTAATTTTATGAGATAATCTTTTGATATTGTGTTTCAAGCCTCCAGTAAGAACTGCCACAACTGTTTGGCTGAAGATGACTGTTTATCTTTTGCTTTTCTATTTATTTAATCTCATGATTTCAATGGGGTTTGAGTTCAGTGATTGTGGTGGCTATTCCATGATAATGAGGGTCCCTCCTGTTGGTTTTTGAAAAAATAAGTCTGATAGAGCTTAGAAGTGTTCTGGGTCATTGTTTTGCCGTAAGATAAATTACTGACCAAACATAAGCCCATGAAATGGCTTGCCTCTGGAATATATTTTGATAGCTTTGTTTATTTAGGGTATTCTCAGTGTTATAGAGATTACCAACTGTTTTGCCAGCAAGACAACCATTCTCTATGCTTAACAGTGGGCACAATGCCATCTTTTAGCATGTGTTCATCCACAATGCAATAGACATAAATTGTATAATTTGTTTTAAATATTTCAAATTTGGATTCATCATCTAGAGCACATGTTTCCATTCATCAATTGTCCAGTTTTTGTAAAGTTTAGCAGGGCTGTCTTAAGAATATTTAAGGCCTCCGGGCAAAGCAATGTACTGGGGCCTCTAACCCCTGCCCCCTCAAAACATTAAAATTAAGTTTTTTCAACTGGGAAATTTGTGGCATTTCATTGCAGAAAATTGCTTTATAATTAGTTGAAAGTGTATGTTTTTGAGGATATCGCTTTCAGTGCACATGAGGGAAAGCAAATTCAACTGCTGCTGTCCCATTGTGCTGTGAAGATGATTCTTTGTACATTTCAACCTGGAAAATGAACACTCCCTGGTACAGTTGGTCACCATCATGCACATAAATATTTTGAGTGCGATTTTAACATTGGGAAACACAGATTTCAACTTATCTGAAATGAGTTTGCTGTACATGTCTGGAAGAGTCTTAAATTCTTCATTGTGGATAATGTAGTGATTGAATTGCTTGCATTCATTGAGTAATTTTCATTGTAATCAAGATCTTCATGATAAGCATTAGCCAATTTTTCACACCTTTGACTAAGCTCATTACAGTCAATTGTTTTTAATTGACTGAAGAAGGAAAACAGATTTCCAATACTTTCGTAGGCTTCTGCACGTTTATTCAGGGGAGAGTTCAGAGAGTCCAGAATAGGAAGGTATGTTTCCACCTTGAATTTTTCAATTTCGTGGAGAAGTATCTGTTCCACTGACCCTCATATCTGGTAAGATGCACACTTCACTTTCTTGCACATTTGTCTCCATCGCTATATTTCAAATCTGGACACCTGCTTTTAGCCTTCGCTTCATACTCACTGAATTTGTCTCTCATTTCCTGAAGATAGGCTTTCAGAGACTTGAGGAGATCAATGGCAACAAATATGTCCACATCTTTTGACTGTAAAATTTTACTTGTTTTGTTCACTCTTTCCAAAATGTCATTCCAAAGAATTGTAAAAAAAGATAGTCTCTAGCTTCTCTATTTTCTTGCTCAATCCTTCTGCCACACGTCTTGTGTTTCACTCCTGATCAGCATCAACTGCAAGGGCATCCAATGCATCTTGAATTTTCTCAAAACCTCCATGAAGAGCAGTGACAGCATTGAATTGTGCTGACCATCTCGTAGAGACACTTGACCACAATATGATTCTTTCCCAAGGATGACATCAGAACATTCCAGTGATGTGTGGAAGCTGAAAAAAAGGAATACAAACGCTGAACAAAGTCAAAGAAGGACCACTCTCTGCCGCTTTTACTCCCACCAAGTTCACACTGTGTCCAGCACAAGGAATATATACAGTCGCCCCCCCCCCCCCCCGGCAATCACAGTTTGGCATTCGCGGCCCCGGTTATTCGCGGAATTCTCCTTAGAACCTAACTAATAATTGTTCATAGAAACCCCTGCATATTCGCAGAATCACAAATATCTTCCGCGATTTTTTATGGCTTTTTTCGTGGTAATATATTTTTTTCACGCTTTTTAATGCTAAATTATTAATAACAATATAATTTACTAATTTTGTAATATAAATACTAACGTAAATTCAGCAAAATATCAATATAAAATAAACGCTATTGGCTGGAGGTTTGAAAGTAGCCAATCCAAGAGCGTTATTCATTTGTCCTTGCTGCTGCTTGGCTGCTGCCCACGAGGTGCAGTCTCAGGCAGATGCAGCCCAGCAGCCCCGCATCATTCCAGTTTACCACTTGTAGCTATCTTGAGTGTTTCGCTGAGTGGTGTATTTTTTATTAAATTATTATTATATATTTACTTATATTTTTTATTATATTTTACGTTATATTTTGATGTTTATAGGCATTTCATGGTTTTTCACTCTTCGCTGGTGCTCTAGGAACGTAACCCCTGTGAATACTGGGGGACAACTGTATAGCAAATTCATTTAGTTCACAGATCCATGTTTGCAATCCAGTATAGCATCCTGCCATATTTCATTTTTCATATAAGGGGTTGGTTTTTTGTACGTTGGGATATTGTCCAGCAACCAGTGATACAAGCGTATTGGATGCAGGGTAATTTTTGTATACTTTTTTCTGGTAAAAAGTGCATCTTATATGCTGGCAAATACAGTAAACCATAATTTTTATTTTTCAAATTGAATTTTGAGGCCCCTAAAATTGTGGGGCCCCCAGGAAACTGCCCAGTGTGCCCGTGCAATAAGATGACCCTGAAGTTTAGTTTAATCAAGTCATTTAGCCTTTTTTATGAGGCCTTAGTAAAGGTTTTCATGCTGCTTTTCTTCTAATTAATCCAGCTGCTATCAGTCTCCTTTTAATAGTACATGCAGATATGGAATTATTTCATGTTGCAATCAAGCAGCAGTTATCTGGGAGCTGGGCAAATGTTTTATGAAGGCTTGTAATCTGAAAGTAGTGTTATTTTTTAGAAGTGGTTTTTGGTCTCACTATTCTTCTATGGTCAAGGTTGGCACCAGTCTTTTTGTGGTACAGTAACAACATTCAATGACACCTCCAGTTTTCTTGAATTTCCTCACAAAGATATTTCATTCTTCATTTCTCAGTGTAACAGTACCCTTTTGCTGTTCAATTAATAGTTGTTTGGTTTTTCCATCACCATTCTTTTATAAGTAATTAATTTCAGACTTGTATTACTAATTTCACTTATTTTAGATAGAATGTTTAGCATACATATGAATTCTAATCATAGATATGGAAATTTATAGATAAATTACCTAATTTCCATTAGTCACATCTTTCAGATGATTCTATGATCCGTTAATTTACATTTAGTCTATACAATACCAAATGCAAATGGACATTTGACCATTAAATAAATTTGATTAACTATTAACATGAATTTTGTGATGGTAAAATCATTTTGGTCTAGTTTTATGTGCAGTATCACATAAAAAGTAAAAATTACTGTGGTTTGCACAAAATTTTGAGCAATAGTATATAATAGCATGTAATTGTTTGAAATTACATGGACAATTTAAATATTTCAAAATAAATTTGTTCAAACTTTGATCACAAGACTTTCCATCAAAATATATTTCTGGGATATTCACTGGTGAGTCCACAATTATGGCTGCCAGTGTATGTGTATGAGTATGTACATGTATATTATCTCTTTGCTTTTTTTAACTGAAGTATCTGAGGATGACAAAAACTTGCCCAGTCCTTTTACTCAGCCTCTGTCAGCCTCTATGGTACTGATGAAGGAAAAACAGGCCAAGGAAAAAGCTCATCCACCAGGAACCTCAAAGATTCTTGCAAAAGCACGGAAGAAAGCAATGGAAGATGATGCTAGAAAGGTACACAAATTCTATGATAGGCTGAATCACTAAGTAGTAGATGTTAACTTGAATACCTGTTTCCCACATCTTGAACCACAGGCCATAAATGTAGTTTCATAGAAAATATTTAACTGAAATAACAATTAAAATGCATTTATGGATTTCTCAAAACAGGCAATAAATCAGGTTGAAAAAATGATTGAAGTCATTGCTAAAAAATTAACTTTTTACTACTTGAAAGAGTAAATGACTTTATTAAAAATATTTTTAGAGAAATTTGTTAAAGAAGATACATCCCCTACCTCTTTGTTGACTAAATTCCAAGTTGTTTTGATATTGCACTAATCACATCACCTCTTTACTGAAAAAGGAATGCTATGCTCTATGGCAGTAAGGGTCTAAATTTTAAATGTATTCTTTTATATCTGCAATAAAAGTTTAAGATATGTTGAAATGTTTCAGAAGTCTGTTGATGCTACAAAAGGAGAGAAGCCTTTAGCCAACTATAAAGAACAGGATAAAGGCAGTAATGGATGTTGCCTGTCTTGGACACAGTCTGCCACTAGCCAGGTCTGTATTGTGCATATTTCATCATAATCAGCAGCAGCAGCAGCCTTATACTTAAAACTGTCATCTAAAGAAGATAAAAATGAATAAATAAATGGCTGCTTCACAATAAAAAGATTTTGGGTTATGGATATGTTACATTCTTGTTAATTGCTAAACATCTTTTTGTAGCAGTTATTTAAAATTTTAAATCTAAAAATTTTTTTACAAATTTAATTTGAAAAGCAAAATATTTTTATTTTTAAAATGTTCCTGTTTATCTCTATATTATAAAGTCAAAAACTTAAAGTTTTCCTTTTTGTATAATTCTATTTCTGAAAAGTATGAATAAATATTTAGGTATTCTGCTTCAGTGTTACCAAGCAAAGCATTTCAGCATTTGTTTTATTAAAAAACACTTCATTTAACTCACTACTTAATTGGCTCTTGTAATATTAATACAGTATGCCAAACCTTACCAATCAGGGGGAAGATGATAAACACAGAATATTTCTAAGTTATTTATTTAACTGTTTGACATAGTAGTATCAGAAGAAGAACATTAAAAAAACTTGTTATTTTCTGTGTCTGCAGAGTGCTAACCCAACACCAGTGCCTGATCGGATAACAAAAGATTATAAACAGGAGTATCCAAGTGTTGACATTCAGAGCCAAAAAACAATGAAAAAAAGTTGTGAAAAGAAAAATACAATAGAAAGTGTTCGGCTGGATGGTGAGGTAATTTTACAGTTTTTTTTTTATACTTACAAAGTATTTAGTTTCTTTCTGTGGTTAAAATATTTTTAAAAAAGTGAACAGAATTTAGAATTCTGAGCCATTATCCTTTCCACTAATGGATCAGAGGACTGGTGTGTTGTCTTTCAGGACAGTAACAGTGATGATGAGTGGCAGGCATTTGTAGACATCACAGAGCAAGATAGTGACCCTGACCCAGCCCTTCACCTACTGCAGGAGCAGAAGTTTCTTGTTAAACTGAACACCCGCATTAAGACAAGCTCAGAGCAGGTGCTGGAAGGAATGCTGGAAGGAGCCTCCAGACTACGCACTGCTCTGCAGATCATTACCAATCTGGTGACACTAAAATGGTAAGTGAAATGACAGGACTATTGCTGTGTATTTTGTAGTATCAAGCTTTTCTGAGAGTTCTCCGCCTGATCATCAGAGTACAAATACGGTATTTCACCTCCATTGCCAATTTCACTAAACATTTTTGATCTGTATTTTAACACGAAATGTTTGTTTACAGCAGAGGAGCTCATTATATCTGAGTTAAGCTGACTTTGCAAAAAAGGAAAGAGAAACTGGGATATCTTTGCTTAATGCTTGTAGAAAACAAGTTAATATCATGCATCAGATTATGGTTTTATCCATATTGCATAGGTTATCCTAATTAACTAATTCGTAATAAACATTAAAGAATTTTTATAAACAATTGAAGTTTTTTTAAATCTAAAAGGTTTGTTTTGCATCACACTGTCAGTAACGTTAATGTGCAAGTGAAGTTTTAAAATGAAAGTTATTACCAATTCATGTTTCTGAGATTTTTTAATTTAATTTGAATTTAGATTGATGGTTAATTAAATTTTTAAAAACATAACATTTAGAAGCTATTTCAGAGCAGAAAATTTTTGGTAAAGAGTTAGTTTGATTTTTTCCCATCTACTTATTAGTAACAGATTAATTGTTACAGCTAATAAAACGGTAGGAAATACACAAACTGACCACCTACTTTTCAGAAAGTAATTTGTTCTAATATCAAGATTATTTTTCTTTCTTAAGAGTATACAGAATTAAAAATATATGTATATTATGATATGATTTTTATGTAAATTTTAGTTGTATAATAATCAAATTAAATGAAACTCTAAAGATACATGACAAAAAATAGTAATGTTACAAAGAATTTCTTTTTAAATACAGAAAAATGTAGTTCAGTCTTAAACTTCACATTTAGCTGAAAAGCACTTGTGGTTTAGAAATCATGAAATCTGTTTCCTCTCAGAAGATTAACACAGAAGTTTAATTGCTAACTGATTATACAAAGATTGACATTTTACTGCACAAAATCTTGAATAAAAGATAGCTTCTGTTGATGGTAAATGCCAAGTTCTCTTAGAATTCTGGATCCATGGGTTTTAGCTTATCTCCAGGTTTGCTGAGATTATATCTGATCACAGCTAATCCACATATGTAAGGCTTGCTATGTCATTATAAAAATAAAATTTTCTTTCATGTGTGCATATAAAATGTAATTATTTTGTAGTGATGTGGACCTAATAATAAACTTTGCGAAGTTGGTGTCTACTCCAGCTCTACAATTACAAACTTTGTCGGCTGTTCTAGAAAAGACCACTGTCAAGCAGGTAAGAAAACAAACAAACAGAATATTTTGTTGGATTGCTATTGGTAAAAAATTTTGTAGGATTTATTTAGTGGTTTATTTCAACTTTTATTTCTTGTGGTATTCTGTTGTTGTTGTTTTTTTGTATCTGTTAAGTTCGGACCTTATGGAATGTGAAATAATAAATAAAAGTTTCCACAGTGCAATGCTACTGAAGTTGATATGCAGTACTTTGGTCCTTTGGAATATGGCTAAAAGTTGGCTGAAGTAGATCCTAGACGCTAAAACTGCAAAAATATATATATAATTTTAAAAAGGTAGAAAGAATTGCACCCATATTTAGTTTAGGAAGTTAGCTTTTATAACATTGCATTGTGGGAATTTTTCCTTAAATAGTACCAGAGAGAAACCCTGGCTTTTAAGTAGGTGAATTTCTTTGAAAATAGAAGAAAAGTGGTTTGATAAATTTGACATCATTGTCAGTTACAGATAGATTCCTTCTTGTCTAAAGCTTGCCGACTTCATGTTTCCCTTAGCAACCCTGGTGTCAGCAAATCCTGGTGGACCTGGTCATAGCAATCAATGCTTACTTTGCTTCAGAAATCAGCTGGAGTGAGAGAACAGACAAGGAAAGGTGAGCAGCTTTGTTTCTCCAGTTATTACTTCAATAGTGTACTGAAAAGACCTCTAAGAAAAAGAAAACTGTGAAAACCCTGATCCTGTTTTTTGAATAAACTTCTCTTTCTTTAGTTATTAGGATGTCCAGACGAAACCCAACCAGACACCATGTCAGCAGTGCTGTTTGCTGGTTTCGTCTGGATGCTCCTAGTACTTAAAGTTTGTATCTTCGTTTTTGTTAGTGTCTTGACTTTCCTGCTGCACACTGAATCTTTGAATCTTGCATCATGATGCAAAAGTGTAAAGTTCTTTAAAAATGATCCAATGTCGTCATTGTCTTTTAGAGACACAAAGATTACAACAAAGATTAAATTTTTAACTTAATTGAAATAAAAATTATGCATTTTAAAGTTGAATGAAACTTAGTATAGATTTATCAGACATTAGTTGTGTAGTTGGTCTGTTTTATGACTCTGATCCTCTCAACATAAAGGTGATTTTCATCATTATTTTTTGTATTTGTACACATGCTCTGTGAGTATTATGAATTACACGTTATTCTTTGTGGGTGGGTGAAATTATATTTAAAACTTTTATATATGATATACTGTGCTCATGTGTTGCATTATATAACTATACTGTAATATACTGTTTGTGGGTGCTACATTATATTCTTTAAACTGTGTTTTCCAATATCACTTATTATTTTGTAGTGCTGAAGAATACCTCCAAGCAGCATTGCATTTTTCTGGAATTATTCCTCAGTTGCTGCAGCAGGAGCTAGATGAGGATCTGAGACTCAGAGAACAGACTCTGCTGGTACAAATGAAAATGCTTTTCTTTCTTGTAGATGAAAACTGTTTGATCATCTGACCTTTAATATTGTTTTAATTTTGTAATTGATACTTCAGACACTTATTTTTTGTTTCATTACATAAATGGTAGAGAAAAGTGGACAATTCTTTTGTGCTTGTTGGTGAAGATGAACAAAAGGTGTAAATAAGATCTTTTATCTATGAGTTTTTCTGCCATTTTAAAATAAGATGCTTTTGAAATAATCAAAGTTGAGGTTTTAAAGAAGTTACTAATTAAACTGTGGAAAGGAAAAGTTTTGAAACAGATGGAGAAAATTTTACATGAAATAGTTTTTCTAGAACAGCTTTAGTTAAGTGTGTAATAACACAATGTGACTGTTGAACAGAGATAGATGCTTTATGTACATTGAGAAATTAACCTCCATTCAAAAGCCATCCTGCACTTTGTCTCTCAGGCTTCTTAAAAGTTTTAGAAATATTCAACTAGTCAAACCACTGAGCAGATATAAAGTTGAAATTTGTTTTCTGCTTTAAAAAGAATACATATAGTAGATTTGCTGAACAATGAAATCTTATAAGTAAGCAAATACTAAATAGCAAAGAAGCAAACAGAAATTTGAAAATAATATGCCTGCTAATTCACTTTCTATCTCATCATTGTTGATTGGGTTGGAAAAGTGTAAATGGCTTTTTCTTTTAAACTCTCCACAACTTTAACAATTTTATTTTGTTTTAGGTTTTCACTATAATAGCACTATTTGAACAAAAAATTATTTTGAAAATGTCACTACTAGTTTTAAAACATTCTCTTTTATTCCTTTTTAGTGTTTTGTTTATCTGTGTGAAGCAGTGGAAAGAAATAAGTTTGCTATTGTGGGGACATTTTTTGACAGTTTTGCAACTCAGTTTACTTCCACCTTGAATTCTTTTGTATCTTGTATCCATCATGATGAATCAATTCTGCAGAGATTAACTGGTTTGTACATTTATTATTATTATTATTATTATTATTATTATTATTATTATTATTATATTATTATTATTATTATTATTATTATTATTATTATTATTGTTGTTGTTGTTGTTGTTGTTGCTCTTATTGTAGTCTTTATTTTTTTAAATAATCATCAAAACTGTTGCTATATGCACAACACTGATTTTTTAACTTGATACAACACTGTCAGTCTCTCACATATACCTCTATAATTTTGAATCTCCTGAAACAGCATCCTGTTGTAGAAGATTACTTTAAATCTTTTTCTTTTTTCTTTCCTGATTTAGAAGACAGAACTCTAGATTTGTGTTGGAAACTTACAGTTAATATTTTTAAAACATGGTTTAGTAGTGTCTAGGTCTAATCCAGCATGACTGCACATTTTCCAACAAGTTTTAATTTTTTTGGACAGTTTCAGGGGTAAAAAATCCAGATTTTTTCTGCTACATACAAGATTATTAAGAGACAACACCGATGTAGTGTGCAGATTTAAAATGCTCTTACACAAAACAAAACCTGAAAGTTTGTTGTTTTTTGCATGATTTATTTTTCATCACATATAAGTGTGATGACCAATAAAGAATATCTTCCACAGTTTGATAGTCAGTTATTTCCACTACTTTAAAAGTTATTTGCAGAGAAACAGCATATGGAAACTAAATAAACCATCTGCTAACATCACTTTTTTCAGCCTCATGCTTGTCTATAGTGATTCTACCACTATTTGTAGGTGTTTGTAATCAAATATAACCATACACTGCACAATGATCTGTCTCAGCTGTCTTTTTTGTCTTTATCAGCAACTGTCAACGTTTCTATACCTCACAGAAAACACGATATCATGATAGCATGTAATTAGCTCCAGCGTTTTAAACATCTGTAAAATGTTTAAAAAAACAGTTCCCCATTTAAATGGGGTTTTTTTTTCAAGAACTAGCTCAAGAATTCTTTAAATTTATTTTTTAACAGAAATCACTGAAGGTGATGTTGAACTGGCAAAAAAAAGATCAAGTAATGTGATTCTTCTTTCTGTTTCCTGTTTGGCTGCTCTGGTTTACCTCCCATTAAGTAACACATCAGGGGATGCAAGCAAGAGAAAAGTAACCAAGGAATTTCTTCTTTTCTTTTTTGGCAACAAGAAATTGATTTTATTTTTTATTCATTTATTGAGTGTAAATATTTTTAACTGTAATTATTTTCCTTTTAATTTCTGTTTTTTACTAAATAATTAATTTTTTGGCAAGCTTCAGGTACTTTTGTTTATTATATTTTTGCAGCCATTATGTTCCTGTTTTTGATAAATCTGATATTTTTAGAAAATAATTGTAAAGTGATTCTGTTGATATTAGTGCTGTCTACATAGAATATTAGTTAAAATTTTCTCTTCTGACTTTTTATATCTATAAATCCATGCAATCTCTTACTCCATTGGTGAGGGAATTGCAATCATGAAACTTCATTATATAGATTTATTTTAAACAAATTTCCACCATGAAACTTTATACAGCTGCTCTTGTTTTACTACAGCACTCACCATCCTTATCTCTACTTTGATACTGTCCTGCCATTCATATCTCTTTCACAACACTCTCTGGTACCCTCATCTCAACTACTTCACTGTCTCACCACACTCATCTCTACCACAGCACTAGGACACTATCTTGCCACTTTCATTTTAATCATGACTGTTTTATTGCCTTCATGTCTACCATAACACTATCTGATCACCTTTATTTATACTACAGCACCACTGCTACCCTTATCTTTACAATTACAACACACCATCTCACCTACCAACCTTTCCATCCTTGTCTCTTTCTTGTCACTGTATTGCTTTTTCATCCACCAAAAGGTCTATCACATCATCTTAGTTTCTTCAATCTTACCAATAGATACCATGGTGCTGAACTTTTCGTTTTTTATTGTTTTTGCATGCCAAAGGATGATTAATGTACAGTGAGAGATATTGAAAGCAGTGTCTGGTGCTTGTACATCTACATTTTTCAACAAATTATACATATGATATTAACTTTCTTGTTTCTGTCAATGGATTTTTTATCTAATTATAACTACTAGTTGTGGAGCTGAATTCTTAACTCTGCATACTGAAATCATATTCTTGTTTGGTTGTTTTAACAGAGTGCATTGTACCTGGGAGATTTTCTAGCTAGTCATGAAACTCAGGCAGTGACAGATGAATTGGTGATGCTTGTAAATCAGAAAGATGCGTGCAGTAATGCTTTGAAGGTAAGTTATTTTAGGACCTTAACCTTTTAGAACTTTAAATTATCAGTACCTTGTATCTGCTAGAAAAATTAATTAGCTAGACAGATTTTACTTTCTAAGTTTTTACATTATGAGATTGACTGTGGAATAAGATTATACTAATCTAACAAAAAAGTAAAATACTAGATGTTCCTTTTATCATTTACAACTTTTCATCTTTGCAGTTGAAGAGTAACAATAAGCTTGGATATAGTAAAGCAATATGTTTGAGCTAACTACTGAATGTTTTAAATTGTTCATTCTCTTCAAGCATTCTAGCAAATGTTTCAGGGTTATTTATGTACAAGTAAATATGGATAATTTCTTTGAACCATACAAAAGATGTGACAGAATTGTACTAAAAATGCTGTAAAATTTGTATATATCTTATGCTGGCACAGACTTATTTAAGGCAGCTAGTGGTAACATTTACATTTGACTAACTAACAAAGTAGAAGTTATGAGATTGCTGATGGTGAAGAAGACAGTAACATCTAAAGCTTGTGAGATCTGTTTTACTGCCTAAGTACATCTATACATATTCTGAAACAAACCAGCCAATAATTAAGGAAATATTCTTACACTGCAATAGTACAAAAAGCTTACCTTTGGAGTAAATCTTTTTTTTTTTTTCAAATTTCTAACTAGAAATATTATTGAAGTTGTAATATCAAAGATCTATTATCAACTCTGGTTTGTTGTTCAGTGAATATGTTTAATTCAAGTTCTATCAGTTTTTATAGCTTTGTATACCATTGTATTGCAGGATATGTTCTCTTAATTATCACTGGTCAGACTCTTTCCAGATTTGTTCATTTCTACTTTATAGAATGGCTGTTACCATGACATTGTTTTGTTTT
Source organism: Nautilus pompilius (assembly GCA_018389105.1). Classification (NCBI taxonomy): domain Eukaryota; kingdom Metazoa; phylum Mollusca; class Cephalopoda; order Nautilida; family Nautilidae; genus Nautilus; species Nautilus pompilius. The sequence continues at coordinate 996,294 of JACATO010000596.1, forward strand.
GTTAAAGGGAAATACAGTAATCAAATCATTTCTTTTTCTACTGTTGGTCAGCTGCTGTATTTACTACCATTGTTTTTTTTACTGATCAGCTGCTGTATACTGTTTGTCTAGTCAATTTGCATGTTTTAGTAATGCATAATTTTTTTTTTTTGATTAGGTGCTGTATTCATGTTGCCAAGTGTCCCCCAGCTTATGCAGGTACCTTGCTGACAGTGATCAGCACATGATGCTCTTTATGGACATTTTGATGAGCAGGGTAAAGCTTTACTTTGGAACTGAAAGGGTGTTAAAGACTTGATAAATCTATTAAAGATAAACCAACAAATTAGGTGTACATTGCATATTTTATAATCAATGTCACACAATCCATTCAACAACACAGATGCATTTTGGGTTTTGTTACTAGTGCAAAGTAACCAGGAAATGAGACAACAACACTGAAGATGAAACAAAATTTTAAAAATCTAAATAGCCTCAACATTTATTGACAAAAAGAGTTTAATGTGAAGTGAATTTTTAAATATGATTTGTGATAAAAATATATCAGTGATTAGATTCTCTGGCTATCAATATTTAATGAACTACAGTTAAAAATTAATTAATACCAGCTGGTAATAAATGATTTAGTGGATATCCACATAGGAAAGGTATAACTCTTAGATTAAAATGGCAGACACTAAACAAAACTATGCAAGCATTCAGGAAGTTTGTTTGCTGCTTTGATTCAAAAAAAATTTGATGAGTAAAGTTCAACTTATGCACTGTCATGCAGGGTTTATACTGTAAATGGTGTGGGAATGAAATGCATGGGTCTTTCTTTGACATAGAAACTGGATTCCACATACAACTAGGAATATTTTAAGTCTGAAAAAAAAAAAGAAAATTAATTGTTGCTAAGTCAGGTTTTGGATGAGATAAATATGCATCTTAATACTTCTGAGTAGGAAAAAACTATTTTATTATATCTGGGGTTGTATGGAATCTGAAACAGGTTTCTCTCTGAATATTTAAGGAAACATTCCCACAATGCATTGCTACAAAAGCAGTTCCTTGATATCAGTACAATTTTAGGGTCCATTTATCTATCTTGTCAACTGTAATGGTTTTTCAATTTTATTTATTATTTTTAGAGCTATGTCAGCTTCTGCTGCAATGCATATTGTTTCAGATTGCATGCACCCTCCAATTTAATATGGTAACATTTCTGGGAATAATATCTATTGTGATTGCATCAAAAGTTTGCAACTCTTTGAAAAAATTGCATATCCACTCTAGGATTTCACATGTTTTAAACTGATAATTAATCTGTGTAACCATAGCATCATATTCAATTATTCATAACAGCATGATGCATTTTTTGATTTTGAAAAAATGTTAATTAATCAGAAATCTATGCTAGTAAAAGTTAAATGAAAAATACTGGTAGTTTGACCTTATGTAAACAGCTAAAATTGAGGCTCAGGATTAGAACAAGGGATTAAGCATAGTGGGTTGCATTTGCATCACTAGTATTTTTACTGTTGGTAAGTTTGGAATAATGTAACTTCTGAAGCAAGTTTTCTATGGAGCTGGTCTAGTATTGAAGGTACATGCTCAGAGCAGCAGATGTGCTGCAATACAGTAGTAACCCGTTGAAACGGATTACCACTGTCCTTCCAGCAATATGTACCATTAAAGAGGAATATTTTCTTGGAACAAATATCTTTTAATCTTAATAGCATTTAGTCAGACAGTCTGTTTATACATACGCACACAAAGTTAGTTAAATTTGTTAATGAGGTCAGAAAATTTGGGCAGCTGCTCCGTTAGATGTGGTATGCACTGTAGCCATAGGTTCAAACCTTGGAGAATCTATAAAATTTCAGGAGTTCTCCATAAGAAAAATTTAATTTCCACGTTCTATTTGTCTCTTCTAATATACTGCCAGTGCATTGAATTTCTGGCTAGTTTTTCAAAGTCTTTTTCAGAACATTTAGTAATGATAAAACATTATTTGTTTGACTATATTCATTTTGTGTTCATTTTTCCTCTTTCAGATTGAGATTGCTGACATGGAGGTGAATACTGTAGTTGAAATCGTGATTCATACCCTTAGTGCTACCATCATACTACTGCAGTCACTGCCCCTAGTGTGAGTGTGTCAGGGTTCTGTAAACAGTAACCAAGCTTTTTAAACAAAGTAGCAGACACAGCATAAATTCTCTTGTGCAAAGCTGATTCTTGTATTAAAGTTAGGTTTATTAACAAAATTTTAATCTTTCCTCACTGGAGAATGGAATCGGTTTGGTACTATACACCTCGGCTGTTCCTTTCACATCTCAGCCCCTTCAATGGAATATTTCCTTACAATCTGTTTTAGTCCAAGTTTCCTGCTCTTTTCCTACATCCATTTTTTTTTCCTTGCCTAGTACCCCCAATCAAAGATTTTACATAATTGTCATTAGAAAGGCTTATTTGTGTGTCAAACCTCAACTCTTCCTCATTAGATATTGTTAACAGTTGGAAATCAATTATTTTAGCCTCTTCACTGATCTGTTTGTTTATTTTTAAATCTTGGAATGCATTTGTAGTGGAATATAACTTTAACATTCCAAATGACTCTACCACCTACAATCAAACATTTGATGTTGTGTAATAGTAGTGCTCAACAATGAAGGATTTGTTAGCTAAGAGGTGTATTTATGAGAGAGCCCCTTCTTGCTATATTGGCGACCTCGGCATGATTAACAATGAAAATAGCGAGGCAATTTATTATGGCATTGAAGGCAGCTATTCTACATACAGTCAAACTAGTGGATATCAGAGACTAGTTACCTCTGCCAATAGCTACAGTCAGCCTACTTAAACTGTACATGCATCTCAGCAACAGGTTTATCAACAGCCTCAGACTTACCAGCTTTCACACCAGCCATATCAGACATAACATCACAACATGCAGTTTATCAGGTGCTGACTCCAGCCATCTGTGGCATATTGGACACAAGTACAACAGCCTGGGACAATTTTGCAAGCACCAGCAAACAGCTACCATGATCAGCGTAACCTCAATGATCATTGCAAATGCCACAACTGAAACCATTTGATGTAGATTCCATTGCAACCATCTCAGACCTAACAAGCTATGTACAGTGGTTGAAATATACTATGCAAAGAGTTCAGTCAGCACCAACACACAAATAAAAATCTACAAAACTCACATCAGTAGACCTGCGGTTAACACAATTCATTATGCAGACCACTCTGACCTGTTCAAGGTCATTAATCTTGCTCACAAACATTTTATTAGTGACATCAACAGTTGCACAGGCAGTGTCGTGTCAGCATCAACAGGAGAGACACCTGCATCAATTTTAATTTCATGACAACCCAAACCTCTGCTGTCAACAGTATAGTCAGCAGTATCCACAACAGACTCAACACCTACAATGGCATTGTAAAAATTGATTGATTGTATGATGCATTCTGGACATGTTTATTGGTCTAAACAATTAGTTTTCTATATCGTCTGCAATTCATTTTTTCTTCGTGTCACAACATTTGGTGTTGTGTAATACTAGTGTTGTATGATAGGTATGAAAATGAGGGATTTTCTGGTTGATTTCCTGTTAACAACTCTTGGAACTAAGCTTGGAGCATATAAGTGTTTTGGCACTGGTTAAGTAAAGAGAGAAAAAGGAGATAGGGAGGGAGAGAGAGATAAGATTAGCCTACAGTCCTTGCCAACCAAGAGGTGTACTTGTAAGAGAGATCCCACCCTTCTCACTAAACATTAAAATAATTTGTCTGATGTCTCTGGAAGCTACCATGTTTATACTGGGAATTTCTGTTGAAAAAAATTACTAATGCTAAATAATTTTTAAAGTATCTGTTCATACATTTCAGATTGAAGAATTCTTCTGACCAAATTGTTTCTTTTTTCTTGGAGTCTCAGATTGCCAGCCATACTGTAAGTTTACTCTTTCATCTTGTTGACATCAGACTCATAATTGGCTCAGTTTGTTGTTATTTCTGTTTTTTTTCATTACCCCTTCATTTACTAGCGCTGCTGCTTTTCACTGACTCTTTTGTCTACTAATGCTACTGTAGGAAGATAACCTAGCAAATTTACTATATTGGAAGTTTTTAGGAATAGCCATTAATGAGACCATAATGTTAACAATAGTGTGTGTACATATACAATTACTATGTGCAACTATTTCTTTTTCACCCTCAGTAAATTCCGAGACATCTCTCCTTTTATCTATTAATGGATGAAGGGTTAAAAAGTAAAAAAGAATTCACAGCACCTATATAACATTTCTGTTACTACTTTTTAAACTATTGATAAATCTCTTTGAAACATAATTTGTTGTATTTTGATATTTTCTTTCATAGCAATCAGTGCACTGTCTTTAATTAATTTTTTTTTTTAGTCATAACAAAGGAAATAATCTGTAAGGATTCTGTTCAGCATATCTATCAACTTCAATTGTCAACTTGGAAGAAACATTAGGTAAAATAAAAAAGAAAAGAACTTTAAAATCTATTTAAAGTTCTTTCCTTTTTTATTTTACATCTATGAAGATACTGATCCTAGTTTTAAAATTTTTTAGGCTGCTGCAGCTCTGCTGTTCAGTCAGCTGCTGTACTGTGGAGTGACTGTGGCCGTCCCACCAGATGATATGGTTTCAGCCGCCCTCTCAGTTTTTACCGACCTCTCAGAAGTATGTATAATTGATGTTGCTGCACTTCTCTGCTCTGTAGTCATGTCATGCTAAATATTTGTACTTTTTCATCTACTTCTTTCAGATATGCACCCGGTGTCCTTTTGACAATGGAGTTTTGGATGGCCTGCTTCTCTTACTGTGTGAGTTTCTTTCTCAGGTAAATACTTTATACTCGACATTGTTTCATCTTGATTTACTTCTTACATTGTGTAATGTATTTTAGGTTCATACTACAGACATTCATCTGAAACCCAGGGACTTGATATCATTTCTGTTTTGCTGTTTCACTTGGGTTTCATTTGAACATCCCTAGTAGATTGTTGTGCTGTATTCAAGCAGATATGGTTCTGACAGTTTCTCTCTAGATTAAACATTAAAAATGCTTTTCTTTGTTTTTGCATTGTATTGACTTTATAGTGATTACATGTATGGATATAATGTGTATAAATTGTACCAAATGCTGACAGTTTTTGCCAGTGGTATTGAGTTTGATTCGGCACAATTTTTTTTAAAAGGGAAATGTTCCTGTAGCCCAGATGTACATGGACTCAAATGTTTGGTACCTTTTGTGGCATCGTACAGCTCAGGCTGTGCAGGTGATCAACCCGCAGACAGAACTGCCCATACATGACATTGAGACAGCTCGAGATGCTGACAAGGGCTTCTTTTCTCCAGATTGGTCCCTTGTCTCGCCACAGGGACTTGGAGCTCTCTTACAGTTGGCAGTCATTCTGTTCACAAAGGTTAGTCTCATATCAGCAGCAGCAGCCTTGAACCACTAAAAGAATTCTGAAGGAACCAATGAAGTAATGTGAATACTGGATAAGTTACAAAACGCCCCTTCCTCTTTTTTTGTGAGCTTTGAGATTATAAAAATTAGTTAAACAATGTCTTTGAATTTAAAACTACCAAAAACAACAACTTTTTTTTTCTATCTCCACTGCAGGAGACTTACTAACATAAACTATTAATCCTTCCTTTCATTGGTGATTAGTTCATAGAGCAGATGGCCATTCTGTACTTGGTTTGATTTGTTTGCAAGGTTTAAAGGAAACTTCTGACTAATCAAACGCTCATAACTTTGCTTGCTTATTGTGCTCATTTAAATCATGTGGGAGTTTCATTTAAACAAATTTTTTTTAAATGTTGAATATTCTAGAAACAAAACCTGATTACTTCAGCTTCAGAAACACAAGGATGAAAACAGCTAGGAAGGGGGTGTGTAGATTTATTGACAATGCTTGCTTTAATAAATACAAACATATATCATTGTGACAAACAGCTTTGAAAAGTTGTACACTTTGAAGTCTGATTTTTTTTATGAAAAAACCTAAAAAAAAACTTAATTGAAAAAATAAAGCAGAAGTAAATCACTACATCTATAAGGATATTATCTGGAGTATGTAGGGAAAAATTCATTCTACTGTCTGAAAAATACAGAATGCTTAAAAGTTAGAACTGCTTTAAAGAAAGACTAGATCAGTGTCCAGCGTATTATTTACTTATTTGAAAAATGTATATATGTAATTGCTTACTTTTTTTATTACTGCATTGTGACTCTGGGCACATAAATGCTTCTGTCCATTCCTATTTATTTGGACTATTATTTCCATTACTTTTTTTTTTTCCAGCTCACACAAGAGTGCATTGCATATCTGTCCAGCCCTGAAGATGTCACTTTGCTGACTCTTGTTCATTTGCTTGACCCACAATTTCTGAGTGTCCTATCCAGAAGGTAATGTTGATTGATACAAAACTAATACAATTTTGTTAGCCTCTTCAAGATAGATGGAGAAAGGTTAAGAATTAAAACCAACAGCTATGGAGCTTAAGATTTTACGTACCAGTCAGGTCTGCAATGTAGAAGCACCAGTCAGCTGATTAAAGTGAGAATCCTTTGCTATCTTTGTAGTGTGAATAAACAAAGGTCCAATCTAGTCACCGATGTCATTCTCCAGGTGACCCAGCTGTTTTGCTTTCCATTTGCCATGGATACCAATGAGGATGTTTCATCAGAAATACTTAGGTAAGATCTGTTATGCAGTATTATCTCCTAAGAAAATTCATTTGTTTTTTTTTTTGCTGCCAAGTTTAATGGATAAAGAGATAGATATATATACACTGTGTATTCACAATAGATAAACACACCACCATCCAGGTCTGTCTTTATGTTCATGAATGGATTGTTTTACATTTTTTTAAATCAGCTAATCTGAATGATTCATTGCTGGATTCTAACCCATAAGATCTAGAACATTAGATGTCTGTGAAAGTTCTCATAGAAATTTCAGAAACAAAGTAAAGAATGGCAGCAAAGATGTGAACACATGCTGAGTAAGAATAGAGGGAGCTTTCTTGTGTATGTTTTTTTTAGGAACTAGTAGGGGTTTGAGTGAGATTTGGAAGTAAATGCAAAGTAAAACTGACTGTTTTTAAGATCTGTATTGAATTTTTATGCTGAGGATCTGTATTGAGAAAATCAGTGTACAAAGGGGCTGTTCTAAGCAGTCTTATGGTTTTTTTGTTGTTTTTTTTGCTGGTAGTTCAGAAAACTTTCACAATGTAGCACTACAAAACACTCAGCGATGGTCATCAAACGGTTCCAAATGTTTAGCTATAAAATCAGTATGACAAATTAACTAAATCATTAGAAGAAAAGAAAATATGGAACTTTCCAGAGAGAAATTGCATTAAAAAAACTTGTTCAAAAAATGTGCAATTGCTAAAGAGTTTGTCTTGAATCAGCTTTTGAAGATTGACAGATATTTTATCAACTTCTGCTTATAGGCAATTATAAGGTTTCACAGCAGTGCATTGTGGGAAGATTATTCCAAATTAGCAGCAGTTAGAAACCAGAACGAGGTTGCACACATGGCTCCTTTAAAACTTAAATATTTATGCACAGACCTGATTCTGTGAACTACAAGTACCAGCATTATCATTATTACAGTAAAAAGTATTGAGGCTTGTGCTTTTTAACCTTTCAAATGTTCATTTTCTTAAAAGTCTGAAAAACAGAACAATCAAAAATATATTCATAGTTTAATCTTTTAGTGCAATTCAACCTGCAGTGAGTGAAGGACGAAGTAGTCTGCCCTTGTTGCTCCAATCCCTGCCTGATAGTGGGAAAATTGCTCCATGAATTGTATCTAATTAAATAAAATTACTATATCTGAACAGTTTTTTGATAATTAAGCATAATATATTTACAACATATGAAGATCAAAAATTTATCATCAGTACATGATTTTGGGAAAGAAATTTTAATAATTTGTTTTATCAGACTGATGCCGGACACCAGCCACTACCTTATTACCCATTTGGGCAAATATGTTGGGATTTTCTTGACGGTAGACAGGAACAATTTATAAAAACCTCTGTTAATACTTATAAGTGAGATAAACTTTCTCTTCATATTCTTTGAAATACAGACATGTCTACATGTTATCTTGGGAGAGAAAGGTCATATAAAATAATAGACACACACTGTTCTATTCATGGCTAAAAAACTGGAATAAAATATGTAGTGCTGTATATAGTTTTAAAAATGATAGTGACTTGTCTTTATATGTTTATAGACATCACTGTTTTACAAGGTAACAGCATAAATTTTCACTGCACTGTACAATGATACAATTTTAAAATTATAGCACAGACTTGGTTTTAACTATAAACAACAGTGAACCTAATGTGAAAAAATTTGAGTAGGATGAAACTAAGCCACTTACTATCATCATCTTTTACCTTCCAGCTGCCTGGTCACACTTACTTTACTGCCCCGGCTGCTGTTTGCTTGTGTGCATTATCTGGATGTGGATCAGTTGTCAATGCCATTGGCTTTGATGTCCCGACTAGTTCTTAGCAGTCAGCAATTTGTGAGCCAATTTGCAGATGCTATTACTGAAATGAAGGTAGGTTCCAGTGCAGTGACTCAACCATTACCATCCAAAACTGAAGGATTCTTGCAAAGTACATGCTGGAAATATCTTGTTTTAATGTTACGATGCATACCCTTTAAAAGGAACTATGTTACGCAACAGCAAGAGTGAAACCAACCAACAAACAACAAACACTAATGACTTAACTTCCAAAAAATATATTATACCCAACAGTGATATTACAATCCTATCACGGACAGTTAATAACAGATCCAGATATATGTTACTCACAGGTATACCCAGCAGTGATATTATTACAATCCTATCATGGACAGTTAATAGTTAGATCCAGATATATGTTACTCACAGGTAACTAAACTCAATTCAACACTGTAATACAATAAATAGGGTAGCCAATACAAAAATTTATCTGAAGTTTCTGACAGTCAAAGCTCCTCTGGATATGGTCCCTCTGGTTGCTTGGTTGGTTGGGAAATCTGTTGTCTTCTATCTTATTTTGAACGTCCGTTACGCGTACTGCTTGATATTCACTTGTGGGTTAACAGTTCTTCCAAGAAAGGGTCTGGTAGGTCTTCTGCTGAGAAAGGGTCCGGTAGGTCTTCTTATATAGAGGATCATTTGCATGACAACCAACGTAGATGGACAGAGGTCAGTGTACCTGGTTAACACCTACAAAGTGTTATTGGCAGGACAATGGACATAGCTGGACTGAGGTTAGTGTATCCGGTCAACATTTATAAAAGATCACTGACACAACGATGACCAGACCCAGCCTCCCAGTGTCCAGGCACCACAATAACAAAGAGTCCCACCAGAATTTCCTATCATTCACACACAAACCAGTTTCATGATAAAAATAAATTTTAAAAAAATCACACACACACATCCAGGCTGGTAACATTGATAAAAAAGGTTATGGACAATTGTGAGAAACACCTGTAGACTCCCTATTAGAAAGATTAAGAGAAAAAGATAGACACCAACACCTAAGGAATACATACGATTAAAATTTCTATCCAAGGTAATCTCAGTTTACACTACTGGTTCATATCTCTCTTCCTGAGAACCTGAACAGATTTACAATGTTTCAGACTAAACGAAGGTGCCCCAGAAATCACAATTCCAACCTTCAGCATCATATCAAAGTGCTTTTATTGTTTCTAAGCATGTGAGTGAATGTCTTTTTTTTTTTAAGTAGCTACTGATGCTGGATGATGTAACACTATAGCAGCTTTAGATCTCATTATACTCGAGACAACTTATTACAGCACTATATTGTGGACATTGAAGAAAAAAGTTTATGTACAGTTTGTGCTTTCAGTAATTATTAGTAAGATTCTTTTTTAACTAACAGAAGGATGGATATGACTGTCTTTAGAAATATATAGAAAAACTAAGAATCTTTACAATTCTGATTTACTTCATAGCTTTGAATTAATTTATCATAAAATTTATGTTTTTTTATTTATCAGTGTTGGGTACATAATACTTGAGTTAGCTTACTGCTTTGCTGTTTCTCTTCACATTTAATTGCAATTCCTTTTTACAAATCGTTAAACCTATTTAATTTTCCTTCACCAATTTCTTTCATGTGCTTCAGTTTGAGGTAAGTAATTACTTTTATTTCTTTCATGTTGTTTGGTACAATTGATTAATTAGTACAGTATAAATTCATCAATAAATGAGTCTTATAATCACGGTCATTGATGTAAATGAGCAATGCAATATATGCTGGCTTGCTTCTGTTTACTTCATAAAATCTTATATAAGTGCTTCTGTACTCCTTTTTCCTTTTTGTATTTACTTGCTTACTACTAATGGCTTGAACCTATCTGCAGCTTTCCAATCAATCTGATGGACAGTAACCATCTGGGATCCTTTAAGAACACTGCATAGAGGCCCAGATCTGCAAAGAGCAATGGCTATCTAGTCTTAGTCTTGACATATAATTGTGTTTATTTTGTACAGAGATTAAGAGTCAGTGTACCAGAAAGGTCAAGGGACCTTGGACTTTATGGATGAGATTTGTGTTTACACTAAATATTGATAAATTTTAAACTGAAGAACAAAGAAAAGCGACGATTTTAAAATGACAGTTACACCTTTCCACCCTACTTTACTTGCAGGTGGATGGAACAAACTTTACTACTCAATGTATTTCTGTTGTTTGTTTGTTTTTTTAAAAAAAAACAAATTTAGATGCTGTTTCTACTAATAATTTCCAAGTTTTTTATTATTATCATTGTTATTATTTTTTAAATATGCCTAGGCTGTACCATTTTTACAAAAAGCTGTCCAGCCACCCAGCCCTACATCCACTGTGTGTGACACCCTGACTCTATGCAGTCATCTGGTACGAAGTTCATGTGATCATGAGTCTCTTGTTGATGCCGTCCTCCAAGGAAACAAAGGTGAGATATAAAATATTTTTTGGTGTGTTTTTATTTTCTTTTTTTGCTGGTATCTTTAAAATTATTAAAAGTTAGATTGTAAGACTAGATTTGTGATGTTCCAAAATAATTATACATTATCATGTAGTTTTAAAAACTTCATGCCTTTCTTAAAAACTATCTTTCTCACAATGATTTTGAAGCATTTCTCATTCTAGAAGCTTTTGTTGTTGTTATTATTATTATTGTTGTACTATGCTTGATTTTTAGTTATTTACTTGGTATGCCTTTTATCCAGGTGACTACAACCTGCTTGGTGATCTTTTGTCTCACGAAAATCCTACCATTAAATCTCGAATTTGCAGTTTACTTGGGAACTTGATGAAACATACTGACCGTCTTTACACTGTTTTTAATGAAAGGTTGGTTATTTATTTTAAAATAGTCAAAGATTATATTATAGAAATGATGCTTGAAAATGTTTTTAATAATTCATTCCAGTTTGCTTAAATGTGTCACTGTTTAGCTGTGTGATGGATGGCCTGCCTGACTGGAGGTTCTCACAATGCTGCAGAAACTCTCTCCCTAAGTTTTCCAGGGGTCAGCAATGTTTCCCTCACATTCCTGGGTGTGTCTATGTATCTAATCTATTATAAGTCGCATGCTTAACTTGTTTTTGTTTTCATGTTTGTTAACCCTCTCACTGACTGAAACTGCTAAGGGACCCTTCTGAATTTGTACTAAACTCTTTTAACAGGACTGCTACTCATTATAACACTTCCAGTTTTATCATATCAGAAATATTCTGGCTTAATTTAAAATATTTTTAAAATCAAGAACAAAACCAGAATATTCCAAGTTTGGTAATATGAGATAATGTACTGTCATTCCAGATTGTGAGCCCACTATATGAAAACACTGTTGTTGCATTTTCACACTTTTTGTCAACCAGCAAAAATTCAAATGAACCACATATCAGAACATATTACTAATTGTAATGTGAATGATGACTAACGTAGTTTGAGATTCTGTTCAGTAACTTTTCAAAATTTGCTCAATCTCCCCATTTTTCTTTCATGTAGTTCCATAGCTGAAGGACATAGGTTTGACTTATATCTTTGACACTTCAATCTAGTTTATCCATAATTTTAAAGAGGTTCAAATCTGGAGATTGAGGATGGGGTTAGTTCCAGTTTTTCCTAGCAGGGTATTATGTATTAACCTCAGATTGTAAACCACATCATATATCAACAAATGGTACCCTGAAGAAATTGTGTGGTGTTGCAGAACATTGTGATATATCTCTCTTTTGGAGAATCTCATCAATTTTTAAGAAGTTACCAGCCAAATAACTAGCAAAACAACTCGGTATTTTTTTTACCAACATGCTTAACTGTAGAGAAGATGCACCTCTCCTCATACTTATCTCTGATCTCTCTTCTAATATTCTATTGATCTACATTGTACAGAACCAAATTTACATTCCTGCTCACATCCAACCACAATATATAGTTCTGATGTTGTTTAACCCAGGCAGACACTTTTTTGCTTCTGACCACATTTAAGCAAGGGACTTACTACTTCTAGCTGCTATTCAGCCAATCAATTAAGCTTCTCTTAACAATCTATCATGATAGATGTTGAAATGCTGATTGTAGAGGAATTGTCGTTAACAGTTTATTGGCAACCTGTCAAGAAAGGGTTTGCTCTAAACCTTCAAACCAGCACTTATCCCCTGTTCCATGGCTTTTTTTTTATTCCTTGGCCCATGGCTGAGTCTGTAAATATTTGTTTGCACACCACCATGTGTAACTCCAACTTCCTCTGCTTTCTTTTGGAAGTTTGAAAGCTTATGATGGGCAATGATGTAAAGCTTTGTTTCTTATTGAATTTTATTTGTTGGTGCCATTTTCATTTGCCAATCAAAGCAATAATGAGGTCCATTAACATTATACAAAAACATAGTATAAGCTAAAAATAATTCATATTAGTAGTAGAAAACAATATTGGATGAACACAATAACATTATTTTTTCAATATTACTCAATTTAACATGAAAAGAAATAATATTTTGCATCTAATTATGCAGAAAGCCTGAAATAATAACAATGTCACAATTGATGGTTCATTGTTTTAATGTGGTTAATCACATTTTAATGGCCTTTTCTGGAATAATACGTATATTAACGATAAATGTGCTAAAAAGAAGATAACTTATTTTCAAGTTGCTTATAATTTTGACAGCAGTTGTGTATTAGAGAAAATATTGACAGATTTTGTACTGTGTTAATGTGTCAATAATTGATTACCAATATTAATGCCACTTTCAGACAAGGCATTATTATTCTTTAATACAAAAATTAATAAAAGCACCAATATATTTTTATCATAATCTTTACAAATTTTAAAATCTGCATAAATATTCTTAAAAGAACACAGTAAATTCTTTAATTTACTTTGATACATAGAACCAAGAAGTTTCTAATAGAAAAGGATTTTTAGTCACCGTGTTGTTTTATTTCCCCTGTTTCTGTTAATTTTATGTTATAATTGAAGAATAAACAAAAACACCAATTTAAATTGGATCCAGCCAGATAGCAGTTTGTACACAACACTCCTGCCTTGACCTTCGGCTAAAGATAGCAGAGTTGACGGTCTCATTAGGCTTTCTCCAAACCTAAGTGTGATATCCAGATGTGAATTGTTCAAATCTTCAGTCATAAAACATGAGTACACACTACCAATACTCAAGGGTCTTACCAGATGTTCTCTGACCAAACCTTTTGAAGCATTTTCCTTTTGGACAGAAGGGTTTTTTTTTTTACACGCTATGCTCTCAATACAGCCAGGTCACTGACATGATGATGGACTGTTTTTAAAGGCCGAGTATCAAAAATATCTTAAATGATGAACGCAGATGTGGTGAGTAATGGCATGTTCTTGCTGTGTGTCACTGTTAAAAGTCTTCCGGGTCATTTTTCCAAAGCACTGACATTAGTCTCACTGAGCTTCAGAACAATATTAGCTGCAGATCTTTGACATTATTTTCACACTCTGAATGACCTACAAGCAAGATAACATTGAGTAATTGGAGAAATATTGGGGCATGATGACAGTGCACACTGGTTATCTGCCTACTTAGACATTCCATTTATACGTAATCACACCTGACATATTTAAATTTTGGTCAGGTATATTCATTTATGGGGATGGCCAAATTAATTGGCAGGATACACTATATTTCCAACATTATCTCATATATACTTAATTTTAGGTTCTGCTTTGGTACTAGCACACACCCCCATCCCATTTTGAAACCTTTCAGGGCTTTATTTAATGTAAACTTTGACAAATTTTGATGTATTATTGTTTTTCTCTTTCTAGGGTCAAATTATTTCAAGAACTGTTGAAATGCCTGGAGCATGATGACCCAAATGTGAGAAAGGTAAAGCTAATTAAACTACCCTTTTGTCTCCTAAATCATTCAATTCAAGGTAAATAAATAACTTGCAATATTTAAAGCACTAATAATGTTTATGCTTAGAGAAAAGTTTAAGTTGTGTAGCTGATCATATCTGAACAATGACTGTTGAACAAACAGGCTCATTCTTATTTTCATGTTGATAATTTGTTATGTATTTAATAGAGTAGGTAAAATGTTAACCCACCTCTTCTATTCAATTTTCAGAGTGTCACGTATGCTGTTGGCAATGCAGCCTTTCACCACAATTTGCTTCATCCCAAATTGGTTCCTTCTGTTCCCATTTTAGCAAAACTGTTAAAAGATCCTGTCAACAAAACCAGAGCTAATGCTGCAAGTAAGTTCTGGTAAAGTGCTCCATATATATCTGTATCCTTTTCTTATTTGATTTCTTGATAACCATATGCAACATCAGGATGTCAATCAAATTAAGTGCCCATTGTGAGCCGTTAGACAGTTATTATTAATTAATAGTGATTATCCTATTTCATTTACTGTAGGCAAGAAGTTTGATAAAAGCAAATTGAGAGTAGCAATCCATATTACTCTGGAACCTGTCCCCCAAGTGTAGTAGATACTTACTATCCCTATTAATTGATAGGAAAGTCATACTGTAGATTAAAGGGTTAATTGGAAATAGACCAAGTGGTTTGTTTCAGAGCCAACTCAGGCCACAAAATATCTGCAATTAATAATCCTGATGATGACAGAAAATGATCACTGAAGTATAGGTTTAGAAATTCAGTTTAATAGTAGGATGTACGTAAAGTTTAATAAATCCTTTAGCTTTGATTTTATTTTTAGGTGCTTTTGGGAATCTTGGTCTATACTCTTCTAATCTTTGTCCTGAAATGGTTGAACACAACGTGGTACCAAGGTAGGGAAAGGTTCATTTATCGATGTGTAACTCCAGATTTTAATATGGTAGTTTTATGTAAAGTGAAAATGTAATTAATTTTGAAGAAGGATGCAACATAAGATTGTAATTTATCATCACAGCTTAATTTCTAAGTGTTTGTAAAGGAAAACTGAGACTTGATTAACATATCTTGTGATAACCTATCGTTTTTTAAAATTTACATTATTTTTTATTGTTATTTTTACTTGATTTTTCTGTGTGCACATGTGTGTGTTTGTTGTTAATGTTAATTGCCAGTTCTTGTTTAATTGCCTTTTTAAAATTCAAACAATTCATAATATTGTTGCTGACTACATTATTTTAAACCAGAAACATGAAAGTACATGGATGATTCTTTCACTCTGAGATGGGGGTTCATTTGGAATCCTCGGTCACTGAACTGCAGCTGATAATATTTTTCAGCCTTCTGGACCTGGCCTGCCAAGACCACCAGATGACAGTTCAAGTCAGTGCTCTTGTAGCACTTCGGTCTCTGGTAAAACACGAAGCTGTCCGCAAGGTAACATTCACTACTACTAGTGCTCTGTTCTATTCACAAAGGGGCCCAATCCTCAAATCTGTTGAAAGGTGTCTTTTTAATTCTTCAAGAAAGAAATTCAACTTCAGATAAAAATATGGTTTCTCATCTATATCAACTCTTAAAATCACTTCAAGTGAATACAATTCTTCTACTACTAATAATTCACTTTTTTGCCCTTTATAAAGCATTTTATATTTTTTTAAATCAGAAAAGTGATCAGCAGTTACTCACTTTCTGGTGGTTAGCATAAATTTGATAGTTCTTTTTTCTGAAATGTTTAGAAATATTTATTTGTTTTAAGTTCAGGAAGCCTTTATTCTTTAGCTTCCAAACTATCCAAATGAGAATAAATCAGGCTGAATTTTTGTAAAAAGTACTTAATCAAGAGTGATTACTGTACATTAAATCTCCTTAGTTCTGATGGAAATCTACACTAAAATGTCACCTATAATATTGTTGGTCACCAAAGAAAATCAGTGTCACTATTAGATCTTTTGGTATTATAAACTCTCTCTTTTTTAAATTCATGTACCAAAGCAGATCAGTTTTTACTCTTGTTTTTGTCCAAATTTTCACTTGAAGAGTTTTTACTTGTTTCACTGATTTCACTTTGACTGGAATCATTACTTTCAGTGATTTCAGTCTATGAAACATCAAAGCTTTTTATTCTTGAGAGTGCCATGTATAAGACTGCCAGTGTTGGTGCTTTTCACTTTTCCTTTGTGGAAAAAGTATCTCATAGGTGGCACTTTAGTGTACCAGTTTTTAACAATATTTTTCACTTGTCCATTATGCAGGTCTTTGTCTCTCTTAAATACAATAAAGAACCTTAAAGTCAAACCCAACAATATTGTTACAAGTTTTAATTAGTAACATAAATCTAATGTTTATTGTCAATTAAAAATGTAGATTCAGTATTGTTTAGTGACTATTACCGATAATACTTAAGACATTTTACTGGTGGTCATTTCCAAACTTACCTCTAAGTTGAGCAACAAATTAACTTCACTTTTGCTTTTTTTTTGCCTTGTTTATCTAATGTTGTAGCTCTTTATTACTATTTGTCTGAACAGTTGATGGTTGTCTACAATGCTGCTGATTTGTTGTCTCGGCTAATGGCATCTGTCACTCCCCGAACACTTTCCACCCCCGTGAGTCATGAGAACATTGAAATCTCACTTGCGGCAGCTCCCCAACAGCAGTCATCCAATGGTATGGTTCATCACTGCAATAGCCTTATCAGTCTTCTGGATAAGGAGAGGTAGTAAAGGGAAAATAACTGAGACTGTATCTAAATGCATACAGTTACAGAACAGTGTCTGAAATTGCAGTTTTATGAAATTTCTAAACTTAAACAATTGTGAAAGTTTAGATGAGATACTAATATAAAGCATCTCAAAAAACTTCTGTATTACTAAATGATCCTGATTTGTTTTTAGCTTACAGTATTCTTAATTGATTTATGTACTATAATATTTCATATCTGAGATCTCTGTACCAGAAACATTTTATTGAATAGTAACAGAAAATGTTAATACACTACACTTCAGCTCTTAAAGTACATACATTACTTATACTGGGTACTGACTGGAAAATTTTTGTCAAATTTACCATCTACATCATTATTGTTTGTGAAAAACAGCAGCAACATATATTTAGATTCTTTATCAAAAATTTTAGATTAAGTTCATTTTTTGTACAGAGATGTTAATAAAGTGGTTAGATAGTAAAATTGCTCAATATCTTGCTGTATTATAAACCCAGCAGATTTCTTGTGTGAGAGTTTATACTACCAACATTCCTAACTAAAACCTTTAGCATTCATTTTTAATGGAATCATACATAAAGTTGTATACCTATTTACCTTTTGTTAACCTGCAATAAGTGTCATACAGTATTTTTCTGTTGTATTTTAGCAAAATATATTTGGTATTATTTAGAACTTTGGTTAGCAAAATAGAAAATATTTAAATTGTATGTGATAGCCAAACAATTTAAAATTCATTTCTTATTTGGTAAAGAAATTTAAATATAGATAGTCAGGAGATGGGTAGGAAGTTTTAAAATGTATAGCCTTTCTCTTTCATGAAATTTTTCTTTTTGTCATTGTTTTTTTTTATAAAGAAATTCATCCATTTTTCATTAACAAATCAACTACTTTACATCAGATGACATACCAAAAATAATGTTCACATGTGTAAATATTTCTTTTTTAATTTGTTTTTATTGACCTTTTTTTTTCAAGGAATAATCAAAGAATAAACAAACATATTATGAAAACAATTATAAGGAATTGATTAGTATCTTTTCATTTCTCCCTTCTTAATTGTAGACACTATTTTAGTGGAAAATTTGTTCCATATAAGATACTTCACCATAAAGTAAATGTTCCTAAAGTCTTATTAGCATTTAGCAATGTATGTGAATTTGTTCATGAAAGACTGAAAGTCGGGTGTCTTACACACCGGACCACTCTTTATTTCTTTGTCCACATCTTGATTATCAGCAATCTACTAGGCAGATCTTTTTAAAAAATTTAACTATTTATGATTATCATGCTTTTGTAGATTAAACATTTAATAAAAGTTTAAATGTTATGTTTTTAGTGGCTGGACTTTAAACTAGAAATAAGATATTTAAATAAAGCATTATTATAATTACTACTACTTTATTCCATTAAAATGAATAACAAGGTCACTGTTAAACAACCCAATGAACATTGTTTGCTTGTGCACTTGATCCTAACAAATGCATCTCATAAATGTGCCAGTTAAATTAAACTGTTGTTCTGTGACTGCATAGACTTTCTCTGAAGATGTTAATGTTTGACCGTCAGTACTCTTGAAGAGAATGAAAGGTGAAAAAATTGAAGCTTAGGAAAGAGAAAATTGGTTGCATGAAAATAGATTTTAAAAGAATTATTTTTTTATTATGCAATTTGTTGTTGTTGTTTTTTGTAATATGTCACTGCATCCAGTTTTGATGTTAACTTTTTTGTAACAGATTTATATACAAAAAATGTTTAAATTATGTACTGAACACTGTTTGAGCTGTGTGTGTGTGTATATATATATATATATATATATCTTTTTAGTTCATTCTAGAGATAAAGATTGGTGTATTAAATGAGAAGCTTACATGATAAATGGAGATTGTCATGTTACCTTCATAAACAATGTAGATTAATGAGTAATATTTTCTGAAGAACCTCATATGATGTTCTTTCATGGATATAGAGAATTTTAGCACTATATTTTTATCTGTGAAAATCCATGACCTGCCTACCATTACCTCAAAATGTTTTCATGCAGCACTTATAAGTGGCAGATTCCTATCTTTATGTTATCTTTTAACTTCTGTTAGTTAGAAAACCTTTTTAAGAAATTCAGTTGCAAACCCGAGTTGTGCGAGTATTCAAAAGACTCCTCAGAGCTTTATTGCTGTGTTGCCACAAATTACACAAAGGCAACTTGTGAAAAGTTTGTTCATATACAGTTAATTTAAAATCTTTGGAAAATAGTTTCTAACAACCTATTAACCTGAGAACCACCACCACTTTTTCTGACTTCAAGAAGGTAGCTGTGGATAGATACAAGTAAATTTAAATGTTAAACATAACCAAAAATGTTGAATCTAACAGCAACTTGTATGTTAGTGAGAATTTCAAACTTTTAAAATATTTGTATGAAGCTGGCAGAGGCTTGTGATGGACAACGTCCTGTAGCAACTAGCCACAGCACTACACCCTGTCACCAGGGGTTTTCTCCAGTGTAGAGATTGGCATGCAGCAATAAGAAGTTGTAACTGGTCACAAAACATTTAATTAATTTATGTTACTCAGGGTGGAGTCGGCAAAAAAGCTTCTTTTGGAGGGAAAAGTTAGATTTATATCAGTTTGACCCTTAATTTAAAGGTGTACAAAATAAATGTTATTCCCTTTTCTTGCCATTGTTTCTCTTTGCTTATTATTATTCTTGCTAATCTACATTCCGTCCAGTAATTGTGGTTTACTTTGTATAGATTTTATTTAGGGTGATCATGTTCTGTTTACCTTGTATTGAATATTTTTAATCAATATGTTAATAAATTTAATTTAAACTAGTGTCCACTCTGTTTTTTTTTTTCAAATTCTTTAGAATTTGTCCAGTAGTTTGAACTATTATGACTCTTTGGGCACTATTCTAGGAATGAGTGTGTATGAGAGAAACAAAATTTATTAAATAATATTCAAGGTGAAGTTTTTTGGTTGTGCACTCTGTCACCAAGAGCCATGTCCACTTGATGTGACTTATGGGCTAAATAGTTGAGCCTAGTATTTCTAAAACAGCTACTAACACTAAGACTTGTTCTTTTAACTTAGCCCAAACTAAAAACATATTTTGTAATGACTAAGTTATATTATTAATTTCAATGAACTTCAGCAATTTTTTTACTTTTCATAATTTTCAAACATGCCTCAGCTCTCCTGTCAAGAAGATCATAAACAACTTTGTTTGCATCAAAGTTGTGCAAGATAGTAGGCTGTATGAGACTGAATATCACTACTACTACTACTTTCACTTCAGAAGAGCTCAAAAACACAAGATGGCAGTATTCAATTAATATGGTAATTTGGTTAGTAATTTTAGCATCGAATGTAACCAGATAATAAATAGTGGTAGTTAAAACTGTGTGGAATCCAATTTTATTTTAATGCTTATTTTGGAAGAGGAAATATCTGAGGGCAGTAAATAAGAAGACAAGTTACTGTCCAGAGCATAGAGTTAGTGTATTTATGCAACTAGACCCTCTACTCTGTTGGAACAGACCACCACTTTCATGCATCAATCACTCTATTACTAGAGAAAAACATAAAAATCATATCTGCTTCTGGATTTACCCGTTTGAAACACAACTATTAAGTTATGGCTCTAGGAGTTATCTATCCTGAATGAAATTTGGCCAGGTTTAACACAGATGTCACATTTGAATTTCTAGCATTAGTAATTATTCTTGCTTTCTTTGTGGAGAATATTTTCTGAATTATCATCAGAGAAGATTCCACCCTCCCTACTTTTCACCCCCATTCAGTGATTAGTATTGAATGGCAATTTGTTTTCTCACACAAATGTATTTGTAATTATGGCTTTAGCATGCTATTAGTTTAAATCTTACATTGCTTGCTTTTGTAGTGATTAGCATGAAATAAAACCAAGAGAACATATTGAATATACATAAACTGGCAAACTTACCATGATTAAATGGCATTCACCAATGAGTGTATTATTTATCTTTGCTTGAAATCTTGAAAGCATTTCTTATTAGTTTATCTTTAATATGGAAAAAGAGAGAGTTGTAGTTTGGAATAGTGATCATGCTAACATGACAGCCAGAGGATCTAAATGGACCATCAAATCACAGAAATATTTTGTATTTTGTTGTTTTTTTTTCTTTGTGTGGTTTCCAAGTTTGGTGATTGGTGATGAGATTTTACTATAATTTTAATCAGCCATCTTGTGACAATTAAGCATGCTAAGCCAGTGATATCCACGTTGTACATTATCCACCATATTCACTTAAATCTCATAAATACTAATCCAGAAACATTTTATTAAGTCAAACAGGTGAATTTATCATACCGGAGCAATGACCATGTCTTTGGAAACTCCAGTATTTATGTTTCTGAATAGTTTGTTGCTTTACTAGGATGAAAGTATTAAACTAACTTTTTTCTGAAATGGAAAAGGTCTTTTTTCAAAATATTTAATTGTTATTGATTTTTTAAATCTGGCTTTGTCCTTGTATACTTTGCCCTTCATTTCAACTTTCCTTAGCAACAAAATTTACAAACAGCAGCATTGATTGACAAACACAGTGATCACTACACATACTATATAATCCTATTTATTACCTGTTATGCCCTAACAACTAATATGACATTCGTAAGTAGTTTATTAGAACAGAAATCCTTCGAAAGAACAAATGGGCAGAGGGAGATAACTGCTCTTAACGAGTAAATGTTTCATTATTCTAGCATTATCTTTAATCAAATAAAATGTCATCGAAAGTTGTTTTTGCCATAACATTGTGTTTTATTCTCATTATGCAACACCAAGAAAGTCTTCTGCCTTGTTGTGCTGATAGATAATGAGGCATTAAAAAAAAAAAGAAAGAAGAATGTTGCATTCAAAAGTGTGTATTTAAGAACAAGCAAGCCTGGATGCCATAAGTGTAGGTGTAACCTTTCAGATGTGGTCTCTCCATAATAAATCGTACTTCGCACTTACATCGGTGAGAAACCTCATGAGATAGACAATTGAGTATTGTATAAAGCATTTTATTTATTATTAGACAAGTGCTGCATACATCAGAACCTGGAGAAACTCATCACGTAATCCTTATGACTTGGTCAGTTATCTAAAATTAATCCACACATTTTGACTTGTACAGAGAAGATATTTTATTAATACATATTGAGACAAATTGTTTTCCACCCACTTGTTGAATAGATCAGAAACTGTTAGGAAAAGCACAAGGAGATAGTGTAACTCTCTCTGCATATGAAGTCTCGCATAAGCAAGGCCTTTCAAATGTAACTTTTCTCTACCATACACTTAGCTTGAGGATGCTATACAAATATGACTCTTGTAACAAATTCTTTTTTATGAGTTTGATATTTCACTGAATTTTTAGTCATATTTAACAGAACTGGATATTTAAACTGTCTCTTATAGCAGACACTGTCTGTAGTAGACTAGAAGTGGACTGTTGCATTATATTTACTGATTAGTTTTTGCTGAACCAAAAATTCCTAGTTTCAACTTTAATAAAGTAATCTCATGACTTGTATATTCCACAGATAATGGGCTTATTTAAATGTGTGATCTCTATTCTCTGCAAATAGTTTTAGCCATCAAATGTTTTGTTAATATTTTGGTATTAAAATAATGAAGGAGAAGGGAGAAGTTTCTTGAGGTCACAGAAGTCATTTTTGTAAGTTTCTGAAGTATTTTTAAAATAGAAATGAATATATTTTTTAATCATCTATTAAAACATAGTTTTAAGATATTATAGGAAAAAAAACTGCAGAGAGATATTCCACATAATATTGAAAGTAAATGAAGCTTTCTCAAATTGTTTGATTGCTTTGGTCAGGAGATAAACAGATAGAATGATGTGCAGAGATGGTTGTAGTAAAATATTCTATATATCAATCTATAAGTGCATACAGGCACATGTATATTAGCTTGTGACTTAGAAAATATGTACATTACAAAAGGTTTACCACCAGTGGTATTCAAATGGAACCCAGCCAGACAGCATCACAGCAATGCTATCTATATCTCATTTGAACATCCCTAGTAAAAGTTAATGCCAGAACTCTAATGAAATGTGGGTTATTTCAGTTTTGAGTCCACATTTATGACTACCAATGTATATAACATTTTTAAAAAGTCAAAGACTGCACTTGTGTGTTGCTATTAAACATTGTGTTTAATTGTGTCAATATACTGTACCACAACTGAAGATTAAAATACCAGAATACACAAAGGGATATTTAAATGAAACCAGGTTAAAATAGCATCGATTTAATGGTATCTGGCCAGGAATGCCCTTATAAGAATGTGGTACCATTCCTACTAATTAGATCACTTTGTAGAAAATTGGTTCTTTTCTTTTTTTTCATAGTTGTATTTTTTGTCCTTTTTAAAATTCATCTTCAATGATTTAGATGCCTTTGAATTACTATTTTTTTTTTTTTTACCTTATTTCATCCCATTTATCTTTTTTTTCTTTCTCTCTTTGTGTGGTACATGCGTGCAGGTGCAAATGTAAAGTTTGTGTATATGTGTTTATCTCTGAGGAGAAGGGAATGGAGTAAGCTGGAGCTGTGTGGAGCAAGCTCCTGGTGTAGGCCTAAAAGGCCGTGTTACCCAATTTTAACAGAATCCACATGACAGTTACAGTAAACTTACTACAATCCCTCGTACTTGCCGACTTTTCAAAATTCTCAAGAGGCAGATTTTGTGAGACTCGCAGCAAATCAAGCAACTTACAAGCAAAACTGGTTTAAAGCCCATCACTGGTAAATGCCCCCCATGCATTCTTTGATTTTGTCATTTGTTTTCAATTCTGCAGGTCTCAAGATATCATCATATTTTCATTTTTGTAAATTTCACTTAATCTTTAAAACAATGTTTTATTACTTCCAGAAAACAGGTTTGAGGCACCAAATGTAATATATATACCGGTGAGGGAGTAATTTCTTTGGCTGTCCTTTTTATGGCTTTACTCTTACTAAGTTGACGAATTAGTTTAAATATGTATTTGTTTTCATTTCTGATGACCTCATACATCACCTTTAAATATTGCTTTCAATTGATAAATAGGTTGTTCAATTTCCTATGTTGATTGGAAATATTAAATGAACAAGTAAAGACAGTTTCTGTCAATAAATAACATTCTATACAGCTATCTTGTTACATTTCAATCACAAATACAGAACATGTTTGAAAATGATTTACTGTAACAATCACAAATGAAAATGAAAGAGAAAGACAGCTACTATCAAAAATAGCACACACACAATCTGGAATAACACAAGAATTTCAATGATTTGGGCAGGGGATCCACTAGCCAAGGCATTTTTAGATTTCAAGCTAAAAGGAAAAAAAAAATTATAATCATTCAGGGAATTAAAGCATTTCATAAACGTCAAATGTAAAATAGAGTAGGCCTACCTTGCAAAATGCATCTGTTTTCGAAGTACATTTGGTGACCCGAGGAAATTATTTCCCAAGATGTCTGGAATGTGCACTCGTAGCTTTTTCTCTTCGCCTCAGTTACCAAAGAAGCCATTTTGAGTAATCACAGTAACAATCATGCTTGGTTTAGAACAATAAACCTGATTGGTCGCCTTATTTTTATAATTGGTTTCCATTGGCCAAGAAGAAAGCAAAGCCTGATTTCCGGTATGAATCACATGCTTACTCAACTGATTTTGCTATAGAGACTAATCGATTGGCTGACGTTTACCGGACAATTTTGAGTGTATGAAAAAGTTAATTATAGTCACGCAAATTGGTAGACTTCCAGGAAAAAATCGATGTACATGCCTAAAATCAGTAGAAATTACCAACCCGATCTCCTGATCGAGTGAAAGGTCTAAATTCGGGAGACTACCACCCAAATTGGGAGAGTTGGTAACTTTGATCCCTTATTACCAGTAATTAGACACCGATCACTTTGGAATGTTTGGTGAATTTGGTATTTTGTTAAATACTTAGGAAATTGCATTCATATTTATAGTATCTAAAGATGAAAATACTTCCTTCTTATGTTGAAAGTGCATAAAGACTTGATGGAAAAGGCACAGCACCGGAATTCTTCAAATATCTTAATATTTTAAGTTTTAAAGAGATAATGAAATTTCGTTTTCATTTTGAGAAACTGATCACTTATAAATAATTATTTTAATATTATTTGTATTGCACAGATATTGGGAAAGGACCATGCACATCTCTTCAACTACCAAAATCAAGTTTTTGAAATTAATTTAAAGGGTGTGATTAAGAATCTTAATGACTTTGTTGTTTCAGAATTTTGGTGGGAAAGTATTTAAAATTGGGGGCTGAAAATCTGCAGTATATATAATTGCAGTTAATTTTTTATTATTGCATATTTTTTTTTCAAATTTAATTTACACTTTCTCTCTTTTCCATATTGGTAACTACATAGATCAAGGGTTGGCAACCTATGGCCCACCAGTACTTTGATCAAATATACAAGTTAATGGCCCCGTGCTTGCAAACCATGCACTTGACATTAACCCTGCATTAATGCATAAACCCACTAATTTGTTTTCTAATAAATTGGACTTAGAATTATAACCTGGTGTCTGGTAAATTTTAATTACTGAACTCAACTGTTGCATATTGTGCAAATAATGTGCCGCCTCGGCTGTGTTGTTTATTGTGAAAATGACCTGCTTAGAGATGGGGTATAAAAGTCTTTCGTGTGAGCAGTCAGCAAAGGAGAGAGACCATCTGGTAGGTAACTTGTGGAAATCTTTTATAGATCGAATCTATAAAAGAACTTTGTGTTTATCTTCTTTTTATATTTTATTCTGTGCTGAATCACAAAGTGGCAGAAAAATGTAGAAAAGTAGATATTGAGTGTCGAATGTTCCAAGAAAAATGGACAGAAATGTATTTCTTTGTGGAATATAACAGCAACCCAGTGTGCTTCATCTGCCATGATACGATAGCTGTCAACAAAGAATATAACTCAGAACATCACTATGAAGCCAAACACAAGAAATACGGTGAGCTAGCTGGGCAGTTAGGAAATGACAAAATCAGTCAGCTGATGACAAGTTTGAAAGCACAACATTCACTGCTCACTAAACAACGCGCCGAATCACAGAGAAATACATGTGCCAGTTATGCAGTAAGTTCATTAATAGAAGAACATGAAGCTTTTCACAGATGGGGAATTTGTCAAGGAGTGCTTGATGGCTGTGGCCGATATTTTATGCCGCGATAAGAATTTATTTTCTAATATCAGTCTCTCTGCAAGAACAGTAATGCGACGAGTTGAAGAAATGCTCCTTGGTGTGAAGCACTCACTACGTGACTGCTGTGAAAGATTCCAATATTTTTCTGTGGCACAGGATGAAAGTACTGGTGTAAAAGAAACTGCACAGCTTGCAATATTTGTGTGAGGTGTCAACTCACAATTCAGAATTGTGGAAGAATTTGCTCAACTTGTATCACTCAAGGGAAATACTACTGGTGCAAGCATTCTCTAATCTGTTTTACTCTGTATAAAAGACATGAATTTGAATCTCTCAAAGTTAATTTCAGTGACTACAATTGGTGCACTTACTATGGTAGGTGAAAATAGAGGTTTTGTAGTAGCACTTCTAGAGAAATACATGCAAGACACTGGCATTCAGAACAAAATTATCAAATTGCACTATTATTCATCAGAAGGCATTGTGTGCTAAGGCTTCAGGAATGCAGGTGGTCATGAAAACAGTAAATTTCATATCTCGAGGTCTGAATCATCGATAATTCCACCAACTATTATTGAAAGCAAATGCACAATACTATGATTTACTGTACTTCTGTGAAGGTCGCTGGCTAAGCCGAGGTGCTATGTTAGAACGGGTTTATGAACTTCGTGAGGAGATTGTTATATTTTGGAGAGTAAAAAGAAGAATGCATCACAGTTCCATGATCCTCCGTGGCTCTCAAATCTTGCATTTTTAGTGGATATTATTTCACATTTAAATAAGCTAAAATTGCAGTTAAAAGGATGCAGTCAGCTAGTGAATGTACTTTACGAGCACATTATGGCATCTGAGATGAAGCTTTGACTCTGGGAATGGCAGCTTGAAAATTAAAATTTTGCTCACTTTCCACTGCTGCAGGAAAATCAACCCACTGACACTTTGATGTATGTGTCCGTTATACATGAACTAAAAACTTAGTTTTCCTCATGTTTTGCAGACACTCGGTCATACAAAGGGGATTTAAAGCCGTTTGCTACACCTTTTGATATAGAAGTGGACAGTGTTCCTGAAAAAGTTCAGATGGAACTCATTGAGCTTCAAACCAGTGAACCTATGAAATCAAAATTCCATACAGAAGGGGTTTCCTTATTGGACTTTTAACAAAAGTATGTAATGGGAGCTGGAATTATCCAAATGTAGTAGATCATGCAAAAAGATGGCATGCATATTTGGAAGTACCTACATGTGTGAGCAACTGTTTTCAAAAAAGAAGTTCACCAAGAACAAGATGCGCAAACAACTCACTGACTCACATCATCCAACTTGAAATCTGATATAGAAAACTTTCAAAAGAAAAACAACATCAAGTATCACACTGATGATATATTTTGGTAATTTCTACTATTTTATAATTTTTTTTGTTAAATTATTATCATTATTATGTAAATCATGCTTCCAACAACATGGTCCTTGCATGGATCCTTAGTTTCCTTTCAATAACTAGTGATGTAATGATAGCCCATTCATTGTTCTTATTCTCAAGAATTTATTTGGTCTTGGTTGTGTCCAGATGTCTGAGGTATTGTAATTCTTGACAGTCATACACAATATGTTTGATTGTTTCATCTGTGAATTTGCAGAGTGGACAGGTTGCATTTGAAGCTAAGTGGAGTCTGTACAGGTAGCCATGGAAAGGAAAGTATTGCAATCTCAGTTGTAATAGAATTACTTGTTCATGTATCTTACTGAGTTTGGATTTTCTTGTAGGGAATAGTAGGCTCTACCTCTTGTCTCATCTCACCAACGATTTTTCCAAATATTGAGTTGACTGATTGACGGCACATTTGAGAGAAGCTATAGATTCCTAGGCTTGCTGACGGGTCCATTTTTTTGTTGCTAACTTTGCCAGGGTGTATGTTCTTTCATTTCCACTGGTTCCCACATGGCTTGGTATCCATTGAAGTGTAACAGAGGCTTGAATATTGTCAATGAGGGTTAGGGTTAGGTCATTGGTGTTTTCTCCTTTTGTTGATAACAGTGTACTCTGTCTTGTCTTTGGAGACTTTCAGTTTCCATTTGCTCACTCAGGTGTCAATGGCCCCCATGCATCATCAGCATAAGTAATTTGAAAGCAGGGCTTTGGAATGATGGAGAGGACATCATACATCATGATATTGAAAATTGTTGGATTCAAAACTGCACCTTGTGGTATAAAGTACTTATGTGAAATTGCTTTGAGGTTTGATCAGATACTTGAATTTTAGTGTATCTTTTATTTAGGAAGCTTCTTATTGATTTTAACATCTCTTCTATTCCAATTTCTGCTGCCTTAGTGATGAGACCCTCCCACCACACCTTATCAAAGGCATCTTCGAGATCAATTCAAACTAAAATAGTATATTCCTTGTTGAACAGACCTTTGTGACACTGCTCAGTGATTTTCATTAGGGCATCAACAATTCCAGCCTTTGGTCGGAATCCACATTGTGAGTGGTGGAAGACTTGATCTTTGTGTAGTCTCCAGTTCAAGTGGGTGTTAATGTGTCTTTCAAATAGCTTCCTAGACAGGATGTGAGAACTATTGGTCTGTAAGACTCAATTTTTTGCTTATTCTGATTAGGTTTTAGCAAAGGAATAATTTTACTAATCTTCCATGATGAGGGGTAAGTTGCCTGTTTCCAGATGTCATTGAAGAGTGAAAATATCATGTCTTTCCCATTGATGGGTAAATCTTTAAGCATCTGGTTGTGGATCTTATCATCTCCAGTAGCTGAGTTGGAAAGCTCAGCAAGTCCAAGGTTGAGATCTTCCACTGTGAAGGAATGATCACTTATGTCTTTTCTATCACAGAGCAGGTCTATAGATTGGTTGATAAGACTATCTGTATCCAAAAATAATTTAGGATTGATTGAAGAATCCAAAATACTGCATTTTTTCAGAATAATGCTCTTCAAATAAGTGGGCCTGGTCTTAAAGATCTGTGACAATTTTACCCTCATGCTCCAAAGTTTGGATAGGTTAACTTGAACCATTGATAGCCTTGATTCTTTTTCAGATGATGCATGAAGGGGTATCTCAATTGATTGAGCCAACAAAATCTTTCCATGAGCTGCTTTTTTTTAGTTTGATGATTCTTCTGACTACAGCATGTTGTCTTTTGTAAGCAACCTTATCTTTGATAGTGCGTGATTTTTTCCACTTTTGCCTTACTTTCCTTTTTATTTGGCACTCTCTGACAATCTCTTCATTGCACCACGGTGTTGGAAGGTATATATGGGGTCTTGTTAGGGGATAGCTTTTCTCTGCAGCACTGATTATGCAAGATGTGACAACTTCAACTTTTTCATCAATGTTCAGCTGCTGTTTACTTGTAGATGCTAACATGCTTTTCTGATGTTCCATTTGGGGCTGTGCTTGAATGTTTCTTTTCACTCCTGGATATTCTATGCAGGTTACTATAGGAAAATGGTCAGAGTGAAGTGAATCATGAAGAACTCTCCACTCATTGACTCTGGGCACCATGTCTGGGCTAGTGATTGTGGTATCTATTGAGTCTGTTTGTCCAGAGGAATGGTTCTGGTAGATGTGTTCTTTGTTGCTGAGGACAATGAGATCATGATCATTAATCCATTCCTGTAATCTTGTACCTGACTGATTTGCCTTTGTGCTGCCCCAGTGAGGGTGTTTGGCATTAAAATCGCCAGCTAAGAGTGATCTCCTTGCATTAGGAATATGATCTAATTCTGTTGCAATGTTTTTGCAACCATCTCTTGCATATAAAGATGATGAAGCCTCTATTGATAGTAACGTTGTATCCTACAATATCAAAATATCTGGTGGATAAATTTGAGATACCTAGACTGTTTCGCACACATACAACAAACGCATTTTTTCCCTTTTTATTAAATAATGTCATTTAAAAAAGATAAAGGTTAATTACATGAATTCTCCTTTGATAAAAAAGGAAGAAAAAAAAATCTTTTTACAAATACGAATATATTTATTTAACGCGCGTTTTAAAACAGCATTTTCAGCTCGTAAAGTAGCTGATGTTAATAATAGTGATAACATCTTTAGGAGATCTCTGGAACCCATGGCCCCCCCTGGTCAATAAAGGTCCCCGACCCCTGACACGGATGAAGGAAGGAAGGAGAAATTAAGACATTTACAGACCAGACCGTGATGGCACTCGGGTGAACGAACCCCTCCTTCCTAAGAGTGCCGGGGCGTCCTCTGCGTCATAAATTACAGATGGCGGAGTCTCCTGGGGCCTAACCGAATCGTGAGTTTGTTTATACGATGTTGTTAATCTGTTTCGAGTAACCGGATTTGTTTTTCTACGAAGAGATGGTGGTATCGAGACTCCGGATTCCTCCCCCCCCCCCCCCCCCCCCACAAAACTCGAGGCCGATCCTAATTGTTGTAGTAACTAAGCGGTGGAGGTGTGGGAGAGAGACCCGCGGGGACCGTGGCCGCCTTTCTTCTCTCTTTTCGATCTTATACCGTTTCACTTTCGAAGCAAACGCTTCAGCAGACGAGTCGGTCGGATAGATAGATAAATAAATAAATAAGAAGAATTGTTGCATTTTACGAAGCGCCGTTTGTTGGCAGCATTGTGTGCCCCAGTCCACCTCGTTATCCACTCTCATGGCGTCTGGTTTTCTGTGGCAACTCTTTTCTCGACCTTGAATTCGGTATTAAAAAATCATTTCAAACTTTCTGTTAACTTTTTCCTTATCCTTTAAAATTAAAAAAAAATATATATATATACGTACCTGTATTGTTCATCTAAGAAACTATATATACATATATAAAAACAGGTTCTCGCTGAATCGAGTTAATTGGGAATGAACTTTTAAAAAAAAAAGTATTTTCATTTAAATATAAAATTGGTGAAGAGGATGCAGGAAACCGATGACGATATATCACAGTTCCTTTTGTGTGTGGATACGTCTTGCTTTTCAACCTGGACTTGTAGCCAAATGAATGGGTGAACCGCACTCTACTCGCTGCTGAAAATCTTCGTCACTGTCAGAATTACCCCCTTCTCTCCTTTCTCTCTTCGTTTTACATTTTTTTCTTGTTTTTGGTATTGACAATTTAATGATGATAAATTCAGTGTTTCATTTTTAGATGTACAGTATATATATGTTGATGAGTAACCTGCCTTCAGCCCTATTGATCAAACTCGAATTTACTCATTTTTCTTATATGCTCTTTTCCTCCTTAAATACTTTAAAATAAATAATACATTGGTATTTAAGACGGTTTTATTTTTTTTCTTCGCCTTTTATCTCCCTGTCAACTACCAGTTTCTTGAAGACTGACTGAATATGGATCTTTAAATATGGTAAACAACCAGTCATCCAACCTTGAGGGGATCTGGAGATGGTCAGATAACTGGATGGATATTTCTGAACAAGTGTTGCTGCTTATCCTACAGCTTTCTTGTCTTTTTGAATAGTAAGAACTATGCACTTTTTGGGGGGGGATTACTTTCTGAAAGACTAGCCAAACTATTGTTGGTATTATTAGACAATATATTGCAAGGATTACGATTATTATCCCTGATCAGAATCACCAGCAAAGGAGAATACAGCCAATACACTTCTTGCTTGTTGAAGGATGCTAACCATCTACCAAGATGCGATCTGAGCATATACAGACACTGAATACAGCTTCCCTGATGACTGACTCATGAACTGGAAAGTTGAAAATAAACCAATCTTGGCTTATATTGGAAAAGTTGGATAACTTGAGTTGATTATTTGGAGGTTGGATAACAGGTTGTTTACTGTATAGCAGACTATTTTTCTGCTGTAAATAAACTAATCTGATATCTCAGAAATAGTTAATTACTACTGTCTTTGCATATCAAAATCTTAAAAGATCAATTGTGTACACATTTATTAGTTTATGAAAAGTATTTATTTAAAAATAACTTTTAAAATTGTTTTTTCAGATATTTTGGTACACATTGGATTTTGTTTCAATACTGATATGAAATGGAAAAGCAAATAAAAAAAACATTCCAAAATTTTGTAAGTCACTTCTCAACTTATACTTTACGGCGAAACAAAAGCAGTTTGGGGCATTTTTGAAGTTTCTTCTAGATTTTAAATGTACATTATGGCCAGACAAGAAAGTCAAGAGGAAAGCTGGGGCTATTTCAATGAGTTGCATGGTATGAAACATCCTGTAGATCATGTCTGGGCATGTACAGAACAAAATACTTACAACTGCAACATTTGCAGCAAATCTTTTACTACTGGTTGTGGACTAAAAATGCATTACAGAACTCACACTGGAGAGAAGCCTTATAAATGTGACATTTGTGACAAATCCTTTTCTTCACCATCTAATCTGACTGTACATGTTAGGACTCACACGGGAGAGAAACCTTACAAATGTCAGTACTGTGACAAAGCATTTTCTCGTTCTTCTATTCTTACAGAGCATATAAAAATTCATACTGGGGAGAAACCTTACAAATGTGATGTTTGCAACAAGTCGTTCTCACAAATAACAAATCTTACTCGACATATCAGGACTCATACTGGTGAAAGACCTTACAAATGTGATGTTTGCAACAAATCATTTTCTTGCTTATCTGGTCTTACTTTACACTTTAGAATTCATACTGGTGAAAGACCTTACAAATGTGCTTATTGTGATAAAGCATATTCACAATCATCTAATCTTACTATACACATTAGGACCCACACTGGAGAAAAACCTTACAGATGTGAAGTTTGTAACAAGTCTTTCTCCAACATAACAAATCTCACTATACACATTAGGACTCATACTGGAGAAAAACCTTTTAAATGTGATTTTTGCCACAAAGCATTTTATCAATCATCATCCCTTACTGCACATATTAGGACTCATACAGGGGAGAAACCCTACAAATGTAATTACTGTGATAGGGCATTTTCTAGATTAGATAGCCGTACTGTGCACATTAGGACTCATACTGGGGAAAGACTCCTAAAATGTATGTATTGTGAGAAATCATTTTGTCGCTTGTCCAGACTTAGTTCACACATTATGAGTCATACGGAGAAGACATTGTCTAAAAATGAGTATTGGGATGATGAATTTTTTCAGTCATATCTTATGGAGCATAGTGGGAATCACAATAAAGAAAAACAATACAACTGTAGATACTGTGAGAAATTTTTTTCAGATTCTGAGAAACTGACTTTACACATGAAGTCTCATACTGAAAAAAGGCCTTTCAAATGTAATGTTTGCAGCAGGTGTTTTTCTTATAAATTTTCTCTTAGCGCACACTTATCTAGACATGATCTGATGTCCTACAAATGCGACTCTTGTAACAAATCTTTTTCTTCTAAGATTGATCTTACAGTACATGTTTCAAAACACAAAAAATGTACACTAAAAGTGTGCTGAGTTTTTATCTCTCTCACTGGCAGTAGTTCGAAAATGGTAATAAATTGTATTTTATTCTTTTAGTTGTTTCATTCAAACCAGAGTGTGCTTTGTTGTCATATAAAGAAATTGAGATAGAACATATTGTTTGAAAACATTGTTAGTGAAGAATTTACACTAGTATTATATACATTTATGGTAATAAAAATAAAAATAACTGCATTTTTTGTAATTTTGTTATTTTTCAAAAATATATTTTAAAATGGTAAATTTTTGTGTCACAGCTAATGTATATGACATTTTAATATCACAGTGGAAAGCAGTTTGCATTTATATGTTACTGTTTAGATGATGATTCACAATGAAATGATAATTAGCATTTTGTGTTGCAACAAGACTACTGCTATGAAGATAATTTAGATGTTTATAATAACTCTGACTGCCAGAAACACTGATTACTTTTACCACAACCTATCAGAAATAGATAAGATTTGGGTCACTTTTAAATTATATGCTGGAATCAATCTACCATGACATTTCCTCTGAGCAAATGTTGCCAATATATTAGACATACTCTAATGCACTTGTATTTGTATAGACCTATAAACATCAGCGATGACACATATCTTGAATGTTTAAAAAGGTTGTGGAAAGTCATGTTTAAAAAATACACAATACAACAAAAATGTAAGAGTGCAATATACACTTAAATTTAAAATTCATTCTTCATGAAATGAATGTTAGTGAATTTGAGTCCCATTCATAATACTTGAATATTTTACAAAATTCCTGATATCACAGATAAAAATAATCTGAGATCATAAACAAGAAGCTTCATTTCAATTTATTGACTAGGCACCAAAGTTAATTTTTTATCATTTATTATCTGTTTGCAATGATAATGCAGGGATCATCTGCCTTTTATTCCTGTTGAACAAATTTAAATGAAATGTTTGGTTATGTAACAAAATATTTCCATAAGAAAGGATATTTGGAATAATATAGTAGTAGGTGTGTTACAAAGACTTTAGTAGAAGTATAGTATTCTCTTGATATCATTAAGCAAGAACAGTTCTACAGACTTCAAAGACTACCAGCAATGATTGTTTGTAACAGAAAATCTCATCATCAAACTTAGTTTTTTATAAAAAAATTAATTAATAAAAACTCAATAACTGCCCTACAAACAAAAGTTTTTTTTTTTTTTTTTTTAAAAAGGGTAGCCAGAGTAATTCCATCTTTTCATTAGCTAAGGGATCCGCAGTATCATTCAAGACTCAAATCCTTATAAAGTCATCTGTTTTCTAATC
Source organism: Nautilus pompilius (assembly GCA_018389105.1). Lineage (NCBI taxonomy): Eukaryota > Metazoa > Mollusca > Cephalopoda > Nautilida > Nautilidae > Nautilus > Nautilus pompilius. The sequence continues at coordinate 1,031,409 of JACATO010000596.1, forward strand.
CACATCCCTAAAGTTCCTAATGACTGGCCTCAGTAAAGAAACAATACATTAGGTAGGTAGTTATACAAATGATTTAATAATTTGTGAACAGTTCCAATGATTTAGTCTGTTTTATGCATGTAATTTTTTGGAACCCATTAAATAAAATTAAATATGTCGTACTTTATGAATATAAGATGTTAGCTATATTCAGAAGTAAAAATAGATAAACATTTTGCATTTTTAATGTAGATTTTTACATGAATTATGGAAACCATTTTGGTTTTATATACTGAATTATTCATCCGGTATAGAAACCGGCTGTAAACAAGAACACAGTTATTATGCTTAAGAGTGTGTGTGTGTTGCTGACGGTCCAACCTCTCATAAGATCTGACAATATTATTAAAAGTTACTTTTGTGCAATTTGTAAAAGCTTTTCAGTATCGTGGGTTTTAATATTTTTTCGTTTCGTTTTCGTTAATCTCGCTTTTAGTTTTCTAATTGTCCAGATTGTTAGTAATTATAGATTAAAAATGGTGGTGCGTTCCTGCTTCCCGGCAGAAGTTGTGCTTACGCCACGGAGTCCTCGTCGAGGTAATTAGCCTTGTGATCCTTTTTCGGGGGAAATCTAGAACTGGGAGTTCGCTCCCGAGTTTGATGTTATTTTAGCTACGAAATGTTCCCTTCTCCCTTTGAGATATCGACTAGAGACTGTAACGATGATGCGATTAACGGGATCTGGTTGGGGGGGGGGGCTGCTGCTGCAAAACCCTGGTAGTGGTAAAAATAAAAACGATTAATGCTGCTTATTCTATCCTTTAGTCGTCTAATAATCTTTCTGATGTCTAATATGGCGTGGATCAGTTAAGTTAAATGTTATCCTACTATATTCATGCATCTACTCGTCCCCCCCCTTTTCTTTTAATATATTTCTGAAATCCAGTAATTAGAGCCATGAATATGATAACGGAGTATTTACGTGTATGTGTATATTATATATATATATAATCAGCTGGTTCGTTGTACAAACTCGTTACAATGGACCAACCAGCCGTTTATCCTTCGTATTTCCCTTGCCCTATTATGAGTGAATATATATATATATATAATCAGCTGGTTCATTGTACAAACTCGTTACAATGGACCAACCAGCCGTTTATCCTTCGTATTTCCCTTGCCCTATTATGAGTGAATAATTCTCGAATTGTTGTGCCTCCCCTCCCTTTTTTTTGTGGCTGAAAACTTTACCTTCACTGCATTAATTAAAAACGGTTGGTATTACAGACACATGCTCTAGGGCGCGTGTGGAGAGTACATTGGTGAAGGTTTGAACAGATACAGAAGTATTATATTTATTTATAATGGCAAACGGTATTAAAAGAAAAAGCAAAATAAAAAACTAAAATTTTGTTGACTCAAGAACAGATTTCTCCATCACATTAAACTGAATCATCCAAAAATACTCTTTTGCAAACATTTTTTTTTTTTTAAGTTAAAATTTGGTGGGCTGTTCAATTTTGTAACTATTTTGCTGATTGAAGCCATTTTTATTGTAAGATTCGTATTTTTTTTAAAAAAAACGTTTACACTAATAGTGGAAAGACTTGATAAATTAAAGACTCCAAATATAGACTTGGGAAAACTTATGAGATAGGGAAAAAAAAGTAGATAAGCACAGTGTTCTACATCTGATGTGGTTATTCTTCACATGAGCTAGATCACAGATTTTTTTTTTAAATTACATTTAAATATTCCAGCACAGTATTTTGAGATCAAAACAATATAGTGCTTACAGAAAATAATAAAAACTAAAAATATAGAGAAAATTTTTAATTGAATGACACTATCTACAAGAAAAAATATTTGTTTTACTTTGTTAACATTTGCATCTATCTTACAATTTTATTAATACATCTTCTTTGTTGTTTCAGATTTTTGGTAATCAGTAGAGTTTATTTCATCTTGATTTCATATCAAAACGGATGAGAAAAATATTGCTATTTAAAAAATCTTTACCCTCTTCCAAAGCAACAAGAACAGTTATTCATATTGTGAGACTCAGTTTTTGAACATAAAGAAAACGAAAAAAAAAAAAAAATTATGGAAAAACAAGAAGATTTATATGACCAAAATGATTCTCTTGTGTGGACTCACCGCAAAGAGTCATTTGTTATAAAACATTCTCCTGTAAAGCGTATGTGGACTTCTACAAAGCTTAATGTTTTTAATTGTAAAATTTGCAGCAAAACATTTTCTACTAAATATAGACTGGGACTGCATTACAAAACACACATTGTTGAGAAGCCTTACAAGTGTGAGATTTGTGACAAATCATTTCCTGCGCCATCTAACCTCAATGCACATTTAAGAACTCATACTGGGGAGAGACCTTATAAGTGTGACTATTGTGACAAAGCATTTTCTCGTTCTTCTATCCTTACTGAGCATATTAAAGTTCATACTGGGGAGAAGCCTTACAAATGTGAAGTTTGTGAAAAATCATTTTCACAGATAACAGTTCTTACAAGACACATGAGGATTCATACTGGGGAAAAACCCTACAAATGCAATGTTTGTGACAAGTCATTTTCTCGCTCTTCTATCCTCACTGAACATAACAAAATTCATACCGGAGAGAGACCTTACAAATGTAATGTTTGTGACAAAGCATTTTCTCAATTGTCATGCCTTACTACACACATTAGAACTCATACTGGGGAGAGACCCTATAAATGTAAATACTGTGACAAGGCATTTTCTCAGTTATATAGTCACACTGCTCATATGAGGACTCATACTGGCGAAAAACCCTACAAATGTAAATATTGTGACAAGGCATTTTCTCGATTATATTGCCGCACTGTACATGTTAGGACTCATACTGGGGAGAGACCCTACAAATGTCATTTTTGTGATAAGTCATTTTCTCGGTTATATAGTCGCACTGCACACATCAGGACACACACTAAAGAAAGGCACTAATATAAATAAATGTAACCCTTGTCTTCTGGGGATTACATTAGTGCATTGTGCAATTACTAGACTAGCCACTTCTGTAGTGGCATGAAATCATTTCCTCAGTTGTCTTTTGACCATATTCAAACTTAGTAATAAGCTAGCTTTTTTTTAGATTTAGGAGGAGGAAGACTTATACTTCACCCATCCCTTCTCAAATATAAGCTGCTTCCAATAGTTTTGCAAACAGCAAAATCTGGACCTGAGGCTGTTCTATGGTTACTGCTAACAAGCATTGTGAACTCTGCACCTTTGTGTGGGGGGTGGGGTGGGTGGCTTCTGTCTTCAGCAAGAAAAGGGAAGTCTATAACTGTTTAGCTGTTAGAGGAAACCCACACTGATAGACTGGTACAGAAGGGAGAAGAAATGCTGTGGGAGGTTTGTTGTCATTGAAGCTTGAACAGTCTTCAGCCACAGTGGGTTAACTGTGCACTCAGCCTGCCTTTGCCCACCCTACTAGTCATTCATTACTTAAGAGAGAACTTTGACATAAATCACCTTATTGCCAGTGATAGACAGATATATATCAATAGCTTCTGTGCCTATTTATTCTCTATCTCATTTAATACTGCAGAGCAAAGTCTGTCTAATGCAAAATGTTTTGAGTGATCAATCCAGTGCCATTATCATCTCTCTGCCTGAGTAGACATTGTTGTCCACACCAAGATGAGAAGCAGTACTCTTGCATATCTCTCTATCATACACGTAAACTCAGAATAAAATGTTAATTTTCCAAAATGCTGGTAACTACACTCGCATAAACAAAATTTTTTAGATAAATTATCTTGCATTGTTTTGATGTCTCTTACACTTGCTGTATATTTTATTCAAATTTTTGAAAAAAGAAGTACAAATATATGCTCATATAAAAAAAATTTTTTTATGGCAGTTTCTATGAATCACACTTCCCTTATAAAGTAGATAATATTTTTACTACACCATCATCACAGTTTTGAGCATATGAATCTAGATTCATATATTCTAATTTTAATTTCAATGGCCATGCTAAATTTTATAAGTTTGGGAGGAAACTTCAAAATTTCATATCAAGAATGTAATTACTGATTCTTATTTACATGAATTCTTGATACATTGACAAAGCAGGATGATTTATTATAATGTAGTGGAAGAGCTCTTGTTTCAGATTAGTGGGTACATGTTGGTATCATCTGGCTGTATGATAAAAGGGTTAACATTTAACAAGTTCTTGGAAAACTTAGTATGTTTTGTGACAACAGCAGTTTGATTGCTTTGCCTTTTTTTTTAAACAGGTGATTAAGAAGTAGAGTAAACATTAAGTAGTGTGTTCCTATAAGGGGTTACAGCCTACTTCATATAACCTTGCCATTAGTGCTTTGATGTTTACAGTAGAGCAAAGTGTGTACCTAACTGTCGAGACATTTCTCAGAAGAGGCGTTTCATTATTTTCAAGCAAGCAGACATGCTACTAACATGATTTTAGTCTATTGGTAATCTGTTAAATGCTTTATTTGTCTTTAAAGTTTGATGTGAAAGCTGGTAACTATTTCTACAACAAATTCAGACACTAAAGGGCTGCTTTTATACATATACATGTAACCAAATGTAGAATTAAACACCTTAAATCTAATTGTCTGTCTGAAATACTATAGTGCTTTTACAATATCTTACATTTAATGCATATTTCTGTGTTAACAGTGCAAAACTTCAATTTGAAAAGTTGGTAGACATTTTCTTTGCATGGAAAATATCTTAGAAAAATGGTTAGCATGACCCATAATACATAGCGAGTGAGTGTGTGAAACAAGCAGTTATAAAAATTACGTCTTTTGCTGACTGGGTACAGAGAAGAGTGCTTATTCTGTGCTATCGGTTTATATGCTTTGGTCTGTTCAAGCCCACGATTTTCTCTAAAATTGCTTTAAAACAAGCAAGCAATATCTATGGTAACAAGCTATAGCTCTCAGAAAATTCAATTATCATTAATTTCATAAATATGATTTATAAATTTATAATTTTAAAAACAGACAACAGAAAGTTTAAACAAAAACAACAAACATTCCTAAAACCTCCAAATGCACTTCATTATAAAGAACCTCCAAATACCAAAATTAAATTTACAAAAAAAACGCATAATACACGTTCCATCCGTTCAGATGGTACCTTTAAATATAAAGATTTCCAACCACATCTTGATTTTGCTGGCAATGTAGCAGGATAGATGAGGTTATTCAAATGTGTTCACTGCTGTTTGTGTGGCTGGCTTGTTCTTTCTTTCCGTAGTTTTTTCTACATTTATAGTTTGAGGAAAACAAAGTTTTCACAATTTGTTTGGTATTTGGATAGATTTTATAATGGCATTTGAACTTCTGTCTAAAGTATTTTTCTGCCTAGAAAAACAAACAGGTAATATTCATTGATTTGATATTTTGTAAAGTGATTGTTGTATACATGTATATTATAGTATTTCACGGGATGAGGTATAACAGACTGTGAACTTCAATAGATGATTGTTATTATTTACAGTAATATTGTAATAAGTTATTATTAAGCAGTAAAAATAAAGTTTATGCAAAGCATTTTTTTTTTCCTCTTCATTTTATTATATATAGAGAAAGATTAGTTTCTGAACTCTTAGTGGCAAATTCCACCCCTCCATCTATTTATATTTCTGTTATGGTGTATGAAACATTTTCAGGAAAAAAATTTTTTTTTACAGCCTTTTAGCTGTGAATGCGTTCAGCAAAAAAAACTATCAAAGAGCATATGGATAAAAAGTGTGTTCTTTGTTGTTGCTGCTGAATCATTCCCCTCAAAATTGCCGGTATTTTACTCTTTAAAGCGATTTACTAATCTGAGAAATTGTTGTAGATTCAATTTTAAATTTGTAATGCTTAGTACTTCATTATCACCACCATTTATTTTAAAGTAAATAATATACATGAAATTCCATGTATCATCTCTGTGTAGTGATTGAGGCTCATTTTTAAAATGGTTACTAATTAAATGTGCAGTGCAGGTGTTAAAAAAATGGTTTGGTTTGGTTAGTGAAACCAGTTGTTGTTGCCTGTAAAACTGCTATGATTGAATCCTGCTGAAGTTTTGATTATATTAGGTAGTTACAAAAGTTTTGTTGGTTTTTATATTGTTAATTTGAGGTTCACTTTTTGCATGCTTATGAAGGCGTATGTAGATAAATTAGATATCGTTTTGTAGTGTGTGCTTTGGCATACATTATGTAAAACCTACCTCTCTAAAAATCAAAATTGATATTTGCTTCAGGGTTCTGAGTGAAGCAGGGATAGAAAAATTTTTTGTGCCATTTTGCTTCATGAGTTCAAACTGGGCCACAAAGCGAGGGAAGCAACTCGTATGTAAAATTAAGCAATGAGTGCACAGTACAGCAATGGTTTGCAAAGTTTTGATCAGGAGATGTGAGCCTTGAAGATAAGGAACGTAGCAGATATCCTTCCAGCTGTGATGACAACCGTCTGAAAGCCTCAGTTGAAGCCAGTCCAAGAAAAACATTGTGAGAAATTACTGGAGAGCTTGGCGAACTGTTTCCCAGCATTTTGACACAATCAGCAAGATGGAAAAGCTTGACAAGTGGGTGCCTCATGAGTTGAATGAACAACAACAAAATCATCTGATGGACTGCAACTGGTGTCAGCCACTATAACTTCTTGTAACCTGGCGAAACCATCACAGCTGAAAAGTACTGTAATGAATTAAACGTTCATCAGAAACTCTCCCAACAGCAGCTGACATCAGTGAATCGAAGAGGCCCAATCCCGCTCCACAACAACACTTGTCCTCTTGTTGCAAAAGTGACTCTTCAGAAACTAAACACTTTGGGGTATGAAGTTTTCCCTCACCCAGCCTATTCACCAGACCCTTCTCCCACAGACTATCACCTTGACAGCTTTCTCTGTATGAAATCTTTCTCGAACCAAGCAGCAATTGAAACTGCCTTCCAACAGTTTATCAACTTCAGAAATCCAGATTTTTTTAGAAATGGTATAAATGCACTTGTAACTCATTGGTAGAACTGTATTGACTGTAATGGAACTTACTTTGATTAAGAAACTTCACGTTCAGAAATGATATGAAGTGTCGTTGCGGTAAAAATGCCAACAAAACTTTTGTAACAACCTAATAGTTCAGATTTAGGTGCTTTCAAAGTGAAAATATTAGAGTTGCTCTTACACCCACTACACTGATAATGATGTTTAATTATGGTCTTTTTGAAGTTGGCCACACATTTAAGGGTCAACAAATTAGTAAATAAGTAAACATGCTGAAGTTCGAGATACAGAAAAAATATGCGAAGTTAAACCCATTTTATGGGGATTAGTGGTGCTCATATCTGAATGTGCACATTCAGTTGTTTTTTTTTTTTAAAACAATTTTACTCTGCATATGTGTTTTCATCATCTCTGGCTTGATACTGTAAACAGCTGTCACTGGGATTTGAACCAGGAATCTCTGGTTGCCTACCCTTGTGCTACTGAGCTCGGATGGTCTCTCTAACGCCGCACTGGGATTTGAACCAGGAATCTCTGGTTGCCTACCCATGTGCTACTGAGCTCGGATGGTCTCTCTCTAACGCCGCAGTGGGATTTGAACCAGGAATCTCTGGTTGCCTACCCATGTGCTACTGAGCTCGGATGGTCTCTCTAACGCTGCAGTGGGATTTGAACCAGGAATCTCTGGTTGCCTACCCATGTGCTACTGAGCTCGGATGGTCTCTCTCTAACGCCGCAGTGGGATTTGAACCAGGAATCTCTGGTTGCCTACCCATGTGCTACTGAGCTCGGATGGTCTCTCTAACGCTGCAGTGGGATTTGAACCAGGAATCTCTGGTTGCCTACCCATGTGCTACTGAGCTCGGATGGTCTCTCTAACACCGCAGTGGGATTTGAACCAGGAATCTCTGGTTGCCTACCCATGTGCTACTGAGCTCGGATGATCTCTCTAACGCCGCAGTGGGATTTGAACCAGGAATCTCTGGTTGCCTACCCATGTGCTACTGAGCTCGGATGGTCTCTCTAACGCCGCAGTGGGATTTGAACCAGGAATCTCTGGTTGCCTACCCATGTGCTACTGAGCTCGGATGGTCTCTCTAACGCCGCAGTGGGATTTGAACCAGGAATCTCTGGTTGCCTACCCATGTGCTACTGAGCTCGGATGGTCTCTCTAACGCCGCAGTGGTTAGATGCTTTTGATGCTGAACGTGTTAATGAATTTTGTTGTTCTAAAATGGGCATCTCGTAAAATGTTCTACTTTGATGGTAACTGCCAGCTGGTTTACTGATTTCTTCATTGGCGGGTCCCGTGAAATGTTTGGTCGGGTTCACGTAGCGTAAATATGTTTGGGGACGATGCCTTTGTAAAAGTTTGTCCATTTTTGTGATGTTCATCGTGCGTATTAAAAAAAAAAATGGGGGGGGGTTTCGTCGCCCCGTCTTCACCCTTCCGTTCGAGTAGACTCTTCCCTTCTACTTGGTGCATGACTGCATCGCCATTTTACGCCTCGTGGAGACCGTTCCCACGCTTGGTAAGTGTGTTTTGTTTTTGTTTCCTTTTGTACTTAGTATGTTCTTGTCTGTTTACGTAAGCGATATTGTTTCGGTAAGAAGTTCGTATTCTCGGTATAAGTAGTAAATGCGGTCTTCCTGTCCCTTGTTCGAGTGTCGGCCGTCACAAGTTCCGCTTTACGTTAGTCTGCTTCCCCTGGTCAGCGGACCCTTCGTTACGGAAGCCGGTTATTCTCGCCCAGCAGGTCCGTTCGTGGACCGTTTCGCTGCCTCGCCCATTCTCTAAGGTCTCCCCAGATTTCAGGTTCTATGGAAAGAATAATTAGTGCTGGGATGGGGGACGTTCAGAAGGAGATGGCGCAGCTGTTTGTAATGGTGTCCGGCCGAGTTTCATTTGAACGTCCCTGGAAACCTTTGACGCGCGCGCGGCCCATCGCTGTTTGATTCTTGAGAAGTTCACGAAAGGCTATCATAGTTCAGCACATTTTACATGGCAGTCCTCCTGGTTTCCATTTCTCCTGTTGCAGTTCGTTTATCCGGTCTTCAAGCGAGCATGGAATAATGGTGTCCCCATTCTTGTTTCTGCTGCACAGGTCTTGTGTCTCATAAGTCAGACTCCAGCTTCCTCAAAAAAGTAACTTAAAGTGCGAAATATTCCGTAAATAAGACCATTTTCTACCAAAGTTGCTGTTAATGACAGTTAAAATCATGCGAGTAGGATAATCTTGGTCTTAGAAAGTTACAGCAAAATTGACTTATCTAATTTCATATTTTTTGTTCATTTATGTGTGAAATTTTACTACTATTGTTTTTTTTTTTTTAATTATTGTTTCAGATTCTTGATAACTTGCTGTCATAAAATGTGGATGACAAGGCTACCTTGAAGATCTTAGCAAGTTGGTCTGTCAGTGCTTTTAAATTATAACCCTTTTAGAAAAAAAACGGGTGAAGTTCTGAGTTCTTTAATATGTTAACTTGAACTCTCTTAATGGCTGACCAAGAAAAGAATTTACCCAGTCAAGAAAAGAAGGAACGCCATATGCAGAATAAAAATAATGGTGAATCATCTGTCAAGAGTCATTCTCTTAAAAAAAATATTTGGCAGTATGCACAACAGAGTACCTTCAAGTGCAGAAGATGTAACAAATCCTTCAGTACTAATCATGGCTTAGCAGTGCATTGCAAAACTCATGCTGGTGAGAAGCATTACAAGTCCAACTTTTGTGCTGAATCACTAAATCTGAAGAATTCTATCAAACGCCTTAGGAGTCATTCTGAGGATAAACCATTCAGATGTGAACACTGTTACAAATCATTTTCATATTTAAGCAGTCTTACTGTACACATTAGGGGACACACTGGAGAGAAACCTTACCATTGTGACTTTTGTGACAAAGCATTTTCTTATTCTTCTAATCTCACTGAACACATTAGGACTCATACTGGTGAGAAACCCTACAAGTGCAGTCATTGTAAAAAATCTTTTTCACAGTTAGCAACTCTTACAGCACACATACGGATTCACAGTGGGGAGAAGCCTTACAAATGTGACCACTGTTCTAGGTTATTTACCTACCTTACATCTTTTGTTAGACACATTAGGTCTCATACTGGAAAGAAGCCTTATAAATGCTACCATTGTGACAAATCATTTCCGGAGTCAGCACATCTAACTGCTCATGTTAGAACTCATACTGGAGAAAGACCATATAAATGTCAGTGTTGTGACAAATCGTTTATTTTATTTGCACATCTCAGTGCACACATGAGGATTCACACTGGTGAGAGACCCTACACTTGTGATCTTTGTGAGAAGTCGTTTTCACAGATAGGACATCTTCAGGCACACACAAGAACTCATACTGGAGAGAGACCCTATAAATGTAATCATTGTGACAAGTCATTTTCACAGCAAGGACCCCTAAGTATACACACCTGTATTCACACTGGCAAGAGGCCTTCAGGTGCAGTGACTGTGATAAAACATTTTCTTGTAAAACATCTCTGATTGCACACACAAGGACTCATACTGGAGAGAAACCATACAAATGTGATGTATGTGACAAGTCATTTTCACAATTGCCAAATCTTAATGCTCATATTAGGACTCATAATGGCGAGAAGCCTTACAAATGTGAACATTGTTACAAAGCATTTTCTCATTCGAGTAGTCTTACTGTACACATTAGAACTCACACTGGAGAGAAGCCCTACAAATGTGGTGACTGTGAAAAATCGTTTTCACAATTAGCACATCTTAATGCACATATGGGAAATCATTTGGCTAAAGAGCCGTTTAAATGACACTTAAGTTTTTGCTGCCAGAGTCCCAACAACTGAGGCAGTGCAATTGTATATCAAAAGTGCTACCGTATACATGAGGTTGTAGCAATAAAATTGGTCAGAATATAATTATTTTGATTATTTTTATTTGTACAAATACTAAAATAACCTTTTTAAAAATCTATTTACACTTCTCTTTTTCAGTATACTGGGAATAAAAATCTAGGGATATTGAATTTTTGGATATGTAACAAGATTCTGAAAACAAATGTAGGTCTAAAAAATAGCATAGGAAGGTGTAATGTAGCCATCTCAACAATATTGTTCAGTAAAATCCACAGTAAATGATTTGCAAAATGTCAAACTTGCTGAGGTTTCGATACCTCAGATGACATCAATAACAGACCCACCAGTCATCCTCATTGTGCAAATACTCATAATGAACAGATTATGACCTTGCAGAAAAAGATGGTCACCATTCTCATGATTCAAAAAGGCTGGTATGTGCAGACATCACCAGAATTGACTTTATGCAGATTTATTTGTCCATTTGTCTTTTGAATGACTTATCACTATACTCAATTAACCAGGTCAAAGTGCCACTGTTTGTTTCAGTTGCACTAATTTGTTTATGGTGAAAGTTTAATCAATTTAAACTTCTAATAGTTGATGTGTATGATAGTGCTAGATGTTGTGTTGCTGTAAATGTTCATCAAATATGTAATGGCATGGGAAGAGATCTCAGTGGCAGAAGCACTCATTGTTTACTTGATGAGTGCCAGATTCCTGTATGAAATAGATAGTCTTGCCTCTTTAGCAACAATGGCACCAGACTTAAGGCAGCTACAACAGCACATTGACTAACTGTGGGTCTTTTAGATCTTTTACCCATTGATAATGTCTGGGATGTACTTGTAGACAGTTTCCACAGTCCCAGGAACATCAGATGAGTGTTCAGATATTTCATTTTAAGCCTGTTAGTCTTGAGATGGTCACCCCAATATGGATTGCCAATCATTTTATTTTGGATTCCACAGGATGCTGTACACAACGATATTCACTATTGTGTGAAATGTGGGCTAAGTAGGTTAAAAATAAATTCAAATAGTTTTGTGTTAAATATATAATGTCAGTTTAAATATCCCTAGCTCTTTATGTCAATATTTAACTCTTGCATAACAGATATTTTTCACTTTTTTACTTTTAACTAAGATGAAGAAAACCAATTTTGTTAAACACGCCACATCTTGAATACTGTATTGAAATAAGTGTATAACAAAGGATATGACTTTGATTGCTTTGTTTGTTAGCTGGCCAGAGAATGTGAATGAACTACTGTGCACGTTGTAGATTTTATTATTTGAATGAATTCACTGCTAGAAAAAATCTGTTGCAAAGTACCCCCCACCATTTCATCAGATAAAAAATATATATACACACATGCACTCAGGCTGTTTAATGTCTGGTATATGATCATGTTTTAGTGATACTACAGTCTGATTCTTGAAGATCTGAGTGTTGGAAAAAGGTGGTTTTTGTACAACGGTATAAGGTTGGAGTGATTGTACTGCTGGCAGGTGTGTATGGCAGTTCATGGTGCATATTATGATGATGATGTGTAATGTGTTGTTAAAAAAATCAGCTGAGGAAACAATCTTCAATGCTGCTGCTATTAATAAAAGTTTAGGAAGACAATCTAGTAACAGAGACTTAAAACAATAGCTGAAATGTAATAACAAATCTTCAAATAGTTGTCAGATATTCAACACCAGCCTGGAAGTAGATGCCTAGATTCTTGAATTTTTCAGTTTTATTCTTGTTACATTTTTGTTCTTGTGTAGTATGTACCACAGTAAGAAGTACCCTCACCCTATAGCTCCACTAACATGTTCTGTTTATTCACTAAATTTAAAGATGAGTGCTATATTCTGTTCTGCAATATCTGTCAACTTTTAACAACAATTTTATATGAAAGAAGACTATTCTGTTAACTTATTTTTAAGCCAATTGCAAAACTAAATGGCTTCACCTGTCTGTTTATTAAATATATGTAAATTTCTTGTTTTCATTTGCTTTGTAACAAAGAAAATGTATTGTTTATTGCTGTGTTATGAGAAGACTGCCCACAATTTGAGAGAACTTTGTGCCACAAACATTTATAACAATTGCTTAGACGAATGTTAGTCTGAGGTGTGCACAATTAGACTACACTTTTTCAGGTGGAATTTCACCTTTGACATTTCATAGATCCAAATGAAGCATTCAGAATTTTTTTCAGGTAAGGAGAAAATATTAACAGATTCTTCAATGTCATTGGTTTTAAGAATTTGCAGATCTCCTCTCTTAATGTATTATATAAGTTTTGACAGAATTATGTACTTTAGCCCTGCTTTCTTCATAACCACAGCAGCTGTTTCTAGACCTGACCGAAGCAAAAGTACAGATGACATTTTTAATTTCATTAAAATATTTTGGGTAAAAGTTTTTGTTTTTTTATCATAAAAGGAACATCCTCAGCAAATTTTGACAAACCCAACTGTTAAAATATTCGTTTAATAGAAAAATATCAGAGAGAAATAAACAAATGGAGAGACTTCTCTAACCATGCATGTTGAAATTACTGCTAAATTAGAAAAGAAAAAACCACTGGGCAGCCCTAGTTTTTTTTAACTATTAGAATGCTAATGGCTATTTACAATATAAGGAAACATTATATACATATATATAAAGCTCTATTTCCACTTTTGAAAAAACTATTTTCCATCTATAAAAAAAAAAGACTGACCGATGCAAAGCATGAGGCAGCAGCAGGCTGAACGAGTATGACGGTACTCTAGAGACATTGCACCACTGCAGCCATACATGGCTGATGTTATCATCCATGAAAATTAGCCCAATTATTTGCTATTTCTGTACACACGGTTTTGGATGAAATAGCAAGAATTTGTGCCACTTAGAGTGTAGGTTCTGATATTTTCTTTCTTTTCAAAGCCAACTCCACACAAACCTGACAGTACAAGCCTAACATTCAAAGCTTAGACAGTTTCACTAAACTGCAAAAATAAAAAAAAATTGCAGCAACCTTTTACTTTTGGTTAATATAAAGGAAAATTTGGTATGGACAAGATATAGATTTAGCCATTTGGGACAGTTTTTTTAAAAATTACTAAATTCTGTGGTTCATGATGCTTAAAAGCATTCTCAATAAGATATTACTATTATAAAATGCTTCTATGGTAATTTATTCACTGTTAGCATGGAGTGCCAATATTTTTAAAAATAGAACTCTAAATTTAACAACTGAAGAAAAAGTACAAGTTTATTTATAAGTAAACTATTATTACAGCAGCAGCAACATGCATTGAGTACCTTTTGTATTTTTGATTGTGCAATTAGGAAATAATTCGTAAGGTATTAAAAAAAAGATTTGTCAGATGTGCTCGGTACAGCAATGTGTAGTCAGAGTTTGCATGTGAAAAAAGATAAACATGAAACATTTTCATTAATTTAGTGTGCAGACAAATTATAAGGATCTCTTACCAAAACTAATAGGTATAGTAACATTTTGATGATTTTGCAGTAAGAATCTATCTTTAGCAAATCCTTACAATGGAAATTGACCAGTCATTGTATTTCTAAGCCATCTTGAATATATTCTCTTCTCTAGAAGTTGTATTATTTTTCACCAGTGAAGAATTCCACTACACTATAATGAGACTACACCAATCTGCAAACCAAGAATCTCAACCAATATAGATTTTCATTGTTGAAATGTTTAAAGCATGTCTTGGACAGAATGAAAGGGAAAATTCTCCAATTTATTATAAAACCCAGGTGTCAGTTTTTCCTACATAAGTATGCAATCAAACCTCTATGTATAATTCCTATAAAACACATCAATTTTTTAATAAAAAATAAACAAAAAGCACTTGATTTCTTTATTATATATTTTTTTTTTTTAAAAAAAAGACTACATAGCAACAAAGAATTCACTGGGGATTTTTTAAAACAGTATCTCTTAGCTGGAAAAATAAAAGAAAAAGGTATGAAAACACTTCATCGCATCATACCAAAATGGAAATTGGTTTGATATATTCCCTTCACAACAGTTAACTGAAACCACCAATGGTGGCAAGCATTGCTAGAACTTTAATAAAGTTGTAATCACTCTACTTTCCAAACAATGGACACATGAACTGGTTAATTCACAGGCACATCATAGACCACAGATTCCCACTCCCTTTTCAGCCACTGGAGCAAAAGTACACTAATGCTCACTTAGTGATGAGTGACTTTAGTACAAGTAGTGCGTCCTACTTGTCTTCTCTGTCTCCTAATGTGTGCAGTCAGAGACTTTTCATTAGAAAATAATTTATGACAGTAGCTACAACTGAAATGTTTCTCTTCTGCACCTTGGATATCTGCAGAACAAGATGCATGTCTAGGAAGGCTTTTCCAGCACTGCTTACATTTGTAAAGCATCTCTCCAACAGGAGTTTTGTGAAGACGGAGACTAGATAACTGATGAAATGCTTTGTCACAAAAAGCACATTTATAGGGTCTTTCTCCAGTGTGTGTCCTAACATGTAAAGTAAGGTGAGGCAATGCAGAAAATGCTTTTTCACAAATCTCACACTGATAAGGTGTTTCTGAAGAATGAATCTTGATGTGTGTTGCAAGTATTGAAGAATCAGGAAATGATTTGTCACAGTGTTTACATTTGTAAGGCATGTCATCAACATGAGACCTGATATGCACTGTCAGACTAGAAGACACTGAATATGCTTTGCTGCAATAGATGCACTTGTAGGGTCTTTCCCCAGTATGACTCCTCATGTGAGCAGTAAGTGTCCCTGATCCAGTAAAAGACTTATTGCATAGCTTGCATTTGTAAGGTCTCTCTCCAGTATGAATCCTTGCATGTTCCATTAGTTGTGATAACTGTGGAAATGATTTATTGCAAACACCACATTTGTAAGGCCTCTCTCCAGTATGAATTCTAGTGTGTACAGTTAGAGTAGAAGCTAGAGAAAAAGCTTTGTCACAATAGTCACATTTGTATGGTCTCTCTCCTGTATGAGTTCTAATGTGTATAATAAGTTTTGAAGACTCTGAAAAGGATTTGTCACAAAATTCACACTGGTATGGCTTTTCCCCAGTATGAGTTCTAATGTGTACACTAAGATTTGAATGGTGAGAAAATGATTTTTTACAAAATTCACATTTGAAAGGTCTCTCTCCAGTATGTGTCCTAATATGTTTAACAAGATAAGATGTTCGAGCAAAAGACTTATTACAAACATCACATATATATGGTTTCTCTCCAGTATGAGTCCTGTAATGCAACGTTAGGCGACCATTAGTAGTAAAAGATCTGCTACAACTTTTACATTTGAAGGTATTCTCTTTAGGACGTATATGAATTATTTCTAAAGGAGGCTCTCTTGTAATATATGAATCATCACAATTTATAAGGGTGTTTTCTTGACTTAAAAAATACTCTTGTTTAGCCATAAAGTATGTTTACATATCTTTGAAATACACAAACTGCTCTTGAATTTCTTGAAAAAGTATAGCATGGGAAACAATTTATCAGATTCTGCAGTACTTTTTTCTTAAATGACTGTTTTACATCAAACCATTCAATGAAACAAAATCCGTTTTGTCTACCAAGAATCTGAAATTAGAAAAAAAATGTGATTAAGTCATTAGTCAGTCATAATACTGCTTTAAACAACTAGATTTGTAAAGACTTATGCTAAACTCTTTAAATAAGAGAAATAAACCTCCAATAACATAACCAACTCCTTGATAATTAATACAATAGACAAATTTCACAAACAAAGAAGCTACAGCTATTTTTAATCGATTATTCCATTGATATTATCAGGAATAATTAGTTCGGTCAGTTGTTTTTCTTTCTGATATGCTCACCTACCGCTGACTTTCAAACATTAAAGAGCAACACTGGAGCGGTAAACTTTCACACACATTTGTAGTTAGCTGCTTCGTTTTATAAACACTTCTTTTGCCTTATGCGATACCTCCCCTCCCCCCACGATCCTCACATCGAAACGAGTGGCCATGGTAAAGTTGTCCATCATACTGCGGGAAAAACAAGTTCCCCTTCGATGTCGGACTGTCCCTTTAATGGGAGGCGCAGTTCCGGTCTCTTCGCTTCAGTGGACATGGTCCGCGGTCATTTACCGCTTCTTGAGAGAGCATCCTCGGGGTGTTTCGCTAGGGAGGCAGACCTTTCGGTACTTACCAGTTAAATCGAGGACTAACGGCCACCACTCGCCAAGGCGAATATCGGAGCGGGTTGCCCGAGAAAGAAGCCAATCACAGAGTCGGGCAAGGCATTTATCTGCTGCCGCCATTTGCGTCGACGAAAAATGTGGAACGGCTGAAGTGAAACGAAATCTTTAAATTGTAAAATATTTAATATTTGCAAAAATTGATGGTGGACTCTTTTTATTTTTAATTAACTTTATTATCTCTTAATATATTTAAAATATTAGTAGTGCAGTTTCGTTAAAAAAAAGCAATGAAATACGTTGCTCGTTCGTTTTTAAAAACGACATGGAAAGTGCCCCTAACGAATACTGTAGTGTTCATGTACAAACAGGTGGGGCCGATCTGGTTACAGCCCCTCCCCATAATAAGGGGAGGGTTAGATATTTTTAAAAATCCTAAAAGTATTTTGGTCAACCGTATGATGTTAAGTGACCGGGGTTCCTTGGAGCCAGAAAGCAGGGTAAAATTCATTTTTGTAGGACTAAGGAAGGATAAATCTTCAGGCTCCAGTACAATAGTTCAAACAATTACTCCAACACATGCAGTTAGGATGGATAAACAAAACAAATTGCCATAACTAGCTATGAAGAAGTTGCTTGACATATCATTTTTTTCCATAATTAAATATAAAAATCAACCTCCATAATAATAATTATTACCCTGCTCTACTACAATCGAAAATTACCTCCAAGTAGGTTCTAGTTTAGTAAATAAATGGAAAATTTCTTTTTATGGAGTTTCCCTCGAGATGTAATCAATATTTTCACAATTGTTAATCTGAAAATACATAACCAGGAATTGTTCTTAGTATATTAAAAAGAATAATTTAAGATTTAAAATAAAAAACATTAAAAATTTTTTTTTCCTTTTATTTCGTTTAACCTAATCACCTCTAAAATCCTGATGCCCCCATGTGGTGATATATAATTCTTATCATTAAAAAAGTTAACACCGTTTCAGCTGAAGAAGCTTAAAACGCCAATACCTTGGTTTAAACAAGCTTCAAAAGAACATGGCATCCATGAAAAATTAAATAAACAAAAGACAGTTAAAGTTTTGAGCAAGAAATTACTGAAAAAATTGTAAGAAAAAATATTAAGTGGTATTAGATTTTAATAATGATACATATGATAATAGAGAATTCACAGGTAATAAAGAGAGAAAGTTTCTATATTTATGAAAATATTTGTGGATTGTCTCATACAAAAACAGCAAATAAAAATTCAAAACATGTAATACAAAACTGAAATGTACTATGAACACAAACTAATTTGAATGGAAGCCTATTTGATCATTTTAATTACTGTACAATAAATTATAGGTTCCTATCAAATGCAAAATGTCATTTGAGCACACCTCAAGAAAAGTGGAATAAAGTTAGTGAGACCCTTGTGCTTCATATCTGCTGCAAAGAGATTTTATATTAGGCACTAATTTAGACAGCTCTAGTCTCAAATCTCCTCGTTTACTGATATCCAGTGAATTTATTTTCTTCAGTAGCAAATCATTTACAGCGCTTAAGCCACATTCAGCTAAATATGAAGATGGAAACGGTAACAACAGTTTCCTTGCAAAGCTAGTTGAATTTGGGTATTTAGTTTCTGTCTCATCACAAAGCCATGCCATCACTCCTTTTATGTTGAATAAAGTTTTAACTGACTCATCATTTTTTTATTTCCGAGAGTTCTTCTTGGTACTGCACTGAAACATCAGATAAATCCACAAGCACTGGCTGCATCACCCACGATGGAAAATTAATCTGTTTTAAATCAGAAAATCTTTCTTTAAAATCAGAGGCCAATATTTTCAGATGATCCACAATGACAAGCACAGCACCCTCAGTCGGCTCACATTTTTAATGGTCAAAATTTTTGTCAGAAATATTTTTTTGGCATAACTCAATAAATGAAATAAAGCCAAATATCTTCGCCTTTGCATCAACAAGTGTTTTATTTGTTCCTTGAAGTTGTTTATTCAACACATTCAGTTTTTCGAAAATATCTGCTAAATAACTCAAAAACGCTTTTCCATCAACGGTTAGCAGGTGCTTCATTTCAGGCTTGTCACTTAGAAAGCCACTAAGTTCATCAAACAGTTCCATGAATCTTTTCAAACAATTCCCTTTCGAAAGCCACCGTACCTCAGTGTGATGTAAAAGTCTCACATAGTCTGAATTGTTATCTTCACAAAATTTCTCGAAAAGACGCTCACATTTGGCATGTTTTGATAGCATTGATAGATTTTATAACTGATTTCAGTACCTCATTAAGTACAGGAGAAATATTTTTCGACCCTAAGTTCTCTCTATGAATAACACAGTGCACAAGAAGCATCTCCGGATTCTCGTCTTTCATCAATATTAAGCAGCCATTTTTCTTGCCCATCATAACAGGAGCACCATCAGCTGCACAAGATGTTATGTTTTCCATTGGTATATTATTGATATCTAAGTAGTATTTTAGTTTATTATATATATCAGCGGCAGTAGCAGTGGTATCTAAAGATTTGCAGAATAATATTTCTTCAACAAATTCACCTTTATCAATATATCTTACATAAGTTAGCAATAAGGCCTCACTGCCTCTCACAGTTGATTCATCCATTTGTACTGAGAATTTTCTTGATTTCAGCTTTTCAACAAGTTGTTTCAATATCTTCACTCATTTCATCTATTTTCTCCTAACAGTGTCGTTACTGAGTGGCATGGCTTTAACATCTTTCATCTTTTTCCAGAACTGTTTTAAGAATGCAGATATTGATGGTTTAATTAAATCCTCCCCTATAGTATGATTTTTTTCCAGATTTAGCAATGAGTAAAGAAATTTCATAACTTGCCTCAAGAGTACGACTGATAGTAACAGTTTGTGCAGTGAACAGAGACTTTATTGTTGATCTTTTTTCAAACTTATTCTTTAAAGATTTGAAGTAATTCAAATCTGAATTTACATACGCACTATGTTTTGCGCCTCAAATGCGCCTCAAGATGACCTTGTTTCATTGATTCGTTGGTCAAGCATTGTTGGCATAAGAGACAGAAAGGTGACCTTTCATCATGAGCAGCGGGTATGAAACCAAATTTCAAAAATTCCTCTGAAT
The DNA here is from genome assembly GCA_018389105.1 of Nautilus pompilius. Taxonomy (NCBI): domain Eukaryota; kingdom Metazoa; phylum Mollusca; class Cephalopoda; order Nautilida; family Nautilidae; genus Nautilus; species Nautilus pompilius. Next base: position 1,051,598 of record JACATO010000596.1, read on the forward strand.
ACTGACGAACTTTCTTTTTGCTTGCACTACTCATTTTATGCATAGGGGCTGTGACTGAAATAAATGAGTAATCTTAAGTGAAATGCACTTCAGAATTTAAGACGTTTAAGTTAACGCAAAAATGAAATAAAATAATTAGAACGTTCAAGTAAACACATAAATGAAATGAAGTTAACACATAATTAATAAAACAATGCCGATTCGTTTTATACAGCATATAAGGACAGACAGTGCGGTACACCAGATTTTTACAAATGTGAGAGAAATTTGTATCACACACAAATGTATTGACGATAATCGTCTGACAAAAATATGCACACACACATACACAATGAATTTGGCAAGACTGTTGTATTATATTAGCATTTGGACTATTAAGTTTTCATCTCTGACACTTTCATATCATCATAATACTAAACAATCAAATATATTCACGAGCAACCAAAGAAATATGTATCAATTACCTTGCGTGAAAACACCAAAACAACTTTGTTTACGAGCTCTGAATTTTCAGAAAATGCTCGCCTTTGAAACAAAACGGAGGAAAGTTATTATAATGGTAACTTAGCAAAAGCCCTTTGAATCGAATTTCTAAATCAAATTCAATAAATAAGGTTCTTCCAAGACCTCGTGCATGAAGAGCGATGGCACGGTAATTATGTAATAACTATACAATAAAGACCTTTTTCACTAAAAAAAAATATTTACTCAAAATAGCATCTGAAGCAAACTTTACGTGATGGAAAATCCAAAAAATAAAAATCGAAAATTTGGACTCAATTGCCCCCCATGAAAATCAAATTGCCCACCTGTGGGGCATACACCTCATGTTGAGAACCACTGGTTTAGATAATCTACTACATATTGATGACAATGTTCTGTACTGATCAGCCTCCTTGTTTTTTAGATAAAATTTTAGGGTGCATGTCTTAAACTTCTTTTCCAACTGCAACCTTAATTACAAATATCAGCAATTTTCACAATTTTGTTGAAACATTCAATATTGAAAAGTATTTTTGAATTTCAGCTCAAACTTAAAAAGTTCACAAGCTGTACAACTTGAAGCTACAATTTCAGTTCTGTATACTAGACCAGTGCGTAATAAATAAGAGAAAGCAAGCATTCGGGATTGTTTATTGAAATATTAATAAAAAAATAGCATTACACAACCATCGAGGAGCAGATATTATAACTGAAAAACATTGCAGATTGTAAATAGGCATGGAAGAGCCTTCCAAATATCACATTAAAACCCATTCAGGCCCAAGGGCAATCAGAAATTTGAAGGACCTTTCATGATTCTCCACAAAAATGATGAAAGTAGCCAATAAATCAATCTATTTTAGTAGTATGACAAATGCTGCAGAGTCAAGGCTGCCATAAACACCAGACCTACATTCAGCATGCTTCTAAGCGGATGCAGAACTTAGCAATGTAAATAATTTTTGTGAATATTATCGTTTACAGTTTATCACCACTAGTAATGCTAACTAAATAGAAAACTATTTTCTTGAATATATATCAGGCACACAACAATTTTATTCAATGGTAATGATACTAGTATTAATGCAATAAGGATTTGTTTGTTTATGTAATCACTGTTTTGATGCATCATAAAAATTTCTCACAAAGGATAATTATCATATAGCACCTTTTCTGTTTAGTGTCAACTTGCATTAGAAGCACTAACTAGACATGGAAAAGATTTTGGCCAGCTTGATCTATCAACTTCTATCACCATACTGAAAGAATCTACTAGAAATGCTCTGATTGGAGATAGGAGAATAATGAAGGACCCAAACTAGTGAACTGGTACAAGCACCCACCCAACCACTGGCAAGTCACCACACACACACACTCTCTCTCTCAATCTGGACCCATTTAGAACCAAAATGCAAGTGCAAATGACAGGTATAGTGTTTCCACTCAAATCTGTTGAGTATTTTAATGAGTTTCAAATACATACAGCAACATTTATCTAATTTCTCAGTAGTCACAAAAATATGGTCTTTCTTCCATGTGTCTTGCTAAGTGTGCAGACAGTGTAAATTTATAAGCAAATGATCTATCGCACAAATCACATTTGTAAGGTCTCTTCACAGTGTGAGTCTCCATATGTAAGGTCAGTGTGTCTGAGTCTGAAAATGATTTTTCACAGTATCTGCATTTGTAATATCTTTCCACGGTGTGAGTCCTCATGTGTGCAGTGAGAGTATATGATAAAGAAAACGCTTTGTGACAATAGTCGCATTTGTAGGGTTTTTCTCCAGTGTGAGTCCTGAGGTGCAAAGTAAATCTTTGTACAGTAGGAAAAGTCTTTTCACAGTATTTACATTTGTAAAGCTTCTCCCCAGTATGCGTCCTGATGTGTTCGGTGAGGCTATATGACCGCGGAAATGCTTTGTCACAGTAGTCACATTTGTATGGTTTCTCCCCAGTGTGTTTCCTAATGTGTATAGTGAGTTTTGAAGACTCTATGAAAGATTTTTCACAAAAGTGACATTTGTATGGTTTTTCACCAGTATGAGTCTTGACATGTTTAGTACGGTTAGATGATGCAGAAAATGATTTGTTACAAATTTCACACTTGTAAGGCTTTTCTCCAGTGTGGGTTCTGTAATGTAACACAAGTCCGTGTTTACGACTAAAAGACTTACTACAACTGTCACACTTGAAGGTACGCACTGGAATACTCTCAGCACGAGAACAGTGTGTAATAGGACTCATCACAACAGCTGTTACAGAATGATGTTGCATGACAGCATATCTTTTTGTTGTTTGGACATTTTAAAAAATTATTTGAGAAGTCTCGTAAATATACAGAATTGCTCTCTCTATTTTAAAATATTTTTCTTTGCCCACATTTTTGACAGCAACATCTTATATTAAACCCATTGCTTTCAAAAAGTCTGAAATGGCAAAAAAAAAAATTAAAATAGTAAATAGTAATTTATTTCAATAGATAATTATATATATCCAATCACAGGTACAAAACAGTTATTGAAAATCTGTAAATCTTTAAGTGAAAATGTTTGATCTTTTCTTAGATTTTAATAATGAAAAAAACTAGAAACTACATGTATGCATTATTAAAACTAATAAATTAACAAATTAACATTTAAGAAAATGATTTTTAAAGTTCAAGGTGAAATGTTGTACATTATAAATAATACTAAGGTAACATCTGTGCTTTTCAAAACTAACTTTGCATTACCAATAAAAATGCTAAATATTTCAGATTACTTGTATAAAAATAAGAACATTATTTTGAAAAATAAAACACATTTAATAACTGCATAAATGTGTTGCATGTGGAAGCAGATTATATACATATAAGTATGGATAATTTTTTCAATGTACTAACTTTGCATAGTTTTATAAAATCCACCAAATTTCATTTAACATTCAAAATTCTAAGCTGGTTAACAGAAGAAACAAACAAAAAACAGATTAAGTGGAACTGCACATATACTGGTATTAAGAATCTTGCTCAAGCTCAGTGCCAAGAATCTTGGCCTTTAGAATAAAGATTTTTAATTATTGAGAGCTACATCTACAATAGCTAGGTATCTATTAAAAAAAAAAATTAAAAAACTTTTAGTTAATCATAAATATTTTCCACTTTTAAATTTTTACTATACTAAAGCAGTCTACATTCAGTTAAGAGCCTATTGACTGTGCAGGGTTTAATTTAGTGTAGTTATTAGGTGGCAGGAAGCCATCATGGTTTATACAGGACCACCAGGAAAGAGTTATATAATATTTTAATTTATATTAATCATCTTAATCACCAGTACTAATAATTCATTTCATTCGTGTATAGTTTTGCTAGATACTAAAGCAAAATTGTTTTTATTCTAGACCCATGCTGAAGCAGTACAAGGCAGTTTATAATTCCTGTGTCAACAACTGTGGATAACCAAAATTATTTGGAATCTTTCACAATACTTTTTCTTTATACTTTAAAAGGTCAAAAATGGAAAAAATTCAAAATATTCTAAATTTTTTATAGCTTGTAAATAAAAGAACAGGTATGGGAGTAAAAGGAAAGCAGTAATATTCTAGTTCATAAACTCCCATTTTGACTATTCCAATTGTCTACTCTCAGAATGGCTATTTTTTCCCAGTATGTCTACTCCGTAGTTATCATGTCTATTCTGCAGACAAAGCACTAATAAACTATAGAGTGCAACTCAACACAGGTTCGATCTTTAGGAAGGGGACGGAGATCCTTTTGATGGCTTCGGTACATTGTTGACTTGAAGCTGGGGAATGTTGGCATGACTGCTGCGAGGTCCCTGGTATCTTCCTCGAGTTCCAGTTGACCAAGAACATTGTCAAACAGCTCCGGGATAGTAGTAGTCTTATTCCTGGCATCTTCTCTGAGTTGGGCCTTGATTTTTTCCACAGCATTATCCACAGTGTCTGTCTTCAGGATGATCATGGTGTGTAATGCTGACAACACTATCTCCTTGAGTAGAAACGCCGCCTGAACAGTCCCTGTTATGGCATCTCCATAAAATTATTCCCGACATGCCTTTCCTGTTGACATGATAACGATATCCTTCAAAAAGTAGTGCTTGGCCACCTCGCTGTGTAGTCATGAACTCCATAGTGGTTTATGCTGGAATAAATTTTACAGCGTTTCACTTAGCTCACAAAGGTATAGAGAGGTCAGAAACGATGATTACTGACTGACAACTAGCTAACTTGCGTCCGTACAGGTATTGAGGTCAAGGTAAACTTTCAGTGGTCATTAACTAATAGTAGAAATTCTAAGAATATGACATTTTCAGAGTAGACAAAATGGGAGTAGGCAAAGTGGACACAAATCAAAAAAAACATTTTCAGTTGGATAAACATAAATCCTTCAACGTTTCAAATAATATTTATCTTTTAAAACTAGAATTTAATTTTAAAAAATATCTTTTTCTCTTAAAACTGCGATGGCGGAAGGAACCTACATGTTCGTATTTTGAACTGATTTACCTATATCATTAACACTATAGTTAATACCTGGTGAATTGATATTTCTATTTCTAGTTGAATAGAGATTGCGCAGGAAAAAAAACTGTTACTACACGATATGCACACTGAACTGATCACACATTCAGAATCAAAAATGACCACACTTTTGTTGTTTGGAATAATATCATTAAAAAATGCGACGAATATTTCACGCAAGCATTCATTACCTATTGATGCCGCCATTTGTAATTTGTATTGTTAATGATCAAATGAAAATCTGGATCGGAAAAAAAAAATGGAAAATATAAACGAAATAATTACTGTTTAAAGGAAAAATCAAATATTTACAAAGACAAGAATAATAAATAAACAATATTTACACATTATAAACAATTTATAATAGTTGTTATGCATATTATAAAGGTTAAATGCTGCTAAATTCACGGAAACTTGTAATAAAAAAAAAAAATGTGTAGAATAATGTTGTCAACTAGCATTAACATTTGAAGCTGTTTAACTATAAAATAGCCGGTTCCTAACCGAGGTATTAATACCACTGGATAATTCAAAAGAAAAGAGTCAATATTAAAAATAAAATAGTAATTTTAAAATGCTGACCTCCATAATGTCGATAAATTATCTAAAACAAACAAGAACGATAACTCTTGGAAGAGTTTTTAAATTTACTACATTTCATTCATGGTCAATTTCGCATATGTAATGATATAGAATATTTAATTTAGGCCTTATTTTACACTTTCTAAAAATTTACGGTCCATGTATAATTAATTTTCTTTTGCTTAAATCGCTTGTTTCCTAAAAAATATCTCTCCCCTGTTCTGCTACTTGGTACACAGCCAACAATACGTACAAATATTCGCATAAGTTTCCACCGACAACCTTCGACGAAAAGGGTTAATTTTGCTTACATCAACGAAAGAGCATTAGAACTGTGGCTGCCGTCAATCCGGCGATGACGAAAGTTTTAGATATGGGTAGAATTTTGTTATTAGATGATAATCAAGCAACGAAAACCTACCAAATTTTGCCGCAAAAATGCAACCATGGTAATATTAATAGATGAGAGAGGCTGTATTTTCACTATCGTTAGTTTACTGATAGACAAATGATGAACAAAATGTTGTAAGTTTTAGTGAGACCCTCCTATTAGTAAAGAATGGCAGCCTCTCAAATTCAAAAGCGAATATAACACGAACTAAATAAATAAAACTAAGAAAAAATCACCATTTCGTCAAGTTATGACATTGTAAGTAGTGTGAAAAGCTCCATGGTCAACGAACTGATGAGAAAAATATATATTTCAGGGAAAAGTAAGGTGATGTGAGATTACCTAAAAATTTACCAACCTGTAATTTGAAGATCATCTAGAATTCTTTGTGGCAAAGTAAATTTGGGTAAACACAAATAACCTGTAAAAAAAATGCTTAATAATAAAATAGTTGCTTGTTTTTAATTAGTAGTTTATATTAAACTTTTGTAAAACTCAATAGCCAAATAATACTCTGTTTTTAGTTGTTACTTTATTATCAATTTCTCGTTGCTGTTCTGATACTTTAGGAATTTTGCATTATTGGATTATTACAGCTATATTGTTTATCATCATTCTGTACAAGATTATTTAATGAGCCTTTGTTAAAACATTTCCTTTTAGTTACTTGAAATGCAAATTTGGTGGTTTCCAGTGTTGCAAGAGAGTTTACTTATAGTAGATGGTCCAACCACACCAAGATTAGACAGTGCACAACCAATTACTTGTATTTGTCTTTGGTACTGTCATTCATTGTATAAGAATTTTTGTGTTTTTTCTGAAATATTGTAATTTCTCCTGGAGAAAATTTGTAAAATGTCAAATTTTTTTTTTTGTTTTTTAAAAAACTTATTTTTGTTGTAAAAAGAGAATAAGTCAGTTGAAATTTAGATGATCATAGTTTATTTCCTCCTGTAGGAGCATTTTTTGTTCTCTATCAGAGTTGGTTGGCACATAAATGCCATGGTTTCCATACAAACTGAAAGTAGGCAAGGCTGTCTCTATTGAATTCTCCCATTACAAACATGCAAATCACTAAACTATGGTTTTTTTTCCTAGTTAAATTGTAATGCCCATTTATATTTTCCATATTACACAATTTTCTGTAATTTTTTATTCCTACAGATTATTGGCAACTAACATCAAGAATTTCATTCTTTATCCTGCACAAAAGCTGGATTTCTATCTTTCCACTTCTTTTCATGCAAAGATATACATTCACAACTACTAGAAATAGAATCCAAGAAAATGGCTGCTGGTAGTGTAGGAGTGACACATAGTCAATCCTCTTAGCCATTTTCAGTGTTATCAGACCTCTACACAATATTTCCTGTTAGGCTACTGGCTCCTAAAATTAAAAAGTTACCAGAGATAAAGTTAAGAAAACAAAATATAAAAACAAAACAAATTAATTTGTAATAATAATAATAGCAGTAGTAATATTACCAAATTTCCAGCAATGCTGTTTACCAGTTCACTCAATATCTGGAAAATATTTTAGCCATTCCTTTGTAAAAGCTCAATATTGCATTTTAGCAGGATCAACGTCCGTGGATTAATGTATACACATGCCAATTGTTAGTCTTCACAGTCTGGGCTGGATACAACTTTCCATTTTCCAGTCAAAAGCACGTAAGGGGCATATACAAAGTCAGAACAAAACCAACTGATACACAAAGCATTTTAAAAATAAAAGTGTATAACAAAGTTGTCAATGATGATTGCTCGTCATGTTTTAATCACCAGTATAGCATTTGTCAGATTTGTGATCATTTCAGTTTCAATAGAGCTTGATAATGTTTGCTAAGACAGGGTGGGGAATTATTTTATGATACCCAATAACCCAAGCAAGTAACCCCAAAAAGAGAAATGCATTAACTATCAATCAACAAAACAATTACTCCACCCTTTGATGCACATAATGATATTGATGAAAAGATTACTAAGTTCTAAAAATTGATAATCATAAAGAGGAGAAGCTTAGCATATCTGGTTTAGAATTTGAATCCTGTATAGTGGACTAGTAGTAGACAATACAACAAAAAATTTTATTCAGATTTTAATTCAATAAACAGAAAAAAAAAGTAAACATACAATATCACTGACAAGATGAAGATTCATTTGTTATCACTGAGTGAAAATGTCTATTTTAAATAACGTTTTATACAAAAAAAAACAATTTTTCATAAACATTTTGTAAATATAAAGTAAAATATCTTAATTTTAAGACAATGAAAGACAGACAGTTACCTAAATTTCATCTATGCACATTTTTAATTGGCAAGATATTTAACACTGAAATCAAGCTTTACATTATTATTCAACATTTATTAACTTGCTATACACATAGAACAATTTTTTTTGTTTTTAATTTACTTTTTTCCTGAACATCTACAAGTTCAGACTACTTACATATTCATTACCTAAATAACAATGCACTGATTAGCATAGAGTATCCAGCTTCAAACTGCAGTGGTTTGTAAATTCTAAAACCTCAGCAAAGACAATGCATGTTAACTTAGTAGTCACAAAAGTAGGGTCTCTCTTCCATGTGTCTTGATAAATGTGCAGTAAGAGAAAATTTATAAGCAAAAGACCAGTCACAAAGATCACATTTGTATGGCCGTTTCTCAGTATGAATCCTCATATGTATAGAGAGCTTCTCGGAGTCTGAAAAAAACTTATCACAGTGTCGACATTTATAGCTTTTCTCTACAGTATGAGTCTTGGTGTGTGAAATAAGAGTGGATGATAGAGAAAATGCTTTGTCACAATAATTACATTTATAAGGTCTCTCCCCAGTGTGAGTCCTAACGTGTGCAATCAGATTAGATGATCGAGAAAATGCCCTGTCACAATATTTGCATTTGTGTGGTCTCTCTCCAGTGTGAGTTCTGACGTGTAAAGTAAATCTTGGCAACGAGGGAAAAGACTTGTCACAGTGTTCACACTTAAAAGTTCCCTCTCCAGTATGCATCCTGGTATGCTCAGTAAGATACTGTTTCCGTGAAAATACCTTGTAGCAGTAGTAACATTTATTGAGTCCCTGCCATACATGGTTTTGTAAGTGCAAAGTAAATGTTCCCATTGTTGTAAAAGATTTGTTACAACGTTTGCATTTATAATCACTTTCTCCACTGTGAGTCCTAATGTGAGCAACAAGATGCTGTAATTGCGAAAATGATTTGTCACAGAAGTCGCATTTGTGCAGTGTTTCCCCAGCATGAGTTCGTACATGCACGATAAGGCCAGCTAATACATTAAATGACTTGTCACAATACTTGCATTTATGAGTTTTCTCTAATCTGTGGGTCTTAGCGTGGTTAATGAGACTGGAGGACTGGGAAAAAGACTTGTCACAAAAATCACACAAGTAGGTTTTTTCCCCTGCATGCTTTCTTATGTGCGTCATAAGTTTTGATGACTCTAGGAATGTTCTGTCACAAAACGTACATTTGTAGGGTCTTTCATCAGTATGCGTTTTAAGATGTTTAGCAAGATTAGACGACTGAGAAAATGATTTAACACAAAAATCACATTTGTAAGGCTTTTCTCCAGTATGAGTCCTGTAATGCAATGTTAGACCATGACTACGTGTGAAAAATTTGCTGCAACTCTTACATTCAAAAGCATTCTTTTGCTGCTCAGGATGGTCCTCAAGACCCAACTTTGAAACATCTGACTCAACTCTGGCAGATTCCTGTTCACTGTGTAATTGCATTCCTTGTTTAGCCATATTTTAGTTTAGGTAGCAGCAATCTTTGATACCCCACCTTTGTATTATTATTATTGATATACTGTGCGTTTATATATATATTGTTTACTTCTTAGGACAGCAAAATCCATTGATTACTGAATTTCTGCAATAAGAAAAAAAAAGAATATATGTATAAATTAGTGAAGACTTGTTTATTAAACAGTGTGTTAGAAGTAAAGGTAAAAGTTGTTTCTGCTTCCTTAATGAAATTAAATCATTTCGTTATACTGGGGGTGACTCAAATTAATCTTTTCAGGTATCTGTATCTCTGAAGAAGGACATGGTGAAAACTGAAATAAGATGTTGTCTTTTGGTGGATGATAGTTTATTCAAGAAAGTTAAAGAGGTTTCATTATAGGATTAAAGTAAATGAAACGTTATTTCGGAAAGCCTTCAAACTCAAAACCTACCTACATTTAATATAAACGAAGAAAACCCAAATAAGATTGTGAGAGTTTATTAGGAGCTGCCTTTTAAATTCTAAATCAAACTCCCTGCTTCTCAGAAATCAAGAAAATGGAAGAATGCATTGTTCCACTTCCAGGTTCTAATACAATATTACATTCTTACTAAAACCCCGACTTATCAGAACACATTGCGACTACACTGCTATCTCCCACCCTGTCCTGCTGCCTCACTGACATCCCGCTAGTAAACTCTTTGGAGTTTAATTCCAATTCAACCGGTAATTCCGTCACCTTTTCCAAATGATTCCACTACCTGTAAATTTTAAGTGGTGCACTGACGACGGAGAGCATCGGGGCTTAGCCATATGTCTGGGAGCAGCATCAGCTGGCGTAAGGCCTTGGAATGAAACAGAAAACATTGCAATAATAGTTTTTGAATATATATACCGGTATCTGGCAGCAATATCGAATATTAGTGCCCAATATGATGATTAATTATGGAAAAACGGCGCATACCAATGTCCCCGAAACTCGCAGAGAAGATCGTGTAAAGGGACAGGACTTCGAATGGATGAATTTGTCAATGAATTAAAAAGATACAGTGCCAGACAAAGGGACAGGTAGATAGCAGGAACGGCCACACATCGGCAGAGTAAGTAAATGTCCCACCTAAAAGCAAACTAGAGAGAAATAAAATTAACTTACTTCAGACAGTATTGCCTTTACCTGGAGAGGGGAAGGGAGGGAGGGAGGGAGACATGACAATGACACAATTTGTAATTTATAATCATAACAAAAATCTGGAACGTGCAGCGCCAGGCTGAATTGGATGCAAACGGAACGAAAACATAAAATAGGGTTTCGACTGAAAATAAATAAATAAATAAATCTAAACCACAACCGGGGTATGCCGTTTCTTGACAAAAAATGTTCGATGAAGAAAAGAACTCAGCAACTACATAAAAGACACTGGGAAGTGCAACAGACGGTGACTGTCCTTCTGGTGATCTAAAGCAATAGGTTTGTTGTTGTTTTTCCTATCTCCTTGACTTCAAGAATACCTGTCATGATGTAAATTGGGTCGATTTATTTACAGCAGCTCACAAAAACAAAAAAAAAAAACACTTTTTGCTGTTTCAATGATGCAGTTAGTTCTGATGACCAGAAGTCTTTCTGTTCAGTATCAGTGGAGCTTCCGAAAGGTCCGAGTGGAATGACCAGAATTAGCATCTTGCATCTCAGGTTCCAAAACTAAGCAATGATTTTAACATCTTTTTTTCAAAAAAAAATTAACAATAAGGAAGTAATTTTAAATAGCAGCAGCAATAAAATCACATTTGGAGAAAATGTTCCTTTTTTTTTTTTTTTGCAGTATCTCAATTCCAGTACTCTGTTGTGTGCTGTAGGACACAGCTGATTCACCTGTCGAGATCTACCAACAGATGGCCGTATATTCATTAACACCATACTGTTGTGCAATATGTATCATCAGGATTTTATTTTGTCTAAAGATACACATATCTCCATCTCCATTAGTATAAATTTAGTCTTGTACCATTGAACATATGCAAAAAAAAAACAAAAACATGACAACTTATTATACTTGTGTACCGTTTCTGAAAATAAAATGTTTAACATATACTATGTAATGTAAAAAATATATAATTTTTTACTGCCTAAAACTACCTTCTTTATAGGGCATTCCATTTCTGTTTGTGTAGATGGTACTTCAAGTATTTCTTCATTAATTAAGGCGTTCTACAAGACTGTTATCTCACCTTTCTCTTCATTAATAATAGTCTACCACTAAAATTTTTATCCATTTCTTTGCTGATGATACTATTATTCATCCCTCATTTTGCTTCAAATCTCTTGCTGCTGGCCATATTTCAACTACCAATACACTTAACTTCAATTTTGACAGTTCACAACTTTTGTTTTGTTTAATCATTCTAAAACCAGTCTTTATTCACCTCTAATAAATGTTCCCCTACTTTCCATGTCTGACATGAGATTCTAACACCTTACTCCATCAAAAATATAGAACTAATAGTTTGTTGTTTTTTTAAGATTACTTACTGCAGGTGAACTAAAATGAAAACCTAATATTACCATTTAAATGTTCATTTACAATATTTATCATTATTGAAGTATTGATGAATAATAGTATTTAGTTTATAAAAGTAAACTCTAATGTCTGTGAAACTTTTAAAAAAATACAGCAGAGCTTTTTGTGCAATTATACACCTACAAAACTCATGAAAATACACGCAAAAAACAAAATTCAAAACTACAATCAGAATTGTACAACAATTTATAAGTTTACCAAACTTACATAACCATCACTCATGAAAAACTCTGCGCAGATAATAATATTTTTTTTTTAAATACCCAGGATAAAACTTCTTATACTCACAGTCTGTTTGCATTAACACAAAATTATCTCTGTGGTTTTAACAATTTGAAAGGCTCATTGTAGTATTTGTGTACATTTCTTTTCATAAGAATTAACTGAAATATATAAGATGCAGAGGAAAAAGTAGATGATCAACTACAGTTATGACAGACTGAACAATTTCCTTCCATATCTAGAAAAAAATAAGTTTCAGTAAGGATGTCTGGTGTTTGGCATGCAACCGTTTGCTTGGTTTAGTAAACTGAAATCATGGAGTTTCCTTTGCTAATGACTTAAGTAGCATCAACACAGGTTCAAAATATTTTAAACAATAACTTACTGGTATTTAAGCTACTAATGAAATCTGACTGACTTAAGTTACCTTATAATCAACATTTAATTTTAATAACATTACCATTAGTTTTAAGTAGAGATCAACTTTAAATGTTTCTCAAATGTGTCTTGGGAGAAATGGTGGTTGTCCCGTCCAGTTTTATCTAATTACCTTTAAAATCTTCTAAAAAGCAACTTTTAAATCTTGGAGACACAAGACAAATTTTAGACTTGCTTTGAACATAACTAAAAAACAAACCACCTTACAACTGAGCATTATACTTTTCTATAGTGGTTTGCTGCTCAAAAAGGCAAGTGATGATGCTGATATGACAAAAGATTGATTTTCTTACACGCCTTTTCATAATTTGTAATCTAGTACTAAAATCTACACAAAATACTAGTGGTGTATTAGACATGGATTTCAGTACCCTTAAAAAATGTTTATTTATATATGTATATATTTACATACATACATCACTATTCCTCCTAGATACTATGACAATAGGCACATTTAAAGAATATCACTCCATTTTGAAAGCAAACTTATAAGAAAAGGATCTGTCAAAGGAATACATTTGTAAAGTATTTCTCAGAATGATGACTATTCATGTATAAATTCAATTTTTCTGGATCTCTCCAACATAAATATTCATGTGTATTAAGAGTAGATGGTATGGAAAAAGTTTTAGCACAACACCCAGTGTGGCTTTTCCATAGCATAAATCCCAATGTGAAAACTAGTAGGTCATCTAGGATAAATTGTGCAAATCTTGTTTATAATGTTTCACCAGCATCTTTTAATGCACAGTAGGATTAAATTAATGAGAAAAATTTGCTACAAAGCTTGAATTTGTAGGGTCTCATCCCTGAGTCCTGTTACATATAGTAAGAGGAGATAACTGGGAAAATCTTGTCACAAATATTGCATTTGTAGTGTTTCTCTTCAGTGCATAGTTGTATTGACAACTGCAAAAATTATCAGTTAGTCTACAGTTGTAAGGTTTCTCCCCAGCAAGTGCTGATGCATTTAACAAGCAATTTAGAAAATTCATTGCTAACTTTCTGCAGATGTTGCCCAGAGTCTGAGTTCTATAATGTTTAGTTCACCATTTATTTCCCTACATAAAGGGGCTTTCGTGTTTACATGGCAATGCTTTTTAGTACCAGTGTCCCCACAATACTCAAGTCTGAAGTTTCTATGCCCAATTTACATAACAGCTACATAATTTATACATCAACAATAAAAAAATTGAAAACTTGAATAACAGTTACAATGGAAAATCATGTGAAAAAAAAATGCAGTTTGTTTAAATTACAATCTTTCTAGCTACTAAAGCCATTCCAAACACTTTATTTAGTTATAAGCTCAATCTGTAGCAGCAGCAGGACTGCATGGAAATGTGATGATGGGATAGGAAAAAAGATTTTGGGAATTACTCTCGAAAGAAATTGACAAAAAAAAATTTTTTTGATACGAAAAATATTGATTTGTTTCAGAAAACACTCAGATAAGTGAAAATTATTTCTTTAAAAACACAAAGCTTTACAGGTTGAGTTATTTTAAAAAATGCATCATTTTTAAAGATTGAAAAAAATACAATTTGGAGTTTAATATTTAAAAATTTGTTGTTGTAATTCTGACAAAAGGTGTAACTGTTACTGTCAGCCAATGACTGTGTAATAGAACAGAATTAATTATAAAATTGTGAATGCAGTTTCAGTGTTTCCTTTTTGTTGCAATCCTTCTGTTTGAGGAATTCCTAAGTTGTTGCTTCTTTGTACAGTTTTTTTTGGTAATCTAACTCCATTTTTAGCCAGATTGGCACACTTCCCAAGACTTTGTACAATGGTGGTCACATCAGGCAGCTAATGTGAGCAACACCATCAAGTGCATTTATGAGAATCATGTCCCAAAGGTGTGATAAGAGAAATTTTGTCTTTTACCACTTTATTACTTGAAATAATTTGTTTCTGATAACATCAGGATACCAGCCAAATAGTTTGGACTTCAAACTGAAAAAAACAGGGATTTTTATTGGTGACTAGCCTACTTTGCCATTAATTTGCTTTTCTCACATTCCTTTAATAACAAATGTAACAGAGTTTTGTTTGCAGCGTTTCTTGCGCCTCATTTGCTTGTTTGGCTGAAAATGCATAGGATTTGGTGGTGAATGGTAAAGTGTATCAGCAAACTACCAGAGTTCAATCCCCATGGAAGACTGACAGTTTGGCAAACCTACCATAGTATGGTTTCTTCTTAGTCATCATGTGCTAAACAGAGGCTTTAGTAGGGACTTTCCATTTCCTGTTAAACATTTTGCTGGAAAAAGTTGTCTAATAAAAGCTTGAAAAGTACTAACAAAAGCAATTTAATCTCAGCTGAAGATACCTAGTTTTCAAGTGTAATGTTTATTTTTCAGTTAATAGTAAATGAAAATGCAAAAGCAGCATACAAATAGCTTTCTATTTGTTAAGTTTATATACAGTACTGACTTTCCTGAAGTACACAAAATTTGTGATGGAGCATCTCATTTAATGAGGAAACAATAGTCTGCTGTTGCAAGAAAAGCTGTCTGTGCTAGTCTGGCAATCTCTTCACTTCTACCTGATGTAAAATAACTCCTTACAAGTTTAACCAAATCAGTTTTTCTGGCAGCAGCAACAAAAAAAAAAAACAGCTTTTACTTAGCCACTAAAAGTTTTTTACTTACAAACTAGTTTCTAGAGAAAATCTGGTGGATGTCAGTAAGGTAAGTGTGAAGTTACCCAGCCTGTATTATTTTTACATTGAACTTTCATATAATCTACAGCTTTAATCCTGCTTAATTGCATCATTAAAAATATCTCTCTCCTCCAACCACACTTCTTATTTATGTTAACTGTCAACAGATTTTTTCACAATGCCTGTTAGAGAAGTATCACAGCATTATTGTTGAGATTTTCCCTAGTAATTCCATAAAGCTTTTCCTTTTCTTCTTCTTATTTCTAAATATAAGCAAATTCACTCATTAAAGTAGAAAAAATATCTCAACACCAACATTTCTGGTTCTCTTTCCCGTATGTCAAATGTAAGAAAACTTAAAAGGAAAAATACTGTTACCATAATTCCATTCAAAATGCATCTCTTGTGTGTCTTGACACATGGGAACTAAGAGAAAATTTATAAGAAAATGATCGTTCACAAAAATCACACTTGTAAGGTTTTTTCTCAGTATGAGGTCTCATGTGCACATGCAACTTTTCCGGATCTGGAAAAGATTTGTCACAGTATCTACACCTGTAGGAGCGCCTTTCACGACTATGGGTTTGAACATGTGCAGTTAGAGAAGATAGATGAGAGAACGCTTGGTCACAGAGGCTACACTTGTGGGGTCTCTCCCCAGTGTGAGTCCTAATGTGTATTGTACGAGCAAATGACTGGGAAAACATTTTACCACAAATGTTACATCTGTAAGGCCTCTCCCCAGTGTGAGTTCTGGTGTGTAAAGTGCATCTTTGTAGTGTTGGAAAAGATTTGTCACAAAATTTGCAGTTGTAAATTCTTCTTCCAATAGGATTCCTAATAAGGTGTGTGCAGCTTTGTGATTGTGAACATGACTTTTTGAAGACATTTTTCGAGGGTTCCTCCTCGGTATCCATCTGAACGTGTGTAGGGTTCTGATGCCACAGAAGATTCACCATAGTAGTCACATTGGAAAGGTATCTCCAATTTAGATTTTGAGGGAAAGATACTTCTGTTACAAATCTGACAGTTGCAAGGTTTCTTTCTTAGTATAAATTGTCATGCATAAATTCAGTCTCAAGATCTGATGTCTCTCTCGCGTTTAACTTCCAATATGTACAGTAAGAGTAAATAAATAAATGAATCAAATCATTTTATCATAATAGCTGCACATTTTGGGTCTCTCCTGGAGGATGTAATAAGAAAATATTTTTTCACAAATATTACAATGTAGGCAAAGGTTTTCTGCACCTCTTCCCAGTCGCATTCCTAAGATCCAGTCAATATCCATGAGTGTGATGCTAATTTAACATGAGGTTTCTCACCAGACTGAGTGCTGATTTATTTAAGATGACCAAGAGACCACCTGTCCGTCTAAACATCAGATTCATAAGGCATTCTCTATGGTTTTTTTACCAGTTGTCTGTCTCTTGTTAGTATCAAATGATTTGCTGCTACATTAGAAGTCTTTCTCTTCTCGCTCCATCCACACATGCTGTGTTGGCATAGAAAGTAATTTTAAATTCAATGTAAAAACTAAACCCTTTGTTTATAATCTCATCCACCTTTTTTTTAAAATCATACAACAGATGAAATGAAATCCACTGTGTACTAAATCTGAAAGAAAGTAAGTCAACATTAATAATAATAAAAATGTTTTGGGACAAATGTTAACAAAAAATAAACCACAGAAATGTAGGGTGTCACTGTAAAAAAGAAAACAAATAAACAAAATATTTCTCTCACTCACATTGTTAAAATGTAAAAGACAATCTCTGATTAACATTATTTCCTTTAAAATAATCAAATGCATTTTGAAAAGAATAAAAACAATGCACGCACACAGAGTCCCTTTAAAACTAAATCTAGATGATGGCAACATGGAAAAATTTCCAAAAAGCAGGTTCTTTAGTTGGTTGTATTATCATTAATAAGGTAACAGTAAGTGCCCAAACTGAGCCATTTTTTTAAAGCGTTCAACAATATCACCAAGCCAAAACATTCTTGTAACTTCACAACAGCTTTCACGTCAAATTTTGATCTATCATCATACCATACAAACAGCAGCATAATACAACATAAATATCCTGTGAAAACTTGTTGAAAGTGAGAAAAGTTTTTACTTCTAAAAAAAATTCACACAGGCTATATTAAGGAATCTTTTTTCAGCCTAATAAATGTGTAGTTATGATGTTTGTTTGTTTTTTTTTATTTTACCAGCATTTAAAAACAAACTGAAATTGTACTTTCCTGTCTCCTCTCCAAATGATGTGTATTACTGAATTCATGTAAGCCAGTGGTAATTTAAGAGTATACATTATTTAAATAAAAATTGCATGTAAATAAAGAATCATATTGTTGAAAAAAAAAAAATGAAAATCAGTCATAATGAGAGGCCCTTTTATGAGCTGGTAACAAGATTTTGCTTTAACTATGAATGTAAATTTAAAAATGTCAAATAAAGTAAAACTATGACATCAGCATTTTCAAAGACTGTATTTATCCAGACATCTACTAACAAAATAGAAAGTAACATTGTAGATTATCAAAATGACTGTTACCAAATATGTGTAACAAGATATCTTGTAACAATGCATGATAATCAGGGGCGTATCCAGAAATTTTTAGGGGAAGGGGTTTACTGAAAGTGTCCATATTCACAGATCGAAAAAATAACTACCACCAAGCCTTACTTTCATCATCTTATCCATGTTATCTTTTTATTTTTCAGGTCAACAGGATAAGTTCACATGCTCAATATTGTTAAATATTAAGCATTGTTTGATCATTAACATTATGGTTTTTAGTTTTAAAATTCCACCTTTCTTTTAACTTACAGCATCACATGCTTGAATATTTGTCATGCCCCGTGAATTTGTTTGTTTTCCACTAGCATCCTTCCTGATGTGCCTAAGGCTTTATAGCACTCCTGGTGGAAAGTGTTATCAAGCACCAGGCACATCAGAACCAACCACCAGGATAGGCCTCTTGTTAAGAGCCAGGCAATCGATCTAACACAATATGAATGACATGACAAGCCCTTAAGCCCTTATGTCAATGCAGGTGTAACTGCGAATTGAGGCTTATTTACATTTCTTTATTGTACATTATATACAAGTACTCATACACAACATAGTGGAATCATCACTATCATACAATACACATACAATAATACATAGAATGTTACAGATATGTTATCCTAATAAATCTAATAATAGACTATCTGAAAAATTGCAATAGTAGTTTCACAGACACCTAGTGAAACCATCCCTCGGGTATTAATAACAATCGCATTAGTTTGTATGTGCATTATCTGAAAACCAAGTTTGGGGATACATAAAAAACAAAAATAAGCGACCACAGGATTCAAGTTGGTGAATTCAGATCTGTCAGTTAAAACGTAAACAGCTTACCTCTGGTCTCAATCTCTTCTCTTTCAGTAGTTTTCACATTTCTTGATGCAATTCTGTTCTTATCCTAATGCTTAAAGGGATAGAAATAGTTGTAATTCTATAAGCTACAGATGCCTTTAAGTCCTGATTTCTCTTTCTTTTCAATAACTGCCTCAGTTAAAGTGCATAATATTTTGTAAACTCAGAGATGCCACTTGAGAAAAAACACCCATGCATTTCTCAAGAATCCTTTGTAAGACATCATTCACTTATCATTTGTTTAAAGACAGTATACACAATACCTCAAATTACATCTTAGTTACACTATATATCTGGATAAATACACTCTCAGTCTATTACAGAGTACTACTCAAACAGTTGACTGAAGATAGGGAGGGGGTGTTGCTGCAGTTAAGTGTCAGAAGTACTGTGTTATCTGAAAAGGTTTTTTTTTAAGTTTACCAGGAGAGACAGATGGAGTAAAAAAGGATATTGTTCTATAACCTAATTTTTTAAAAATTTAATGGCATTTCAAATTTACAATCTAACCCTTCATTATTGGTAGTCATTGGTTGCAAAAATAAATTTAAAACAATGCTAAGTGGTTAGCATCAACTAGAATGCTGAGGTAGATGGAAATAAAGAATTGTAGTTCAGAATACAATAATACACCAGTTTTTCACATATGCTAAATTAGTCTTTGTTTCACCCATTTCACAAATCTGGAGAATCTATAATATGACTTTCAATTTGTTTAAAATAAGAAAGCATTATTCCCATTGAAGCCACACCCTTAGAGTAAGTGATCCCTTAAAAATGATGATGGATGCTTGTCCTCTACAATATTTTTTAAAAGGTGAAGATAGCAAAACTATGGATATCAAAAATATAATTGCAATTATCTTAAATTTTATAATTAAGTGTGATCACATAATCCAATAGGAATTCTATGAACTTAGTAGTTAGCAAACATAATTGAAGATATAATGTAATTAAAATCGTTAGGTATAGAGAAGTATAAAAATAACACTGAGAATTTTCTTAAAAATACATTATTACATAAACAATAAAGATTTTTAATTATCCTTATCATGGAGATATTTGTAAATTACAACTGTGATTCATAAACACTGAAATTTATTTTAAAATTCTTGCTAGAGTCACCTCACTTCCCTCTCTCAAAATGAGTTAACCACAGCACTGCAATGCTCTTAAGTTTGGCATGTGAACCGTAAAGTTTTCTTAGTACTGCAATGCATACTAAATTACCTTCCTTTAGTTCATTTGTGCTGCATATCAGTCAAATAAGGAGTTTTATTATTATTATTTTTCCTTGGCATTAGTAATATTAAACCAATTCTTTAAAACTTACAGATTGAAATGAATGATTCTAATTTCTAGTATTTTCTGTTAGCTAATGCTACAGAGTGGATCAAATTTATTGTTCCATGCATAGTGTGTGTCACTAAATAGTACTGGTACATACCAGGAAAGTTTAAGTACTTTTTTTTAAAGTCTTATCATTTTTCACTTAACTATAAGCTGTGTAGACATTTCAATAAAACACATACTATATATAGACATATGCAATTTCAAGATTCACACAATCTATTAATTGTTTGTACACAAGTAAATTTTTAAAATATCAAAGTCTGCTTTTTGTCAAGTATACTGTTATAAGTTCACTGTCTTTCTAGTTATTTCATTTATCTAGATATGTAGCACAGTAGAATTATATTATTTTTATTTCTTAGTATAAAATATTTTCATATAAAAAGTTTAAACTCAAAGGCTTTGTTTTGTTATTCTGAAAACTATAAGAATATCTTAAATAATACAAGGTTCAAAGCAAATCCAAAGCATTCCCAACAATTGTTTAGAATAGGCATTTTTTCTGTAATATGATGTTTTAATAGATACTATTTTTCAAAAGATTTCTTCCTATAAGATCAAACAGATAGGAGAAGAATTCATGTAAATAACTGTTCAGTTTTTTCCTTATAGATTTTAAAATCGTTTTATTGGCATATGGTATTAGGCTGGCAAACATATATTTTAAATGACCACCACAAATAAATTTCAAAATTTACAAATAGTAACGTTCTTTAAAAAAAAAAAAAAAACAGAAATACGTTTGTATGTTTATTGTAGGGTCCCCCCAATCTCAACTGAAACTCAAGAGCAAGAACTTTAAGAATACCAGCATCAAAATCTAACCCAGTACTATTAACTATCTTTCATTCGCCCATATCTCTATAAGTTTAAATTGTTTGAAGGTTCGTGTTTTTTTTTAGTTTATAAAATAAATAGAAACATAAGATTGATAGCATAAGATTTCTAATTTCAAATCAGTATTTATTAAGTATTCGATTTTTATTTTTTTGAAAATCAAGATTAACAATTTTAAAAGGTAAATTCTTACAGATTTTTTTATTATTCGGTTCGACAAATAATCGCAATCAACAACAAAAACGCTCAAGATATTTAAGTTAATTTTGTAGAATCTGATTAGAAGACGCGCAATTAAAATTAAATTTCAGAAGCCTGTCCCTTGTTATACTATTCACATGTCAAAAAGTGTTCCATAAAAGATTAGTATTAGAAATATTACTACTATTAATTTTTAAAATAAATTTCGTTTATGCTGGTATTTGTGGATAAATGATTTTACTTTAATATATCTGTGGGTACTTGAGCCTGCGGTTACCCATTACAATAAATAACATTAATCTCTAAATAGTGGACGGCTGGCTGTTCGTCCACTTCCGCAAAAGTCAATCAAGTTTTTAAATTAACGAGTAAATATCATAACTGTCAAATAAGGTCGAAAATAACATTTTTTTGGTAACTATTTTAACAAATTTGTAGATACCTGATTCATAAACATACGGGGACGCCATTTGTAATTTGTGATAATAAAAAAGCTGGAACGTGAAAAATTCCCCATATACACGGAACGAAGTAATAATAATAAATAAGAATTAAAAAATACCTACAATTTAGTTTAAAATTCAATAAAGTTACACATAAGAGTATACTGTAAGATAACCGGGAAAATTTGTTAGAAATTAAGCACTTTAAAAAAAAAAAATAGTAGTAGTAGTAAAGTTTGTTCAGGTTTTGATTTACAGACAGGTCACTTAATCTACATGATACCTGATATACTGCTGTTAATGCAAAAAAATCTGCAATGATGATAAATTTATTGTAAAAAGAAAATGTGTTAACTTTCAAATAAATTTATTACTGCACTTTTATGAAACTTGAATGTGATTTGGCCTATATTTTTTGCAAAAAAAAAAATTTTATGGTAGAAGAAAATTATTATTGCCAACAATTCAGAAATTATGGAACCTATATGGCATGGCATAATATTGTGCACTTTTACAGACTATTTGTTTTTCTTAACATCTTTTGTTGTGGTCCAATATAATTTTTCTGCAGAAATGTAAACTTTTGCTGAATACAAAAAATGTGCACTTGCTTGTATAGATAATTTGAGAGAAAAAGTTTCTGCAGAAATCTATCAAGAACACAACTTATTTACTTTCTAGTCTTTAATACTTACAATGAAAGAATTCTTATTACACTACCACTAGACCATTCTAAAGTCTTGAGGTATATGTAAAATTTAGAAATAAATTTGTCTCAGCAATCACAAAAGTAAGGTTTTTCTTCCATATGTCTTGATAAGTGTGCAGCAAGAGAAAATTTATAAGAAAAAGATCTTTCACAAACATCACATTTATATGGTCTTTTTTCAGTATGAGTCTTCATGTGTAAAGACAGTTTTTCTGACTCTGAAAAGGATTTCTTGCAGTGTCTACAGTTGTAACGTCTTTCACCAACATGACTTCGTGTGTGCGCAGTTAGAGTGGACATTAAGTAAAATGCTTTGTCACAATAGCTACACTTATGGGATTTCTCTTCTGCATGAGTCCTAATGTGTAAAGTAAGTGTTCCTAGTGAAGTAAAAGCTTTATTGCAATGTTTGCATCTGTAAGGTCTCTCCCCAGTATGGGTCCTAATGTGTGCTGTAAGCTGTTGCAGCTGTGAAAATCTTCTGCCACAAAAATCACATTTATAGGGTTTTTCTCCTGTATGAGTCCGAATATGTAAAGTAAGTGTTCCTAATGCTGCAAATGATTTGTCACAGTCTTTACATTTGTAAGGCTTCTCTCCAGTATGAGTTCTAATGTGTTCTGTAAGACTAGAAGATCGAGCAAATGCTTTGTTACAATATTCACATTTATAGGGCCTCTCCCCTGTATGAGTTCTAACATGTACAGTAAGATTTGATGATAAAGAAAATGACTTATCACAGAGCTCACATTTGTAAGGTCTCTCCCCAGTGTGTGTCCTAGTATGTATAGTAAGTTTTGATAACTGAAAGAAAGATTTTTGGCAAAATTTGCATTTATAAGGTCTCTCATTCATATCAGACCTAATATGTTGTGCATCTTTAGAAGATTGGCATATCAGTCTATCAAAAACGTCAGTATTGTAAGATTTCTGCTCTGTGTGAGTTCTGCAATGCAATGTTAGTTCACTATTTGTACTAAACGCTTTGCTACAATTCTTGCATTTAAAGATATTTTCCTCTGGTTTTTCCAATGGTTTCTCATGAATGGGTAAAAAATTTTGTTGTTCAGCCATGTAGTATTTTTTAAGTTCAGTAAGCAGAAAGTGCTATTATTTGTTTGGAAAATCTATTCTGCATAAAGGAATAATTTACTCAGATTTTCCAGACTGTTATCCGGTTTTTTGTCAGATCAGAAATGCAAATTCATTCTTTATCGCACATCTGAAAGAAAAAAGTGAAATGGTAAACAAATAAACTGTAAAATACCGGTAATGATAACAATAGAAAATATTCAATTAAAATAACCAATTAAAAAGGAAGTCTTTGTATTACTCGAACGTAAGTACTACTAGAGAAAACAGAAACTATTTCGTTTTAATTTTAGTGCATAAAAGGGGAAAAAAAGGATCACGAATAAATAACGCGCATACATAGTTGTATTAACAAACTAACTGTTATGTCAGAGTGATAGGAGATAACACTTTTGTTTTCACTTCATATTTAAGACTTTTTCTTGTTTTACTTCCCGTCCAACTTTCTTACAATACTCACTCCCGCTTGACCACAATGACAAGCAAAACATTAAAGAGAAAGGAGAAAAAACCAATATTGACAGTTTTCGTTTAAAATTAAAACTTAAAAAAAATAATGTGGCAAAGCTACACGAAATTCACAAGTTTACCTGAATTTAAAATAATTTACACCGCCATTTGTAATTTATTATGATAAAAAATTTGGAGCGTGAGCAGAACGTGGATGTAAGCGAAACGAAATGGCCAACCTCCCCCCCCCTCCAAAACATTATCAGCATCATATCAACATAAAAAATTAGACTGCACATTTAATGTGTTTATTTAATACAATTACTAGAAAAAAGCCAAATATAAAATATGATTATTTACAACCGCGCAAAATAAAAACAAACAGTAAAATATTCAGTACTCTGCTAAGACACTCTGTCAACAAATTTAAAAGGTAAACAAGTTTACTTGTACTAAAATCAATTTTTGTGCACCTCTACAATTTTTCATTTACATTTTAAAATTTGGACGCAGAAGGCAGATATGTACATTAATGCATTCCACTGCATTTTACATTAGGCTTAGTTTGAGAATTGTTAATCTTTTGAAACAGTGAAAATCTTTTTTAAAAATTTAATGGATTTTAACTGTACAATTAAGCTTCATGACAACAAACTAAAGATGAATGAAGATACCAGATAAATTTAAAAAAAAATTTTTTTCTAACCATGTAGTGCAAATAAATAAATATTCAGTTTTGATATTCCAATAAAGCATTCCTTAAATATCTATATTTTAAAATTTCCTTTGTTAAATGGTTGCATAAAGGGATTCTTCGTTTTACAATCTTTTGTTGTGCAATCCAGATTAGTTAAAATATGCATTTCTGCATGGTGGAATAAGCTTTGGTTGCTGGCGATCATGATGGTGAAAGAGAATCTTAAAAAACAAGTTAAAGAACGCTTATAGACATATAAAGACAATTGACATTAGTTAATATTCCCACATTTATTTAAATATTTTTTTTAAAAAAAATCAGATAGATTCAAAATATCTTGGCTTGCTTCTTTTATCACCCACCATTGAAAAATATACAACAAAAATAGGAAGAAATGTGGTCATTTAATAAGCTTATTTAAAGCCAGATTTCTAATTTTAATTAGTTTTTCCTGCTAATTACATGCATACATACTAAAATTTGCATGTGTGCATAATGTAAAAAATTAACTGCTAAAATATAAATGTAAATTATTTGCTAAATTTAGTTTTTCAGGAATATAATGATGTTACCTATAATTCTTTTTTTTTTTTAAACTAAAGTATTTTAGATGACATGGCTTTACCTTGATATAGCAAATCTTTCCACTATCAAAATTTAAATTTGTTTAAAATTTTGAAACTGCTGGGGGTTTTTTGGTACCAAGAAAATGATTCCACTATACAAAATAGTTAAAACATTTTTTTATAATAGCAAACACCTCAGTCTCAAAAAAGTGACTTGTTCACAGATGTTTTGATATTTTCCCATCAAAATGAGTGAACCAAACAGATGAGCAGCCTGATGTTGAACATCACCAATCATATTGCATAATTGGTTTTCACATCAGACTAAATACCTAATCAGTGTTAATGTGTTTACACAATAGCTACAGTAAGCAAAATCTAGGTTCACTGAAAATGTGCAATATTGATATAAAATAAAATAAAAAAATATAAACTTTAGAAAAGTAGATAAACAAGTGATATTACTAAGACCAACCTACTGTACTTATCATCATCCATTCCATAAGCAGTTGGTTTTCTTTTTTATTTTTCATACAACATTCATTTTCTTATTGCGCCAAACTTCATTTTCCATAAAATTATACATACAGTACCTTTTTCCTTTGATTAAACTGCTGTACTCTTATATAATTTGGCAACATTACTGTTTTGTTGATAGTTAGGTTGAAGAATTGTACTATTATTTTGATGTAGTTTTGTACTGTTTGTTTCTTCACATATTAATGTATTGCTGTTGAGTTTCAGTTGCTTGGCAGATTGCTCATATAATGGTAAGTGTTTCAACTCTTTTTAGGGCTTTCTGAAGACTTCTGAAGGATCTTTTAGCTTTCAAGGTTTTTCAATTTTTTTCTAAGCCTTTCAAGACTTTTCACCATTTCATTGGCAGAATATATTGGTTTAAAAGAAAAACAACTTAATACATAAGGGACATTTAATACTTCTCATTTTAAACTATATTATTTATTTGCATACAAGTATAAAATATTCTTCACTGATGCTGATCGTATATTTTTCAGTGTAGCAATATGGTTGCTTATTTTATATATAAAAATTTAACAAGTAATGAGAAACTTATATGATTCACTTAAAACATTGAAAAGGTATACAATTATATGACAAACTATCAGCATTCACATGAAAATCTTAAATTACTAGTAAGTAGATCTACCACCTTAAATAAACAATCTCACCAGATGTTGCCACACTTGAGACATAACAGACTGTCCATCTCATTCTCTCTCCTGAAAAACTTCATTTTGCTGTTTTTAACTTCACCCACAAAGAAAAAAATCAGCAGCAGCAGTTCTTGCACTAAAGCTGTATTTAAAATTACCTATATAACCAGGGAACTTGCATACTTTGGTTATATATATATATTAAAGGTTACAATATTGTTATAATTGCAATACATTAACTATTATTTTTAAGTATTTAACATTTTTATCACTTAAATAGATTCATCAATGATACATTTTTCATAAACTTTTTTAAAACATTTCATTTTCAGAAGATACGTATGGCGGCCTGCACCACTGAATTCCTTGATTTTTTAAAAAATGCTTTGAATGCTTCACACATAACAAAGAAAATTGCAATAAATGCATGAATTAGAATATGGTTTTAAAAAATTCCATTGCAGATCAATAGCCATATTTAAAGGTCATCACTACATATGTTGTGACATGTGTGCTTTGAGAGAAAACTTGTAAGAAAAAGATCTGTCACAAACGTCACATTTGTAAGGTTTTTTCTCAGAATGACTACTCATGTGTAAATTCAGTTTTTCTGGGTCTAAAAAAGATTGATCACAATGTCTGCAGTTGTAGTGCCTCTCTCCAACATGATTCTTCATGTGCGTATTAAGGGTAGATGGTAGGGAAAACGTTTTAGTACAATGGCTGCACTTGTGTGGTTTCTCTCCAGTATGAGTCCTAATGTGAAAAGTAAGAGAAGATAACTGGGAAAAGGCTTTGTTACAGAAGTCACATTTATAGGGTTTTTCACCAGTGTGTGTCCTGATGTGTGTAGTGAGACTAAATGCATGAGAAAAAGTCTTGTAGCAAAGCTCACATTTGTATGGTCTCTCTCCTGTGTGAGTCCTGTTGTGTACAGTAAGGTCTGTGGAAACTGAAAAGGATGCTTTGCAGACTTTGCATTTGTAAGGTCTCTCTCCAGTATGGATTCTGGTGTGTACGGTTAGGCTAGAAGATCGAGAGAACGCTTTGCTACAATATTCACACTTAAAAGGCCTTTCTCCAGTGTGAGTTCTAATATGTACAGTAAGATTTGATGATAGCGAGAATGCCTTATCGCAGAATCTGCATTTGTAGGGCTTCTCCCCGGTGTGTGTTCTAGTGTGTATTGACAGTTTTGAAAACTGCAGGAAAGATTTCTGACAGAATTTACATTTATGAGTTTTCACACCAGTACGTTTGTCAGCTAAAGTCAACTGAGAAGCTGGTTCAGATTTGCGAAGTTTCTTGTCGGAATAAGTTCTGGAGTGCATTGTCAATTCAACAACAGCACCCGAAGATTTGTTACAGCCGGTGGTGGTGTTCGGCACTCGGGCCATTGTGTCTGTCGTTGACATCCGACAAGTCCCATTCTTCTTCGTTTCGCCATTACCGTTTCTGTTCAGTTTTACAGAATGTATTCCGAAACAGTGGAACACTCTTTGATATTCCGAAAGGTGACAGTCGGACACCCTTTTCCCGTATATTTCCGTTGCCCGGCCTTTTCTGATTGAACCGCTGAAGTGGAATTTCTCCCCCCCCTTTTTTTTTTTTAAATTAAAAAGAAATAAATCTGAAATAAATACGAAAGTAAACTGGTAAATAAGCTGTCGTGTCGTCCACGATTACGGTAGTAAAACACAGGCTAGAACTTTGTAGAACGGATTTAGAAAGTAACCACTTTTTTGTTCCCATTTCCTTAGGAAAATAAAAGAAAATTTACAATCTTGTTACCAGAATTGGTTACTGAGAACGTCCTGCCCGTTAAGACGAGAGAATATGAAAAATTTAATGAATATCACTACTTTCATAGCCAAAATTACTGCGAGTAAAACAATAGCCTTTTTTAGCAAATTTAATAGCATTTCTAGAAAAATCAAATACTTAATATAAAATACGAAATTATAAATGCATTAAGCAACTATTTACCTTTCGTTGCCACCATTTATAATGTACTAGAGAGTGTACAAGTAAAAATTGGAATGGAGAAGTAAAAATGGAACGAAAAATCTTGACCCCCCCCACTTCCTAATGTATATATATATATATATATAGCTGGGGAAATAAATACCTGACAAATTTTGAACTCATGTCAAATTCTGTATAATAGTAATATTCTTTTTATTTCAGATTATAAAGGGCTCCTTGTAAGATTTACTAACTTGGTAGAGTGGACAAATATCAAGAGAGCAAGGATGCTAGAATTGTACTCAAAAGTCCAGTTCAATCATTCAGACTCAGAAACTTCAGAAGAATTTACATTGTTAGATGTCCCTCCAGGAACACAATATTCTAATTTGCCAAAACATTTTGTGAAACCATCAGTACACGAGCCACACCACACCCAAAGCATTCATATGCATGATAATATCTTTGTGTGAGGCTGCCCTGAAGGATGATTAGCACGTTTCCCAACAAAATTTAAATAGTTCAACATAGTGAAGATGATAAATGAAGAACAGAATTTTGTAACACATTTCTTCAGATGTTCAAGTGACAAGTTTATTGATAGACTAATCATGCCAGTCAAAACTCATTTTAAGCTTACACATTGTGTCAACATGCAGAACACCTTATTTTTTGGCAGAAGGAAATCCTAATCAGTCCAACCAACAACCTTTACACATGTTTCTTGGACTGTATTTTTTTACTGATGACAAAGAGGCACCTGTTATGGTGACATTTGAATGATGTCAAGAAATGAAAATCAATTTTCTTGCTCCAAAACTAAGAAACATGGAATTTGATGATCAAACCTGCTTCCAACAAAACAGGGCAACTGCCCAGACTGCTTGTGCATCAATGACACTTTTGAAGTATGTTCCCACACCATTTCATTTCATAGAGTTGTTACATGGCTAACCAGACTTGACAGCAACTGATTTCTTCTTGTTGAAGTACCTTAAATGAACTGTCTACCAGACAAGACCAAGGTTCATTTAAGACTTACATTAACAAAATTGAATAGGAAATAGGTTATATTCCACTTGAAACCTCAACGATGATGATGCAAAATATAGTTTGCATGCATCAATGCATACATGAAAATGATGGTCACCTAAAGGGCTTTGTTTTCAAGACCTAGGTATCATAAGTTAAAGCATTCTCCTGCTGAAGCTGTAGTTTTTGTATGAATATGAACATTCTCATTTTCTAATAAAATGCTCATTCAACATTAAATATGAATGTCAGATATTTATTGCTCACTCTGACTGTATGTTTGTATATATCTTTTTGGCAGTAGTACTGATTAAAAAATATAATTAAATATACTACTAAATTTTAACAATAAAAGCACTTTAATACTGTTTGCTTCTTGTTTAAATTTTTGTAATATCAAATTAATTTTTCTATCTCATATAAATATCAATCCATGCATTTAGTAACACAAATTTTGACTCACATTTACCACAATATCAATCTAATTTTATCAACCATGAATTTCTTTGCTAATATTTAAAGGCAAAAGGCATGCAGCATTCTTTAGCTTAAAATTTACCTTCATCAGACTATTCATTTTATTTTCTTTTCCAATGCATACTTGCAAAGATCTCAAATCTGAGTACAGAAAGTGTACAACAGTGCCAATCAATGTGTATACTGTCAGTATTCAGTAAGCAGATGTTGCAGATCAGCAATTTGGTAATTATTTGCAATTTTATTATCTTCATTCAAAAAGTTTAGTGATATATCCATTTTATTTGTTGTGACAAGAAATGACATTTTTAATTCTGATTTATTACTAGTATCTACACCTAACTTTTCCTTTTTAATACTTTATATCAACCATGTACATCATATATTAAAAATAAATAGAATGGATCTCCTGCACTTATTGATGTAATTAAGCTGTTGGTAACTTACAAAATCTAAAATTGCATACATCACATTTTGGAACCAAACTTATTTTTTTCTTAATGAATAATATCTGTACAATCGGCCTTTCCATTTCTTAAAAAGTAATTTTTACTATATTTGTAAAATAGCCTTTTTCTATCTATAAAACCCTTGAAATTGTCTTTGAAAGATTTCCTGCTTGGATTACCCTTGTTTAGTATTAACTATTGACAGAGTGCATACATATACAGTAATAATTTTTTAAAAAGTCAAACTCACAACCTACTAAATGGATGATGGAATAAAGTTACCACTGCAAATGGAAGCTTCATATAATTTTTTTTAAATATTCCAAGTAGTTTCTTAATGCAGTATTCTAACAAATCCATTGTCTAGACTCTAGAGCAAAGCAGCAACAAA
The DNA here is from genome assembly GCA_018389105.1 of Nautilus pompilius. Lineage (NCBI taxonomy): Eukaryota > Metazoa > Mollusca > Cephalopoda > Nautilida > Nautilidae > Nautilus > Nautilus pompilius. The sequence continues at coordinate 1,082,499 of JACATO010000596.1, forward strand.
ATGCTTGAGCATCTAGCTAAGGTGGATGGATGGTTGGGACTGATCACTCACTCCTTGCTAGGCCTTTTATCCTGAGGGTACTTTAAATAGGCCAAAACATGTTAAAGGATAACACTTAACTGAGAAGTCCATAAAAGCACCTTGTGATGGGGTTAATCTAAGACTTCTACACTGCATATCTGTCAAATGTAGTTTTCTAAGACTCCCACATTAAAATGGTCCCTTTCAACCTCCAAAGCTACAACTATTTTCATAGTTTTCTTTTAAATTTGTTACCTTATTTCCTTTTTTCAATGTCATGCTTAACAAGAGATTCATGGGCACATGAATTGTGGGTATTGATATTTACATAAAGTTCCTAGACATACAAAGTCAGTCAGATAAACCAAGACAGTAGAGAAGCAACACTTTGAAGATTAAGTATTCTCAAAAGCTAAAATATATGAAGCAAAATTCAAGTATCTTGACAAGGATAATGATTGAAAATTCATCACTAAACAAGAGGCTTTTGCTTTTTGCATTATGTACAATTCTAAATTTCAGCATGGCAACAAGACCAATATCAAGACATGCCATATCAACAATCAAAAGATCTGGCCAAAAATGAGGTCAGAAAGAGATTTGAATGTTTGTCAAAGGGGCTAAAAAATGACAAGTTATCTAAAGGCAGAAACTTATTTTCCCAACTTCATTACTGAGCACAATCTACCTTTTGCAATTGCAAATTGCTTTAAAATATTGCAAGGTTTCCAGATTGAAAATTAATGGAAGTATGCCTCAAATGGAACAAAGACAACTATGATAATACAAGCCCCTTGTTACACTTTAACAAGCTAGTTCTTGAAGCTGAAGGAAAGACTGTTTTGTCTGCTGTGAAGGCAGCAATAATTAGAATGCTGTAAATTTGTTCATGTGATATTTCAAAAAAATTTGTTACTTAGCTTCATTTTTCTTATAGTTGAACAATACACATCTTTTCATCATACAGCTTCTGAACATTCCATCAACTGAAAAGTTTTGCATTGTTTTTGAAAGTGTTAAAATAATATAAACTTTCACCCCATTATTTTTAGTTTATAGAAAAATGCAGATTTTTTCCTCTACTTACAAATTTAGTGATGGTAAGTTGACAGGTATGAACAGAACAGAAGATTCTTAAACTGGCTGAGATGAATCAAATTATTTATATAACACATTAGTATAAAACTTAACATAAATAATAATTGAATGTTGTTTCTTAGGGGGGCACACTAAGGTCTACACAAAAAGGCAATTAACGATGAACATGACTGCTATTCATTTTGACACCTCCAGGCAGGGAATAATTTAAGACTTTACAATGTTGCAGATGCTTGCTGCAATCCTGGCTTTGGTTTACAAAGCAAAAATTCTTCATTTCTGAATTTTTTTTATTTTCCTGACTTTATATACCTTTTATTGATAATTTTAAACAATAACATTTAATGTAGCATAAGTGTAGTAATAGGCTGGGCTAAAGTGGCAAATACATTGAACAATTAAAGCAAACTGCTTTGTGTAACTTAATCATTATTTTAAAAAAAAGTGCATAACAGCTGATTTGTATAGACAAGGTTTTTATTCTAGACACACTTTCCACTCTCTGTAAACAGCTTTATCTTACAACTAAAGAAAAAATGTGGAAGATATTTTTAAGCCTTTAAAAATTATTACTATATTAAATATGCAGCAAAACATTCATTTTTAAAAAAAAATACTTTTCTTCTGCATCAAAGCTAAGTATTTTTAGCATTAATTATTCAGATACTTCCTTACTACAGTATTAAATGAGGATTAAGTCATGAATTTAAGTTATGTTAGGCGTTAACTTCTATTCCATATGCACTAATATAAAATGAATAAACTGGATAATGTTAATCTGCCTTCTGTTATTGCCTTGATTTTAAAATACAAGTATATATATTTAAATTTATTATTATTAGTAGAGATCCCCATTCAAGTCTTAAAATCACATTAAGGTTTAAATTTTTTTTCAGAATTGTGTGCGACTTACTTTCCGATAACTGGTTTTGGTCTTTCTGCATACACAAGATGCATATCAAGTCTACAGTTTGCTTGCTGTGCATGAATGCATACAAAATGAACCATGAAGAAAAACACCCGTCTGTTGTTGAACAAATTGTCAGAAAGTTGCATGGATCTAAATTTGTATTTATTCATCTAGAAAATATAATTTAGTTTTGATGAAACAAAATTATTCTAACAATAGTTGTGTGCTGAGGATCTTATTTCAAATTTGATTCTGGAAATGAATGTTTTTTGGAGGATTATCTTATGAAGCATAAATAACATAATTTAAAACATGCAACTGAAAGTGGTTGAAATCTTTTTTTTAGTTGTTTCTTTTTCTTTTGTAGTTTTTATTTGGATAATAAGTACTGACTACAATTACAACTTCATGTAAAAAACATATGAAAAAATAGTTGTAAATACATGAGTCTCCAAGAGGTTGATAATGGCTACAAACTTAGCATTTGTAAGACTTCTGTCCAGTGGACTAACCACTGACCACTGTGCATTAGACTTCTCGCTCATGTGATGGATCCTAATGTTCATTAAAAAAGAAATACAAGAAAATGATTTAGCATTTAAAACAATACAGCAATGTTTAAACAGGAAGAATTTTTGTTTACTTCCCTGAATAATACTGTTTAAATTTATGCTAGAAATGTCTTAATTTATAGAAATGACAAGGAAAAATCTACAATTATCGAAAATTTTGTCTTATAACCAAATTAAAAACAACAAAACATGACAAAATGACACCAATACTTCATGGCTTTCCTAAAAAAAATTAGATGGTTCAAGTGAAATTTTTTACTTTTAATGTTCAACATTATCTTTAAAATTTGTTACATATTAATAAATAATTAATCTTATATTTTCACATAAGTATCACAATACTATAGAGCATAGGCTGAGATGTTACTATCTTGCTGGTCCTAGTTGTTCATTTACAATGTGAGCTGTTAGAGAGAAAATGGCTTCGAATTTTTCTAGTGAATCTCATTCAAATGTCCAGAAATGTAGGCAGAAAAAAGCAAACTTAGAAGGAAAAGATGTGTCACAAAAGTCACAGTTGGAAGATCTCTCTGTGTTTTGATGTGTGTGCAGTAAGGGAAAACTTATAAGAAAAGGATCTGTCACAATGATTACATTTGTAAGGTTTTTTCTCAGAATGCATCCTCATGTGTAGATTCAGTTTCTCTGGATTTGACACACATTTGTCACAGTATCTGCAGTTGTAGTACTTCTCCCTACTATGAGACTTTTCATGTGAAGAGAGAGAAGATAAGTGGGAGAATGCTTTGTTACAGACATTGCACTTATGGGGTCTCTCCCCAGTATGAGTTCTGATGTGTAAAGTAAGAGCAGATAACTGGGCAAATGCTCTATTACAAACATAACAATTATAAGGCCTTTCCCCAGTATGACCCCTAATGTGTGCAGTAAGGCTAGATATATGAGAAAATGATCTTTTGCAAATATCACATTTAAAAGGTCTCTCCCCAGTATGTGTCCTCACATGTCTAGTGAGTTTTCCAGAGTCAATAAAAGATTTCTCACAAAGTTTACAGTGGTATGGTTTTTCACCAGTATGAATTTTAATGTGTGCAGTAAGGTTGCATGATTGAGAAAATGATTTGTCACAAACGTCACAATTATATGGCTTCTCCCCAGTGTGAGTCCTAGTGTGAACAGTGAGGTTAAATATACGAGAAAAGGATTTGTCACAAAGATCACATTCATAAGGTCTTTTTCCAGTGTGGGACATTGTGTGTCTGGTAAATTTTGAGTGTATGGAAGATCTGTCAGAAAACTTCTCCCAAGTATGAGTTTCACAATTAACATTAGTCTGGCATTTGTAGTAAATGACCTCCTACATATATATCCTTGTGCATGTACTTCAATATCATCTATGAACGAATGTATGCGCATCATACAACCTTCACATTTGAACAGCTGTGCGTGAACATATGAATCTTTTTCTTGTTTGGCCATGAAGTGTTTAGTTCAAATAATGGATGTCTCTTCAGCTGACAGAACTCATTCTCTCAATACTCCCTTTGACAACTAGTTATGATACCAAAATCTCATATAAAATCAATTGTTACCTGCAATAAAAGAATAAGTAGTGTAAAAGAGAAAGAATAAACGAATGTTAAGTTTAAAAAATGCAACAAAGAGCAATAAAAATGTTTGGTAGTCTTTTAAAATCTAAAAATCATATTTGTTTAAACTATATTTAATATTTTTCATCAGAACTAATATTTAGGACACCTATGCTATGCCTCGATAGGTTTAGTAGATCTAAACAGTAGAATAAATTTGGTGATGATCAGGAAATGATTTCAGAAAACTAGACAGTAATTAGCTTAGTTTGGCTGATGGGCGGGGCAGGAAGGGAGAGAATTTCTTGTTTTGTTTTTACAGGAGAAAAAGATGTGTCGAGTCAAATGACAATACTCTAAAAGTACAATAGGAAAATGTAATGTTGGAAATCTTCTAAGACGTGTACCATCAAAACCGTTTTTCTTCTCCAACATATCGACTTTCTGATTTGGAGGAAGCAGTAGCCTCCCCTGTCGAGCTCGCGATTTTCTCCCGAGCTCGCCACCAGATAAAGTATCGATACTCGGATTGCTGTCGTCTCATACAGAGCGCAAAGTTTCACCCATTCTGCTCTTAAATGGTCGGGCTGCCTGCCTACAATGTAACCGTTTTCCTTCTAAAGTTGGAACGATTCAGAATACGTGCTAGTACAACAGCACGCCGGTAGAGTCGCGGCTAGCCAATGATGGCGCCACGGCGTTCCACCGTGAGAAGTCGCCACACATTAAAAGTCACCGAGCGGTCTTTTAGAAAGTCCACCGCCGCCAATTAAAAGTTTCCTTTTGGCTTCTTCGATAAACAATATTTAGTTACACATTATATCTGAGCACTGGTTGTTTTGTTTTTTTACATCTTTACATTCCCTAATTGATTGTTACCGGGTGGTATTTCAGCATCATCATCTCTCTCTCTCTCTACCCACTTGTTATCAGTCTTGTCAAGCTTTAAAAAAATATATATAGAAAAGTCTGGTGGTGGGTGGGGTACAAGACTAATGATTTCCATTACTTTTGTTGTATTCATTAACGGCCGAATTTATCCAGTTTCGTATGGTTTTCTTTTCTAAAATTCTACCAATATGACAAGTTCCATCTTAATATCGATATCAAAAGAGAACGTCGTGGCACTGATCTTACTGTACTTATTCACAACAGGGTATTAATAACTCATAAATTCAAATTTTAAAGGATATTTTAATGAGTAATAAAAGCTTTTATCTTCCAAATATGATTATTTTAAAATATACACTACTAGAAAAAATGTAATTTCTTTTCCCATATGTTAGTTCCTGGATACTTACTAAATTCAGAGCAATTAATATCAATATTTACTCATAATTATTCTCATTGCTGAAAATATTAACAACTAAAAAAAAATTCCGTGAAATAGTTTATTGAGATTTTCTAAGTGACATCAAAATGTCCAGACAGAAAGAATTCCCTGAAATAACTTGTAATTTATAACTGGTCTCAAGCATTTACAATGGTGAAAAAAGAATCAAATCAATCTAGTCTGATGCTTATTTTTGTACCAATGCAGTCTTTCCAGATAACAAAAATCGTGCATACCTTTGATGATTATTCTAGCAAACTCCTCTGAATCTTTTCCAAACAAGCATCCCCCTTTTGGTAGGATTCCATACCAAGGTGAGATTTGTACAAGGAAACCCAAAATTCTCCTTTACGATATTCAATTTAACAAGGCTTGCATTCCATTGGCTTCACTGTATGTACTTTCAGATTGCTTCTGAATCTTCAAGTTACCGCCTATAACAAAAGTTAAAAATTGTCATCATATCTGTAAGGTTTCTACCCAGCATGTATTGTTTAACACCGACTGAAATGGATTAATAATTTACTGTATATCACATAGACAAAGCTTCATCCTAACCCTTTATGCAGTTTTTGTCTTGTATTCATACTAAATCGTTTTCTGTTTCATGCATTTAAATATTTTCTATAAAACTTTTGTTGCAGCTAACTCATTTCAATACCTGCTTCTAAAAGATTCATCTTGACTGTGATTTTGTCTGTTTGGACTTGGAGGATATTTATTTCAAGTTTTAGAAATCTTTTCAATAAGCAGGAACTTTAAATACTTTTAGAAAGTATAACAAAATCTTTTATACAAGCAAATCCACAAATTAAGTGGCTAGAAAGAAAAGAATGTGAAATAGTAAACAAAGGCTAAGATGTTTAGAAAATGAAGAATTTGAATGAGAAAAGATCCATTTCTTTATCTTGTAAATAAACATGCTAAACTAGAGGCAGCATATTCGTGTTTAGACTGGAGGTTCTCTAATGACATCAAACTTAGGAATCTATCAAGATTTTGGTATTCAGGTGATTAGGTAGATTTGGGCTTATTCTGGAAGTCAATAAACAGATGGTGGTGGCAGAAACATGATAATTATCTGTGCAAAATAAAAAAAGTAGTTTATTAGAAATACTAAAAGTCAAATAATTATTGAAATAAAATTTAAAGCAGACTTAAAAAGATGAAATTCAGTCTTAGAAGAGATGTAGTTATCTAGAAAACTATTACTCACTGGTTTTTATTAAAAATCTAACTTATCACATAGGGTTTATTTTCCAGTTATCCTATCTGTGCAATTTTCTAATAGCATGATGAATGTCTTTTAAAACGTTTCATCTAGCATCCTAACACACTCTCTCTCTCTGCCACAAAACAATTTATACTAGTTAACTATATATATATATATAAATTACATTTGCATGGTTTCTTTACAAATAAATTCTTTTTAGACAGTTAACAATTAAAACCAACCAAAAAAGTCAATCAAGAGAGAACTTTTTTATATAAAGAATTTTAAAAAAATTATTAATTTTTTTATTGATATCATAGAATCATGACCTACAAAGTTTTTAACAGTGCAAGTCTTCCTTGACAGCCATTGTTTAAATCTATTCTGGTAAAAAAAAAAAACATTTAACTGGTAGGACTGCATGATTTTCAATACTACAAGGAATATACTAGTTACTTCATCTTATGACAGCAGCAGGCACATTAATGATATACTATATAAGTAGATACAACAAATGACCAAACAAAATTAGAACTGTCAATGAAAAATATTTTCCATCCATATTCCTCTTCCGTGATGCTTAATGAAAATCTCTGTCTGTTCTTGTAATTAATCCTTTAATAGAATTATAAATGTATATAACATGCAGTACCAATGTAGCATATTTCTGTGCTGGTAATGTCAGAAAATCCTGGTTTTCTATCAATCATTATTTTTAGTGAGAGAATTCGTTAAAAAATAATTTATTATAATACAACTATACCTAATGGATTTCGCCCATGTGTCTTGAAATGTGAGTAGTAAGGTCAAACTTAGAGGAGAAATGTTGGTCACAGTAGTCACATTTGATTGGTATCTCTTCCATGTGTCTGGAAATGTGTGCAGTAAGAGAAAACTTATAAGAGAAACATTTGTCACATACACTGCATTTGTAGGGTTTTTTCTCAGTATGAGTTCTCATGTGTAAATTCAAATTCTCTGGGTCTGAGAACGCTCTATTACAATGTCTACAATTGTAGTATTTCTCCCTAGTATGAGATCTCTCATGGGAAGTAAGGGTTGATAACTGCGAGAATGCTCTGTCACAGTAGCTACACTTGTGAGGCCTCTCCCCACTGTGAGTTCTAATATGTAAAGAACGAGCAGATAACTGTGCAAATGACTTGTCACAAACATCACATTTATAAGGTCTCTCCCCAGTATGAGTCCTAATGTGTGCAGTAAGACTAGATATATGAGAAAATGACTTATCACAAAGATTACACTTGTATGGTCTCTCTCCAGTGTGTGTCCTAATATGGATAGTAAGTTTTGCAGAGTCCAGAAAAGATTTGTCACAGATTTTACATTTGTAAGGTTTCTCACCAGTATGAGTTTTTATGTGTTTACCAAGACTACAAGATTGAGAAAATGATTTTCCACAAATATGACATTTGTAAGGTTTCTCCCCAGTATGAGTTCTATAATGCAATCTTAGTCCACCCTTAGTAGTAAATGATTTGTTACAGCTCTTACATTTGAAGGTATTTTCTTTTGCATGTATCTGAAAATTGTCTACAGGAACATTGGAATGACATCTGAAGGATTCCTTATGGCTGTGTAAATCTTTTTCTTGCTCAGCCATGAAGAACTTGTAGTTTAATAAGTCTCTTGAATATATAGCTTGCTCCTATCACTTTGAAAATGGAAGAGTATAAACAATGTTCTTTGCACTTTATGATAGCAACATATCACAAAATCCATTGTTTACCATGTCTGCAATTAAAAAAGAAAAAAACTGTAAAATCAATAAATGAATGCAAAAAGTTGTTTTTCTTCAGTGCTTTCTAAATCAATTTATTAAAAAAACACCAAAATTAACTGATACATTTTTAAAATTGTTGAATTTGTATTTTCAGGATTAATTTTTAAGGCTGTAAGATAGGTACTTTGGTTAGAAACAGACAGGAAATGATAATATAAAGTAGCATGTGATGAGAATTGATTATTGGTTGTTACTAGCTCTGTCTGTCTATTTTCTTTTGGAAAATGTGGAATGTCATAAAAATGTTATATTGTATAAATTATAATAACTGTACCTATACCAATTAACCATGTATTATAAAAGTACACATGAAATGTCTCAGATTAATGACATTCCAATGAGAATACTGCTGTTTTTGACAAAATTCAATCCCAGGGTGTCTACAAATTTATAAAATTATGTTGTTGTTTTTTTTAAGTCAGATGCAGGAGTTTATTGAGTTGTAATGTGTCATGCTATCACAACTAAAGATTGACCATAACAAACCATAAGTTAAAAGGTCTGCCCAGGAATTTTTAAAAACACTAATTTTACAAATACTCTAAAAAATTATTACCTCACAAATAAATAAGACCCAATAATATAAACCATAATTCACTATTTAATTATAATTCCTCATATTCTGAGAGCATAAATTTAGAAACAGAGTTTGTCTTTATAAAATCAAGGTCTATATATTAATGTAATTCCAAAAAACTAGTTTACTTATAGTTGTCCAAGTAGGACAAAGAACTATAAATTTAAGGTAAATACTTCTGTCTTGAAAAGTTGTATATCTCCGAACTTGGAATCAGTGCTCATGTCAATTTTTCTGCCAAAAAGGTAAACATTTTGTGCCCTCTTTAAATGTCAACATCACAAACATTGTTTGACTAAAATGACTAATTTTGCACATCTCCATAATTCAAGATTCTTAAACACTGAATAAATCTGATACCCCCCCCCCCACGTGAAGATAATTCTGAATATTGGATAAAATGGCATGAATAAGCTTCTCTTTTCTTTAAGCTTGAGCATGCTTTCCTTGGTTACGGTATTTGCAATTCTATATCATCATCTTTGTGTTCACTCCTCTATTAGTTAGAAAAATTATAATGTGCATAAAAAACAAATGAACTCCGGAGAGAAGACAACTGAGATTCGATACCTTACCAAATCAGTGAGCAGGGGGGGGGGGGTGGTGGTTTAACCCTCTCCAGCAAGACAGGCACTGCTGTAGTCGAGCAGCAACAGAGAACCATTTCACCTTAGCTGTGTTAGGAATTAAACACGAAGCAAATTAACCCGAGTGATGGACCGATTCGCATTAACACCGATGCTTCTAGCATCCAAGAAAACGCTCGAGACTTCGGGTTATTATTACGGACAAAGGCCTCTAATGAAGGACCGACGGAGTCTTGCGAATTGCGAGCAGCAGCTATTGGGGTTATTCGTTTTACTTACGAGTCTCACTCAGATAGCGGACACGCGATTCTACCCCGATCCACAACATGTAGGCAGGACCAGGCGTTATCGCACCTCGCCTCCTAATAATAATACTCCGACATTTATAATTATGGCGATAAAAAACTTGGATCGGAAAAAAACAAAACAAAAAAAACAATGGAGGCATAAGCGAAACGAAAAAAAATGTTGAAAATTAAACTTCTAAGCTTTCCTGGGTAGGCTTGCATTAAAAATGAAATGCGTAGCACATTTTGTCCAGAAAATTAGCTGCAAAAATATCTTTTAAGCTGGATGAATTGAATAAAATGTACATAGTTAATAGAAGAGCCTAGGTGTCAGGTTAGTGTCACTGTTGGTAGTATACTACACCTGTCCGATGGTAAGGTTCATTAGAGAAAGTTGACAGCAAGTATTCTATTTTCTTTCCTGCACACTTTCACATGCAAGTTATTTTTCTCCTTTCTAATCAGAGAAGCTGCTTGTTTCTTAGTTTGTCCAAAGCCATCGCAATATGAGCACAAACAATCAGTTTCTGCTGTTAATAAAGTTCTTTTGCCACTGGACAGCTGAGATTATGTTTTCTTAATTTTTTTAATCATGAACAGTACACTTGTGTCATAAATCTCTTCTTTGGTTGCTGGTCCACCAAATTTGGTAACGCATAGCTGTGTTTGGACACAACATATCTATCCTTCATTTTTTTCTTCTATTATTACATAGGAACTTAAAATAGGCAATGGAAAAAAAATTTCAAGTACCAAATAAGGAGGCAGAGCTAAACTCCCACATTTTGGGCAAGATTTTACAAAGGGGGGGGATTACTTCCCCTGAGCTCACCCACAAGGTAAGAGTTAATTTATCTCCAAGCAAATGGACAATTTAAAAAATTAACATTTTGAACGTCATACAGACTAACAGTTGTTCTTGGATGAAGTGTTGAAAACTTTCCAGGTGTTAACACCTATGTAATTATAGGTATATTATTTTTTGCTTTACATGGATCAACAGGTAAAAAAGAAAAAGTTTAATTCCAGGTTCAAGCCATTTAGGAGTAAACTTGTTAACTTGTTGAAATCTGGTGAATGGTTTGACAACAAACCTGTAATTTTACTTCTTCAGAGCTCACGAAATATTTGGGTGCCATTACTCAACCCTTGTCTTAATTGGGCTAATCTATGAACAAATTGGCAAGATTTGAAATTATTGTAAACTGGTTAAAACAGGCCAAGAAACAAGCTGATATAAGGATTGGCTGGCTTTTGCTTGTTCAATTGTCTCCTAACATCTCTAACAAAATTAAATTTACACTTGCTGATAGATTTTAAAGCAAAGTCAACAATAGTGAGAATACCATATTCCTTCTAATAAGCAGAGTGTTGAACTGAACTGGAACTGGAAATATAAAGAATTGGCTTTTTTCTCTCTAAAGTGAACTAAACCAAATTGGAAAAGAATAATCTAATGGAGTTGAACTGGAACCAAACCAATTAAAAACAACTGGTTCATGGTTTGGCTGCTTCTGTTTGAAAGGCCTTTCAGTTTAATTGAAGACTCTGGCTTTAGAAAGATAACTGATCTAATTCTTGAAGGTTGATGTCAGATTATTTGTGCTATGATATTAGGAAGTATGAAGTGTCATCATTCCATCAAAAAAGTAAAGGCCACCTTTCTTTTAAGATTGACTTTGCAACATGTTTGGAACACTCTGTTTTGGGTATTAACATCTAGTATGTAAAAGGCAGCGAGATTGCAGTGTGTACCATAGCTATGAAAAAAAATTAAAAGACATACATCCCAGTGTCTCAAAAACATTCTTCTTGAAGTACTTACATGCTATAATAGTGTGCCGCAAATATACAGAGTAACAGATAATGGTGCAAACATAGTAAAGTCTGTCCAACATATGAATGGTGAACAACAGGAAAGTGAGGAAAAATTGGATACTGGAGAAATACTTGATTTTGACACAGAAGAGGATGTTGGTCAAAAAGAAACAAATTCAGATAAGATGTATGGACTGGAACAAGGAACACTGAACTTGATGCTGGTGTTGTAGTAACTAGTGTCTGCTGCTCAGCCCACATGGTTCAGCTAGCAGCTGATGCTGCACTTAAAGATTGAAGTGTTGCTTATACAGTTGCTAATGCTTGTTCCAGCTGCAAAAGAACTGAGAATTCAGATGTGCATTGTTATTCACAATAAACTGAAACTTAAAAGACCTATCTTTTTTTAAAATCTTTTTGTGGTGCGTGTAAAAGTTCTTGTATGCGTATCTCCGAGGAGAAGGGAGTGGAGGGTGGTGGCTGAAGCCGTGTAGGGGCTGAAACCTGGTGTGGAGCAAGCTCGCGTTAAGGCCTAAAAGGCTGGGTTGAGGCGCCGAAGGATCTCATGTATCTGGCCGCTGAGGCAGCCAGAGTTAGGGGCATGAACGCCCCACGTTAGAGTGACCGCTTCCCCAGCCAAAAACCAATCTTGGGAAAAAGGCCTCAGCACGTCAAGTGCGGAAACCAGTCTCGACGCACCTAACCTTCCCAGCCAGATAGGCAGGCCAAAGGCAAAAAGCACCCCCCGCCTCCACTCTGACTTTCCGTGTCTACAAAAGCCACTAAGCAGAGTACTCATCTCCCCGCCCCCATAAGGTTGACCCCAAGTGGTAGGTTGAGAGCATGATCCGCCATAGCCTCGCCTTAGACTGCCCCATTGGATGGCACTTAATTCTGATATGCTTTGACACAAAGAATTCTGCTAGAATATGGCAGCATCAAATTATCAGCTTCATGTCACAGATACCAAGCAGAACATCATTAAACAAATAGCCACCTCCCTCAAAACAGCTGACTATGGGGGGCGCTTTTATGGTTATGGCTGAAAACTTTAAAAGAAGCAAACATTTTTTTCTTGGAGACCCTGCTGAACTCAATGAAAAGGGGGAAATTTTCTGCTTGAAAATAGCACTTTTCTCGCTGAAATATTTCTTGATCCAAAGCACCAGCAGCTGTTGCTGTTTGAGGAAGAAAAAAGGCAAGGCTACAGCTCAACTTACCTACCGAGCTATGTAGCAGGATTGAAATGTTGCCTGCTGGGCCAGCAGCAACAAGCAAACATCAAGCAGACCAGGTAGGAAAAGTAAAGAATGCTCGGGAAGATGATGTAAAGCTTGAGCTTCTTCTGCAGGAAGAAAATCCAATAAGAGTCATCTTGTCATGAATTAGTGCCAAAAAATAAGTGGTACATTCTAGATATTTACTCATACACTTTGATTAAGCCAGAAATTTAACATTTAAAATACTGGTAACAAAAAGAAAGTCCAACCCAACAAATTGGCTAAAGTTGTACTGACTGCTCCATCAACAGAAGTTACAGTTGAACACACCTTTTCTGGTTAGGAGATCCTGGACGACATCAGGTAATATGTTGTAACAATATTTTCAAAGGATGAGTTTTGATTTTGTTTCCATAGTTGGATAAGTTTAGCGATTTACAGCAGAACACAAATTTGCACTGTTTTGCACAATATTGATTGAATTATTTTGTTTGCTGACACACTGCTTAATAATGGTAAAATGGTCATGACCACAGACCAGAATTTTTTTTCTGAACTGGAACTAAACTGGAGCACTAAAGATCTGAAATGAAGCAGATGGTCTCTTCAACTCCTTGCTGGTAAGTATACCACCAATAACTACATTTTTCCACAATCTCAGAGTCCAGAGAATTCAATAGATCATAGGTGTAGCTGTAATACTCTGCAGAATGCAAGTTAACATTAGTCCTAGAATAGTTATCTCTAATATACTTCCTCTCGACTTAAACATTATGGACATATAGTGTACATAATTTATTTTTGATTAAGTCTCAAAGATGACTGACCAGAAAATGCACTGAAAATTCTGGGAGAATTTTTTATACATTTCTCATCCAGTGCTTATTTTAAAAGAAAGTTGATAATGCAATATTTTAAAAGTTGTATTTTCATTATCTGCTTTGGTTAGATTTTAGTTAAAATCAGGCATTCTGCAAATTCTACTTTTACTATTTTCCCCTTAATTAGCAGGTGTGGAACAAAGGATGCTAACTAATATATATCTTCTTTAAAGCTGCATGCACAGTCAACACACAAGGCATTACCAGAGGAAAACCTGTGGTTTTAGTGTAATATATATATACAGGTGCATCTCAAAAAATTAGAATATCATGGAAGAGTTCAATATTTTTTGTCAGTTATTTCAGAAAGTGAAAATTGTATATATTCTAGACTCATTACATGTAAAGTAAAATGTTTCAAACATTTTTTAATTTTAATTTTGATAATTATGGCCTACAGCTAAAAAAAAAAGAGAGAACTTATCTCAAAATATTAGAATATTCCATTTCGAGTTTGAGTAAATCACTATTTATGCAGTATGAATACCATGAATCTGTCTGGTTCAGTACACACAACCACAATCATGGGAAGACTGCTGACTTGACAGTTGTCCAGAAGACACTCATTGACACCCTCCAAAAGGAGGGCTTGCTGTTCGCAGATTGCTGTATCAAAGCATACTTATGGGAAGTTGACTGGAAGGGAAAAGTGTGGTAGGAAAAGGTGCACGAGCAAGAGGGATGACTGCAGTCTTGAGAAGATTGTCAAGCAAAGCCAATCCAAGAACTTGGGGGAGCGTCACAAGGAGTGGACTGAGGCTGGAGTCAGTGCATCAAGAGCCACCACACACAGGTGTGTCCAGGAAATGGGCTCCAAGTGTTGCATTCCTAGTGTCAGTCACTCCTGAACCAGAGACAACGTCAGAAGCATCATCTTACCTGGGCTAAGAAGAAAAAGAACTGGACGTAGCTCAGTGGTCCGAAGTCCTCTTTTTAGATGAAAGTAAATTTTGCATTTCATTTGGAAATCAAGGTTCCACAGTCTGGAGGAAGTGTGTAGAGGCATCTGCTGGTGTTGGTCCACTGTGTTTTATCAAGTCCAAAGTCAACGCAGCCGTCTACCAGGAGATTTTAGAGCACTTCATGCTTCCGTCTGCTGACAAGCTCTATGGAGATGCTGATTTCCTTTTCCAGCAGGACTTGGCACCTGCCCACAGTGCCAAAATTACTAGTAACTGGTTTGCTGACCATGGTATTACTGTGCTTGATTGGCCATCCAACTTGCCTGACATGAACCCCATAGATTCTATTGTCAAGAGGAAGATGAGAGACACCAGACCCAACAATGCAGATGAGCTGAAGGCTGCTATCAAAGCAATCTGGGCTTCCATAACACCTCAGCAGTGCCACAGGCTGATCTTCTCCATGCCACACTGCATTGATGCAGTGATTTGTGTAAAAGGAGCCCAGACCAAGTATTGAGTGCATAAATGAGCATACTTTTCAGAAGTTCGACATTTCTATATTATAAATCCTTTTTTTTTTTTTTTATTGATCTTATGAAATATTCTAATCTTTTGAGATAGTGGATTTTTGATTTTCATGAGCTGTAAGCCATAATCATCAAAATTAAAACAAAAAAAGGCTTGAAATATTTCACTTTGTGTGTAATGAATCTAGAATATATGAAAGTTTCACTATTTGAATTAAATTATGGAAAAATAAACTCTTCCATGAATATGTCAATAATTATTGTGGTAAGGTATATGTAACAGATGCAATAATTGTCTTTATAATGTTTATATAAACTATTCCTTCCACATTTAAATAAAAGTAAACTATTCTAGAAAATACCACAAATCAGCTTTATTCTCATCTGTGATAAATGCATCAATAATATTACCAATCTACACATTTTAATGGATTTGCATACATTTTAAAGGTCTTTCAATGTGTCCATGAAGATTTAAAACATTATCACAAGAGCCACATTTGTAGATTGTGTGTAGATATGTGTTCAGTGAGATCAAATTTAGAAACAAAAGCCTTGTCACAGTAATCACACTTGTAGGATATTGCTTCCATGTGTTTTGATAAGTGAGCAGTAAGAGAAAACTTATAAGAAAATGCTCTACCACAAACATTACATTTGTAGGGCTTTTTCTCTGGATGAGTTTTCATGTGTACAGTCAGTTTCTCAGAGTCTGAAAAGGATTTTCCACAGTACCTACAATTATAGTGTCTCTCCTCAGTATGGGTTTTAACATGTGCAATTAGACTGCATGACTGTGAAAATGCTTTGTCACAGTATTCACATTTGTGAGGTCTTTTCCCAGTGTGACTCATAACATGGACATTAAGATTAGATACTTGATGAAATGCCTTGTCACAAATTTCACATTTATAGGGTTTTTCACCAGTGTGTGTTCTAAGGTGCACAGTAAGAGTAGAGGATTGAGAGAATGATTTGCTACAAAAATCACATTTGTAAGGTCTCTCGCCAGAGTGACTTCTAATGTGTAAAGTGAGATGAGGCAACTGTGGAAATGATCTGTCACAGAACTCACACTTATAAGGCTTCTCACCAGTGTGAGTTCTAATATGTACAGTGAGGTTAGACTGGCAAGAAAACAGTTTGTAACAAAATTGACATTTAAATGGCTTAGCAAGATTGGAGGATTTGTTATGTTTGCAAGGTATTTTTTTGGTGTGGATCCTGTGGTGTACCTTCAGCCCTTGATTAGTTGTAAAAGATTTGCTACAATTGTCACAAGTGAAAGTACTTTCTTCTGTCCGCACATGCTCTGCAGGAAGATTTTTTACTGTGTATGGCTCTTCACAAGTTCCCCAGCTAATGTGTTCCTTTAGATTGCACAAATCTGTTTCTCGCTTGGCCATTAAGGATGATTATGCAATAAATGTCTTTAAAATAAATGGGAGTATCTCCTTGGTTCTTTAAAGAAAAAACAATGCAGAAAACAATTCAAGTTTTTTTTTTTTTACTTGCAATCTTTTTCTAATCCATATCTGATATTACTTCAATAGATGAAAATCAATCCACCTTTTTTTCCAGTCTGTAATTAAAAAAGAAGTAGAAAAATGAAAATGTAATCAAATTTTTAAGATAACCAATAAATCAATAAAAATAAAATTTACTACACTAATAGAGTTTGTTTTGGTGTGTGATTGTGATGCCAGTGTGGGTAAAGTCTGTTTATCCTTTGGAGGGGGATGGGTTACCAAATCTGCACCTGGTTTTGAGTGGGGGCATATTCCTTCGAGTATAATGCCCTTGGGCAGTCTTCTGATCCCTAGCTCAAGGCTGAAGACCATTCTGGTGATCACTCTCCAAGCTAGGAAGCTTGCAATACAAGCCTCAAGGTGTTGGGCCTGTCAAATCGGCAATACCAATCCAACAAGGCCCTAACCCTAGGTCAAGATAGCAAGCCAGTCCTGGAGCAGAGATTGGGTTGATCTTTTTTTTTTTTTGGGTTGTGTTATGCGTGTGTGTGTAAGTGTAAAGTTTGTGTATGTGTTTATTTCCGAAGAGAAGGGAGTGGGAGAGGCCGAAACCTCTACTGGAGCAAAGCTCCTGGTGAAGGCCAAAATGGCCAGTTTGAGGTTCTGAAGCACCTTGTGTGACTGGCCAGAAATGACCAGGGTTAGGGATGCCAAAGTGTCCCATGTTATGGAAGTGAAAGCTTCAGTTGGCGCAAACTCCATGGAGAAGGATCACTTCCCCAGCCAAAAACCTCTTAGGAAAAAAAGCCTCAGCACCTCTGGTCCGAAAATCAGTCATGAGGTGTCTAACCTTCCTAGCCAGAGAAGGCGGCCGAGGGCAAAAAGCATCCCCTGCCCCCACTCTTTTGAGCAGGGGACTTTCCGTCTGTGAAGCCTTACAGAGTACTCATCCCCAGCCCTCCAAGGCTGAATCTGAGTGACCACACCCAAAAAGGGCATGACACCTGGTGGGCACCCCAAATGGAAGGCTAAGGACATGATATCCTGTAGCCACACCTTTTTTTTTTTTAGCCAGAGAAGGCCGAGAAGTGATTTAGTTAAATCATCATGTAAACATCTAACTCATTCTAAAATTTTCACAATACAATACTACCATGTTTTTTTGGTATTGCACAACAAATTTTGTAATATGTCTATGCTATGGAAACTACATGTACCCAATAAATAATATGAATGCCTAAATATCTTAATTTATAAATCTACAGACACAAACACAAGTCTTTATTTAGTAATTTTGCAATAGTATTTTCTGTCTTTTTTCTCTCACTGCTATGGTTCATAATAATCACAATGAGGAATAACATAAGGAAGAGAAGTTACTATTTTAATGGATGAATGATTCAGAACAGTCATACATTTAGTGTTTCATGAACAAATTAGACAAATTACCATAATGAATAGGAATTTTAACTTATATAACTTTGTTAATGGTAAAATAAGTCATAGTTTATTCATATAACTGCTTGCAAATTTTGCAACGTTTGACAGCAGTAAAGAAATAGACATAGTTTGTTAATCTTGAGCATACAGGGTATATAAACAGCAGCAAAATAATTTTAACTCTTTCTTTTGACAGAAATAAGAGGAGAAAGCTATGGGTTTGTATGATATTGAACCAGTGTTTAAAAAAAAACAACTAATAATTAACAAAATTTTAAAACAATCTGTAGTTGTTTTAAATATTAATGCATACTTGGATCACCAAATAAAGCTTAGAAATTCCAATTTAGCAGACGTGGTATTAAAAAAATGTGAAAATAAAATATTTAAATTATGATAAACTTTCACGCCATCTATTTTGACATTACAAAGAGAATTAGGAAACCTGCAAATACCTGCGCCGTGCAGTTCCCAATAAGAATGCCAGTACAGACAGCGCCGATTTTCAAAATACTGTACTTGTAGATTACAATGACGAACAGCAAGCACAGAGAATTAAACTATAAATGAAAACTTTAATGAAAGGAAGAGAAACCATAAAGTTTTCCGTTTACACGAATCCTTGATCTTTTATTAATCTGAAGTCGTGTATCTAACGATGTCGTTGCCACAAAAACCACTAAACATGAAACGTGCCTGCGTGGAACAAAACGCATCCAACCTTCTCCTTTGGAGCCCTTTGTGGCTTTGCTATCCCCGTAATACCACTCAATCGACGCCCGTCACAGATCGGATGCTGACAATGGTTTGGGGGGGGGGGGTCAGTTGTATGTCTGAACAGCTACGCCTAATCAGTTCAATTAGAGATGGCCATTCATTGCCCGTCTTTCAATGTCGAGTTTCTGAATACAATCATTCCAAATGAAACACAGAGAGGAAATTTATCGCAGTCGACTCCACCTCCGCCAAATAAAAACAAACACACACACACACACAACAAGTAAACGAGAAAACATCTATGTTGAACATGACATTTCATCCTGCTCCCCCTCCCCCCTCCACCACCACAGTCGACCTGAAAGTGTGCATAACTCCAGTATAAATGAGCTAAAATCCTAAAATTTACCTGACAATTTCCCGATGCCGCCATTTGTGACCTGTAGTAATACAAATTTAGGAACGGAAAAAAAAAATATTTACAACCGAAACGAAAATTAACAACAGAGGGGAGGGGATGAGAGAGAGAGAGTTGGGGGGGTTCACGGGGCATGAATCGATGCATGACGCTGAGACTATTGGCTATGGAAGACGGTAGGTACATTGTGCTCCGACAAGAACCTTTTTGTTGTTGTTGTCGTTGTTTTACTTACCGGTTTGTTGAAATTAGAAAGTGCTAGATCGGCTCCACTTACGGAGCGAAGCCGCAGAGGCGAGAAGCGCTCTCTCTTCTGACGAACGGCGAGCGCAGGATTTTTTTTTACAGAAATATTTGCAGGATAATTTAGGAGGCTGCGCAAAATGACAAAATAATATCAAGTGGGGGGGGGAGGAATGTTCCAGCGATGAAAAAGCCATACTGACGTCAATAAATAGAGACACTAATTTTGTTTTAATGGAGTGTACTCGATCACAGATGTCTGTACTTAAGAATTGTTTCTGCGGGACCTCGGAACTATTCCGAGTTCGACTCAATAAGGATTTTTTTTTTTAAATACAGGCAGGGCTCTGGCAACAAGGCCTCTGATAGCGAAGCTTCTTTCCGTCTTTTTTTTGCTAAAAAAAAAGGGGGAGGAAAAAAACTAATGGCATTCATCAAGAGTGCATCGACATAGCTTGTTTTTCCTTCCTACCGAGTGGCCCGCCTCGTTCTGATCGACTGGAATCATCAAGTGATGTTGATCAACAAGTTGAGGCAGGGGAGAGGTGTTGCGGTGTGGCACACTCGCTAGGTATGACTCATTCCACATTGAGAACTATCTGAAACCAAGCATGGTAGATGTATCAACTGCTGAAAAAAATTAGATCATATGAGGAGCAGAGTAATGGAGAATTAAAGGTTTTTGGAGATCTTATAACATATTGAAAATGATTGATAATATGAGACACGCCTGACAAGAGGTGAGGAGCAAGTGCGTGAATGGGGTGTGGCATAGGCTGTGGGCAGACATCAGTGACTTTGCTGGCTTTGAGACCAAGATGCAAGCAACTAAAAACTAATGCTAGCAAAGGAAGTAAGCGATGATGTGCAAGAGCTTCTCAACTCTCATGGGGAGCTACTTACCAATGAAGATTTGCAAGAACTAGCACAACAGGAATGGCCAATGAGAGAGGAACAAGACCCAGTTGCCTATGAGATGCCAGAAAAAGTGTTAGCTATGAAATTTTTGTCTGAAAATATTGCAATGATCATGGCTGCAATGGAGGCTTTCTCAAATAATGACCCAGACTGGGAACGCGGCAGTGCTGTCAATAAAACACTATTGAAAGAGATCTACTGCTATTGTGATATTTTAAAAGAGAGCAGGAAGGCAAGACAGTCAACACTTGATGCATTCATCAAAAATAAGTCTCTGTTCAGCAACTACAAGAACCAGAGCCAGGTCCATCAAACTGGGATCCTCCTGGCAACTTACCACACAGTCAGCAACACTCATCCACTGTTGCCAAGTCATGATTATAAAGCCCCTATCCACCTGTATGAGGTTAAAGTTATTCTTAATAATAAAGCCCCTAAATCAGTTTATTTTTTTTTATTTCCTTGCATGCGCAACCTGGGGCTTGGTTCTTGCAGCTCCTGGTAATATAAGCATAATTTTCATTTACTTTGATAAAGTTGAATATGTTTTAGCAAAGGCTAAGTTTTTCAAATAAGAATAAGACTCAGCCCATTATGGCTGCATTTTTGTGATTCTCTTTTAAAAGTCATTAAATCATTTAGGTTAATTCTTTAAAAAAAAATAAAATTACCACATTAAAATCATATTTACCAAACTTCAACTTATTTTTAAAAATTGCATAATCATCTTTTCTTTTTCAGAACTAAGACAATTTTTCAAATATTTGAAACTAATTTTAGATAAGCATTACTACTCAAATGAAGCTATCACTGAATGACAAAATAATCTTACCGGACCCCATCACAAATCCTTATGAAAACTATTTTTTTTATAATTGTGCAAGTAATAGTTTAATTAGAAACTGTCATATGCTAATAATATTTTAACTCTTTAAAATATGTCCATACTTAACAAAAGTGAATTTTCATATTCAAAAAATCTCTAAACGTTTTTTTTTTTTTTTTGGAATGTTCTATAAATTGTAGGTCAGAAAAAATAGATAGCAGTTGTTTTAAAAGTTTCAATAATTAATTTTGCTCTTGACGCTTAAGCATTAACATAATTATTTTTTTGCAGAGAGAGATCCCATTATTAATTTAAGCCCCAGCCGACAATAATAGAAGTGTTCGTTACTAACAAGCTATATATGTGGAAACTAGGAAAATAATTATTCTATATTTCCTGCAATAGTTTTTATAGAACTGCATGGATTGTTTGTTCACTGTATATCAGAATGTTTAAGTAGTATTTATTTATACTCTAAATAAGCACTGTACTAATTAGTTGAACAGTTGCCCTTGATTTCATTATGTAATGGCACACACAATGCTGGCCATAATCTGTCTCTAGCATTCATCAGTGATTGATTCACCTCCAATGCATCATCATTAACTATTCTCCACAGTTTGAGTTATAATCTACACACTTGAAAAAAAATCACAAACTTTATATCTTATTATTTTATTTTTTATCTTATCGTTTTCACAAAGTCAGTGAAAGTTCATTTATTTCCATTTAGAGGATTAGCCAATATTATCCAAAATTAAGCAAGTCTCAAGAACTTGAAACAAACTTGAATACTTCATCCAAATTTTGCCTTTTATGACATTTAATCCAGAGTTCTGATCTTGCTTCTGATAACAAAATGCAAATAGCTGTAATATGATAAGCATTAGTTATGGTAGCAATTTTGAAAAAATATTAATACATGTTGGTGTACAAATTACCAGAAATTTATACTGTAATTTTTGCTTACATACATAACTGTATAAGTATAGAGTTAATACTAAAAATAAAAGGCTGAAAATAGTTTTAGCTATGAATTTATTTAATTTTTACACAGTTCAAATAGGACTATAAAAAACAGTAAATAATTGATAAAAAATTCACAAATCAAAGTATTTTTTTCATTTAAATGCCAAGTCTTTGGTGCTTTGGAGAATTACATCGTTACAATTTCTTATTCTCATACAATCTAATTTAATCTGTTTATGTTAAGAACAGTACAACTATTTTTTTATAACTTTCACAGTAAGTAATTTTTCTTGACATGCAAACTGAGTATAATGACAAAACAGTCAGTAATATTTTACAACAATACACATCCAAAGAATGCAGTAAACTCAAAACCTTGGTTTGTTGGAAACTTAGATAGTAAGATCACAAGCATAGAATGTGAAGCAAATCAGTCGATCTAACTGATTGAGTTTACCTGATTCTTCTCTGACAAACAAACTCAAAGTATGATTAGCTCCTTTTATCTTAGTCAAGACAGATTTCAAACAATATCAGTTTTGGGTGTATCTATTTCTTGTAAACTGAAAGCCAGCAGCAAAGTAATCTAACAACATGGAATAGCTGCTACTACATCAGAACAATGCCAAAATCCTTCTCTTGTCTAACCCTGTTCTAGTAGTACCAACAGAAGTGATACTAGTAAGTCTGGGAAAAGGCCTAGTTAAAGTCTGAATAAGCTGAGCTTCCATAATAAATTCTCATTTGGACTGGTCAACATAAAAAAAAACTTGCCTTCTACTGACATTGCCAGACTTAGACTAGTTAAGTCCTCATGACTGACTGTTAAACAAACAAACGGATTGCTAATATTCAAACACCACATACCTTAGCCTTCGATGTCTAATATTAATCACTTTGCAAAAATTTAAAAAAAAATAATATAAAATTGTCCTGTGGAAATTCAAAAACATTCACACAATTCAAGAAAACTGACAGTAAACGTAGATTCTTGTAACTGGTGACTAAGTCAGTTTTCTTGAACAAGGTATACAGTTCCTTATCCTAAAACAAGCTTAGTAAAATACAAGACTACAGTAGTTATGTTTGCAAAGCTTTTGATGACAGTCACCTCAAGTATGTACTAAACTAGGAAAGCTATGTCATAAATAATTATCATGTTATTTAGATATTTCACTAGTTTATCAATAAATAATTAAAGAATGGTATGGCTAACGCAGAATAAAGTCCCCCTTCGACCAATAACATCACTTTCATTACACACACATTAAAACAAAAGAACATACAAAAAGTATTCAACTTAGGCATAATTTAAAACACATTCTCTTTTTAAATGCAATACAGCTATATATACAGGGTGTTCCATAATTAAAGTCTCAAATGATTATTTCTCCATAACAAAGTATCAAACAGCTATGTAACCTGCAAATAACGTGCCAGTGTGTTTTAAAAATCACTACTATATGGCATTATTGTACTGAGTGTAAGAAAATGACAAAGCACTTTATGCTGGAAGAATTATTAAAAGTTGGGGAAAAAAAACAATGGACAATTTCATAAAACTTCTACAAAGAAAACAATCCTATTAGCAAATATACATTTCAAGAAGACAGGAAGTGTTGTTGATTTGTCATGTTTGAGTATGCAAGATCTGATCATGCTAAGAAACCTATCAAATGCTTTCCTGTAGCCACAGCAAGTCAGTTAGATGCACATTAGCAAATGTCTTTTTCACATTTTCCATGATCTAAAGTTGAAGCTGTTTCAGCCTACACTGATGCATAACCTTCTTGAAGACAATTATGATCAAGCGTAAATCTGGCTTGTAAAAAATTTATGCCAATCCAACAATTCAGGACATAATGTAGTGATAAAAATTTGCTCAAGCTAAAGCATACCAATATAATGACCACATGGTTTGACAGGCAAAGTTTTGTCAATCGTCTCCAAGATCTTGTGATTTAGCACCTGAGACTTTTTCTCATGGGACATCATGAAGGAAAGAGTATGGTGAGAAACCATCACTGCTGAACTAAAAAAAATAACAACAGAAGCTACAGATGGAATCAGCGCTAAGCTGTGCCATTTTGTAGGTGGGTGCCTGTGGGAGAGCTTGAACAAACAGTAGAAAGTCTCTTCTTGGTGTGACAAGTCTGCATGTCATGTTATGACAAAACAAATGTAGATTAAAATAATATAAAACCATCTCCTTGGTGTTATTTTGTTACTGAAATATAAGCATTTGAGTGCATTTGGTCAATTACAGAATACCCTGTATATGCATATTTGAATTTTTTTTGCTGCAGAAACTTATGAAAAACTAAAATTACTTATGACAGTATTCAAAATTAAAACAAGTCTTCCAATGTAGTGAATTCTATGTCCATAAATTTAGATTTTTGTCAGTAATTCTTTTATCCTACATAGATTTTAATGCCTACAAAGACGTGATCAACAAACACTCTCCAAAAATCCTTAACGCAAAGTTGTCATCATCCAGAAAGATGAGTCCTGCCATGTTGAATTAGATGAAACCGCCTCGAAAACGATTTGTCACAAATTTCACATTTGTAAGGTCTTTCCCCGGTGTGGGTTCTAATGTGTGTGGTACGATTAGAAGAATCAGGAAAAGATTTGTCACATAGTTCACATTTGTAGGGCTTTTCTCCTGTGTGAGTCAAAATGTGTTTAGTAAGATTTGAAGGATTAGCAAATGGTTTAGCACAAAATTCACATTTGAAAGGCTTCTCACCAGTGTGTGTTCTCATGTGCACAGTGAGATTAGAAAATGATTTGTTACAAACTTTACATTTGCATGGCTTTTCAAAATTGTGGGTTCTAATGTGATAAGTAAGACCAGAGAGCGCTGAATATGATCTGTCACAGAGTTCACATTTGTAAGGCTTCTCACCTGTATGGGTTCTAACATGGTTTTTCAGATTAGAACTTCTAGAGAATGATTTGTCACAAAAGTCACACTTGTAGGGCTTCTCACCAGTGTGGCTCCTAATGTGATCTTTAAGATTAGATAGCCAAGAAAATGACTGTTTGCAGAAGTCACACTTATAAGGTTTCTCACCCGTGTGAGACCTAATGTGGTTATTGAGACGAAAAAAAGACAAAAATGATTGATGACAAAAGTTGCATTTGTAAGGTTTCTCACCAGTCTGAGTCATAATGTAACCAGATTTGCCGCAAGATGGAGAATGAAAGTCGGAGTTATTTTTGTATCAAATCTTTGGATAATCTCAAAATGAATGTTAGTAAATTTCCTTTTAGTGAAATATAAACTAGAATGCTAAACAAATGTTGTTTTTTTTAATGTTCACTATTTTGTAATAACTGTGATTTTCACATCATTCCTTAATGACAGGGTACATTTTACTCTTGAAAAATCTGAAAAAAAAAAAATATTACTCAACATTAGTTCTAAAAAGATATGCAGCAAATTAAAGTTAAAAATCAAACCAAATTAAATGAAACAATTCTTAAATCCAAGTTTCTTCTTAACAGTTTACAAAAAAAAGAGAAAAATTATCTATGCATTTAGAGGGAGTGATGATTCTGATTAGGTCCAAAATTTTTTTGTGGAAGAATGATATATAAAGCCCCTTTTCTTTTGCAGCCTTGAAACAGTTTTTCAAAACAGTTATTCATTTGCAAAGTTCCCACATAGTATTAAAATTTCTAACAAAATTTTTAGTTAACAATACAATGTGAAAGTTTTATAGCTACAAATACAGATTAACCTTTTTTCATTGATAACAAAGAAAATACTACACCACCTCAGTAAACATACACATAAATTGTGGACTTAAAAACTTTTTCATTTACAGAAATGCATTATTTTTTTTATTTGCAGAACAGATTATTATTTAAAAATCACATTACCACATGTAGAAATCTCAAAATGAAATTTTTAACTAATATTTTATGGAGGGGGATGAGATAGTTAGTTCTTTCTTAAACTTTTCCCTACAGAACAATAATAGTACACAAGAACTATATTATGTAGTCATTATCAAAGATGCATTAACATTTTATAAAATGCACATATAGTTGTCATTGTGTGATTAATAGAAAGCTAATATTTAAAAAGTAATAAAGGGAAACTAAGAATCAAATATTTCCAATGTTATCTATTTTTTGTTGAGTTAATATTCTGTAAAGCAGATAATATTCCCCCCTGCCTCCGACATCAGAACAGACAGCAACGCTACGCTGTCCATCAGCCCTGGCCTTTCGATATTAACTTATAATTCATCCCATCCCTAACTAACTTCTATTATGCTATGGCGGTTGCTCGAAGACACCTTAAATGCCATCCTCTAGCTCTAAAATATATCCGCACGGGAATAAAAATATAAAACAAATCACCTTTTCTCACAAAATTGTCGTTAAACCACTTAGAACGAGCAATAAGCCAATTTGAACAGTCAGAATCCGCCATTACGAATTCATGTATATAAAACCCGAAATGCCTTAATTAACCCGCCTGAAGCGGAACGAAGAAATGCCAGGACGAGAAAAGTATAAGTGCATTTATTCACTTTTATTAACTGAAGATAATCGTTTGATTATAATTAATTTCTTTATTTCATAATTGCTATAAAATTACCCCCGTGAATATTTATCATAAAACAACAACGATAAAACATCGTGTTAATGATAAAAAAGATAAGAAATATGAATGAGTTTTTTTTTTAAATAAAATACAATCCAAAATTCCACTAAACAAAACAAAAGCTTGACTTCATTTAGCCAAAACACCTTAACCTTACATATTTCTGAGCACTTTCTAGACTTTGTCAGGGGGGGGGACAGGTGATTTGACGTTTTTGATAGAAGTCATTGATTTGTACAACATTTAATAGCAATAAAAAAATTTTTTTAAATAGTTTTAAAATAAAATTTCTCAGCTGTGTGTTGTCGTAATGTGATAAGGCTAGAAAACATCAAATATGATTTGTCAACAAATTTCCTATTTAAAGCTTTTTTTCAGTGTGGATCTTAGGATACTTAGCAAGAACAGAATTAGCTACTGTAATAGATCTGAAATTAAATGACTTCTGCTAGTGAACTCCAGACTAATACAGGAATCTGAAACCTGATGTTAAAACCTTCAAATTCATCATCATCAGAGGATCCTTCAGCAAACAGCAGTAGGCCACACTTTACTCCACACTCACCTTAAAGTTTCATGTTTTACAGATCTCCATGCACAACCCACATTGAAAACTGCATCTTTGATATTGTAGACAAATTGAAATTGCTGTATTGTGCTGACATGATTTATTAAATTTTCAAAAAAAAATATTTTCTATGGTACCATTTCGTGTTCTAGAGAATGCCCTGATCAATGAGGTAACATTGGCAATCAGAGAATAGCTTTACTATCTTCAGGCTACCCAATTTTCTTAAAATGTTCTTTCACTTCACGTATAAAATGAAGATGAAACCATTCAGTAGTAGGTAAACAATGCCAAAATAAACCTGTCTCATCTGCATTGTATGTCTGATCAGATGATAAACTGTTTTAATTTGGATTTATGTAGTGTATAGCTTCATTCTTCAGCTTTATTTGATTCAGAACTAACAAAAAAATCAATTCTTTTTTTTTTGATGTCATAAATTGTTGAAAAATTTACATTAATATTGTTTCGTCAAGACCTTATGATTCTCACCCTTTTCAAGTCTTCTACAAATATCTAATTGTTGAGTTTATATCAGAACAACTCTCTTGCATTTTGCTTGTTGAATGTGTGTTGCTCGACATATTTGATGGATAAATATAATTCCAGGAGATATTAAGTGATTAAAAACACAGCCCTATAGCAACAATTGCACAAAACAACTGAACGAGGAAGTTAATCGCTAAGCATTTTTATTAATATTAAAGCATTTTTTAACAACTAGATAGTTATTAGTTGCTTAGCAAATTCAGTGTATCAAATAATATTTTGTACTGGATCTTTTATCTAGAGTTTTTGCTGCACACTTCATTTTTCTCTTTTCTTTTTTTTTTGTTTTTTAATTTGCTTAGAATTATTTTGTATCCGCTCTAATTAGCTGTATTTACTTTGAAATTAGCTAGGCATGTAGTTCAGAATAGACTTTCTCTTTTCATTTAACGACAATTTTACAGAACCAGGCCTGGTTTTAACTGTACATCTTTGTTTATCATTGTAATTTGGGTGTTAATACTTTTACCAGTTTTACTTTTGATTTCAGATGTTTTCAAACAGTTGCCATCCTTTTCTATTTCTGAAATCGGATTAAAACAGCTTATTTTAGATGTGTACTATTAAATCACTTTCAAAACCATCAGGAAAGGAAATGCTTTACAAGTGTAATTATTGCAACAAGTCATTTTGTCACGTGTGAAGCAGTTCAGTAATGGTAGTAAGGTTGGGGAAGAAGTTAACATAGTAGGTGATTATACCCATGGATCGGTGCACCTGCTTGACAATGGTGACCTTTGGTGCATCTTCAATCACCTTGTTCTAGTCTTAATTTCTTTTTAGCTTTTTTGACAGTTGCCAACATTGCTGCTCCTATGTATCTGATTAATCCCAAATTTCTTTCACTTTTCCCCTAACCTGTAATCTGCCTTAGTATGTCCAAAACTTACACACTTGACTTTGGATGCATAGATGTGAATCTTCATTATTTACTATGTCATAGGTAATTGGAATTGCCTTAATGTTAGAAATTATTGCTAGGTTAATATAATTTGTAAATATCAAGAACAAAACAGGCCCTAATAATGATCTCTGGTACATCACTGGTACTGTTCACATGTTTTGATATGACAACATAGTCTTGCTATCCAACCATGTCAAGACCATGCCTTGTATGTCCAAGTCTTCTCACCTTTGTATGCAATCTCTTGTTGTATTAAACTGTGACATCTACTATATCTCTCACTCTCACCTGTTGTTGATTGATTGATTTATCCTCCTGAGTTAGACAAGCTATGTAGAGCAAGAAATACTAAGCTCAAACCCATGTTTACATTTGAATATTCATATTGTTGCATGCTTCAAAATTGGGATTTTTTTGGTTCTCTAGTTGATCTCATTTTTCTTCAAAATTTTGCACAAATTTTCTGCCCATGCCATCATGAGCAATGAGACACTTCCCTACCCTGAATTCCAGTGCTTTGGACCATCTGCAGTTGTCATAGTTACTAATTTCCAAATATTTTCTTTATATACACTGGGAAAAAAAAATTAAACACCACATTGAATTTATTCTTTGATCCTGTAAACTTATTTAAGGAACAAACTGTAAAATTGCAAAATTTTCTAACGACACACTTTCACTCAAAATATTGCACAGATCTGGGCACATTCATGCATCTTGTGATGAAAATTATGAATTTCATTAGTATATCACATAAGATGTTTTAATAAATCATGCAGATGGTTAGTCATCAGTCTGAAAAGAATCAAACAGTCTAGTTGAGAAATTGGTTTTCTACTGGGAATCAAATGCACCATCATCAAACACCATTGGTCCAAACACATGAAAGCTAGTCCTGCTGATGATTGCCCTCAATCTGGATATCCCAAGTCAATGTCAACAAGACAATACCCGATTAAGAGATCTGTATGACTTAGTTGCACCTGGGTAAACCAAGCCTGACAATCCGTACAATGTTGATGTCTACAACGAAAGACATTGGATAAATTTTTCTTTTGTACAAAAATATTTTTCAATAAGATTATTTGGATCTAGCAATTTTTCATTGCATGTTCAAATATTGAACTTTCTGTAGGATTAAATTGTTTTGGAATATGAAACAGCAGCCCATGGAGAATGAAAGTCGGAGTTATTTTTTGTAGGTTTATGTTGCATCACTGATCATCTGCCCTGAAGATCTGATGTTTTTTCCCAGTTGATCATAGGGACAGAGCAGAAGTATTTGAAGGTAGTTTTATTTTCTCCCACCTCTAACTTCTCAGACCACACGCCGACTAGTTTAACTAGTTTGGCCTGGATATCTGCCCACTTGACAGTGAGACATTAAACTTCCCAGTAATTCTTGCGATGGCACCGTACCTTCCTTCCCACTGAGTTTTTCTCACAAACTCTTTCTGGGTTAATATCATCTATCTTCCAGCACTACTACTTGCATGATGCAGCAGAGCATTAATGATCTCGAAGGTCACTAGAAGTAGAAGAAAATTTAGGGGTGGAAGCACACCCACTATAAAGCTAACAAGGGCTTTCTGGATCTGTAGCTCCCCAGTAGCCTCCATATTTTTGGATTGCTAGTGGCATCATCTTGCAACTTTTCAGCTGGAGAATTTTCAATGAATACAAAATTATTCAAAATACCTGAATGTACAATTATTTTGTTTTTCTTTTTTAATTGACAAAATCTATGCAATTAATCTTGTTCAGAAACAAGTGTGCAATGACTGTGAGCATGCACATATTTGATGGTAGCAATCGGTTTTCTGGGCAACGACAGGAAAATTGATTCATGCTACGATCGTTCCAGTTCAACCATTTATGGCAGACATAAAAACAAAAAAAAATTATTAAATAGTAATTTACAAGTTGTATATATTCTCTGGGTTGGCAGTCATACCTGTCATACAGATAATTTAGTTGCATGATGATTTTTTTTTTTTTAGTTAGTAAGTATAATTTTATGTTTGAACTTGCTATCAGTTAATAAACAGGACAGAAATGAAATGTGCTCAAGGAGCATCTTTCAATCAAATCAAGAGTAAACAGGTTGTACTCTGTAAATCTGTGCATCGGGGAATGATCATTTGTCGGTTATTGGCAGAAAGAATGTATTGTGTTGTCTGTTTTGAACCCGGCATAAGAATAAAGTACAAAAATCCAAACGATCAGATCCAACACTAAAAATTAAGATATATTGCATCACATTTTGTTTGTATCGCTCTGTCTTTTCGCATCTTTTTGGCATGGCACTATCCGAGCAAGATCCCCTTTTCTTTTAGGTGTTTATTCTATTTAGTATACTTGTTAATAATATATTGCTGGACTCTTGAGTACAAGTTCCTTCCCTTATGTTGCTGAAGTTATCTCCCCTTCTTTCGGATTGCAATGAAAACGGCCAGTAGCAGTTAGAAAGTAGTAAAATCCGTAGAAGTATCAGGTAGAATTTATCTCCTGAATTTTCGTTGCAGGTTTTCGCACAATTTTCTTAAATCTTTATATTCTTTTAATTGATAGGTAGTCTGAAAAGTAATTAATATAATTATCATACTTTAGGTTTTTGTTTATATTTCTTACAAAATTTCCGATAAATATATTGCATTGTTTCTAATTAAAGCTTTAATAAATGTATGTGTGTATAAAAAACATTTAAGAACTTTTACTAGTTGTATAGCATAACCACAATCACAGCACACCTGTGCAATAGCTATTTTCCAACCACAGTTGGAAGAGCTGAGATTAGTCAGATGCTTAGTTTAGCATAGACTTCCTTTTCCAATTAAGTGTGCAGCTTTAGGCTTGGTTTTAGCCTGTAACTTTTTCTTTTTTTGTATAAGTTGTGTTGATGCATTTACCTGTTTTATTTTTTAAATTTCAGATGTTTTCAAATGAACTATTTGTTACTGTTACATTTCTTCAGAAATTGGACAAAAAGCAACTTTGAAATTATTATCTTTCTCACAGCATGTAACCAACAAAATTGCAATTCTTTTTTTTTTCTTTAATACAAGAACTGTAAGTGGGAAAAAATGCCAGAGTAATGCAAAAAAAAGCTGACAGTAATTTCTCAGATAATTTGAATTCAGACTCAAGGATTTGTATTATGAAGATGCTTTACAGGTGTAACCATTGTGACAAGTCATTTTGTCATTATTCACATCTTACCAGAAATATTAGGATTCATGCTGGAGAGAAAATTTACAAATGTGAAATCTGTATTAGGGCTTCTTCTCAGATTACCACTCTGAACAACCACACGAGGACTCTCATGGATAAAAAATCTCTCAGGTGCACCTTTTGTGGCTGGATGTTTAGTCGGCTAGCAAACCTCACCAAACACATCAAGATGCACACTGGTGAAAGGCCCTACAACTGTGAACTATGCACCAAATCGTTTTGTCAAATTTCTGGTCTCACTCCTCATGTCAGCATCCATGCTGGAGAGAAACCTTACAGGTGTGAATTTCGCAATTGTCTGCTCAAACTTCTGGTCTCTCTCTCAACACAAGAGAATGCATATTACTTAAAAGTGTAATGTTTGTTAAGTTGTTCACTTCTACTTTTCTGATCTCAGTAAGCACATTAGGGAAAACCACCACAGTAAATCATTCAGAAATCATTTCCATCGCTTCTTTGTTGTGCTAATGTATTTCACATGTGCATGCACTTATGCAGAGGTGAGATCTTTACATACTTGAGATTTGTAAAAATATTAGTTTTCTGGTGAAGACGATCTGTTATATTTGCCCTTGTGTTCAGTGTATTGAGATTGTCGCTTAGATATAGCCTCTGAACTTCATGCCAAAGTACTTTGTGACACAGAATTTTTATTGGTATTTGAAATCTTGTGAAATTATGGAACTTCTTTTTAGACTACTGTAGTTTTTGTTTTTTAAAAAAATCCTAATGATATAATTGTTTTCTGCAGTGCTATTTCTTTTTACAGTCTTTAATCTCATTATCTTCCTGAAGTGACTATGAGTAAAAACTTTATCAAGTCATCATTACTTGACAACAACTTCAGTTACTTTTGACAGTATCACTTTAAATATGACACTTACTGGCTGCATGTAGTTTAAATTATTTTCTAATGTTATTTTAGAGTATTTAAAATTAATAACTTAATTTTTTCACATATTTTATTTTTTAAAATTTAATCAAAGTACAGAATGCAGGACATGTTTTAACTGTCTAGTGAAAATAGCTACATATTTATTAGATAAGAATTTTTATTAAAAATGTAAAACAAATTCTTGTATTATTTACTTTTAAGGATTTTGAACAAAATGAAGCGTGTCAGTCAATCTCAAGCAGAATATTTATCTACTACCCTCATTTCATTAATAATTTCACGTAATGTCTCATTCATAATATCCTATGTAATAGCAACAAAAGAATTTTGAATAAACATTTTATAAATTATTCGTTCTGTTTGTTTTGTTTTTTTTAAAATTACTTTCGTTCTGAAAAAGATATTGTGAAAACTCGTGTTACGATATTTATTATTATTAAAATAAACTTTAGTTTTTCTCATTTTGCTGAGATAATTTTTTTTTTCCCTTTGGCAAAATCGGTTGACTAATTTAGATTTCCCCAATATATTCTCTCTCTCTCTGAATTTTTTCTTTACCTTTATCAGAATAATTTCTGATCCTAGCCCTCTCCCCCCCCCCCAATTTTTTCCTTCGGAACTTTTAACCACTCATCACCTTTTTGTTCTCCGTAACTTATTATCCCTGCTTTTGTAAATCGAACGAGTTTCATGTCCCTCTTCTCCCATCCACTTAACTAAAAAAGATGACCAGTAACTTTTGTCAAAGTCGGATCTTTATCTTGACGCCACTCAATGTTTTGGCAATACAATGAAGGATATGCGAATATCGTAGCCCTTTTTCTGGCTTTACAAGAAAATAAAGAACATTGTCAGATTAGACCGACTTCTTGGATAAAAACTGATTACATTTCTACCCGCATCAGAGGAAACAACTGCCAGAGAGGTTATTTCTTCATGGCAGAAAACTCCTCCGTTCCGGGTTTTAGTGATGCCGCAAAAGGGTTGGTAAAAGAAGCGTCAAGTGATACTTCGGATTTCCTCTATCCCGCTACGCATTCGATAATAATGGTAAAAGTTCGACCAAACAAAGTGGCAATACTGAAATATTGCAAGTCTGTGCATACGTACGTTCCTTGGTAAATTTACTTTAAGTTAGTGGATTTACCATATACAGTAGTATTATTAATAACAATGAATAAACTATGTGCGATTAATAATAAGGGTTTAACGAAGTGAATGAGAGAATATTTAACACCGTTAACCGTCTGGCTTTCTTAAACATCATTCGAATTATTTTTAATGATAAAATTCTCTGTTCGAAGAATTATTATTATTATTATTATTATTATTTGACTGACCTTTTATAATAATTTTTTTTTTAAAATTCAACGGGCAGCTGTTTCTTTTCATTTCTTCTGACGTTTCGCGTTTTGTATGCTTGACTATTTCCCTAATGGCTGACTCGTGTGATGATTTTCGTAAACACTTCTAATTCCGTCGGTCAGGTAATTGTTAGATTTTTTTTTAAAAAATATATAATATTTAATTGACCTGTTTTATATTTGATATCATTTGTTGGAAGTCAGACAGTATACGTGGCTGGTATAACGGGAACTAAATGACTTTTACGCAGTACTAAAGTGAATAAGTCAGACTCGTGGATAACTTTAACTTTTGTTCTTTTTCCCTCGGTCTCATCCCGCCCATCAGGTGCTTTCTGTATTAAATGATTTTATCGAAATTACTGCTGTAAGCTTTAAAATTTAGTTATTTGTTTCAAAGAAATAAATCAGGCAACCAGCTCTATCTAATGCTAGTAGCGTAACTACTAATAGCCCTCTCTCTCTCTCTCTACCTTACCAGTTTCTCGCATTTTTGCATTTCTACTGTCTACTGACTCTTATGAACAAATTCTACCACTTCTGTGTTGTTCTCCGATTTTATTTTTATTTGGGGAAGAAAAAAAAGATCACAGAAAACTGCCGAGGCAAAGTTGTTTAAAGAGGGTTGTTGCGTAACGAAGGAGTTCACACTTTATTGCAAACTAGAAACCGATTGGTAATGTCGCAAAGGAAAAATCTGCCATCTACAGTTCTGCGAGTTACTGTGGACACTTATAACAGAACTGTTTAATTAGTTTAAATTTGTTTTTCTTTCAGTTTCATGGTGCCAATAGATGCTTTTTTTATTAAGTATGCAAGAAAAAATTTATTATTATTATTTCAGGATATGAATTTGTGTAACTAGCAGATTTTATATTATCTTTTTACCAAAGAAAATTGGACATTGCGTCATTTTATATCAACTAAAATCATTTGTTTTATATAACTAAATTTTAGTATACTTTATAATGTTTATCCTAGTGCATCTGGTTGTGAAAAAAGCTAGTCACAGCTGAAAATCTACTCTAGGAAAAGTGTAAGGGGTACTGTTAGACTCTGCAGCCTCTGTTATTAAAGAATAATTGATTGAGAAAGTATTTTATTTTACAGATATTTTGAATTGTAAAAGATATATATTTTTAGCCTTTTGTTATCTAGTTACAGCTAAAGCACATTAAAAGTACTATTTGTAGGATATTTCTAAAAATTGGATGTTTGGTTTATGTTTCAAACTGTTTTCTTACTTGTGGTTATTTATATAACAGTTAGTGCATACTAATTATTAAAATAAGATGTCATTCCATTGCGCTTATCACATGCACATGGGTTCCATAGACTTTAATCATTGTATCACAAAGAATATTAGTACATCAAAAATCTTTTGCTACCAATATAAGTTTGTGGCGAATTTTTTAAACATTTTTTCTTGTGAGGCACATGCAAAGTGAATCTGCAGCACATATAGGATTCTGTTTAGCTTATTAGGAATTTATAGAAAAACATTTTTTAGCATTACACTAGTACCATACACAACAGCACAGCCTCAGTGGTTGTTTACAAGCTAATAGGTAGTTTCATTATATATTTGTACAATACAGGTTATTAGTAAGTATACCAGGAAATAAGTATTTATCCAGTGATATAAATTCTAGTACTCAGGGATGCTTCATATTTACTCTTAGAACATATCTGTAGTCATAATCATTATAGTCTTAGGTAGAGAACTATCTAGTCCTGCTTGCTATTTTATTCATCATGCAGATCAGACATTACCTTACTGCAAGGGTGCGAAAACCTGCAGTTTTTTAAATGAGTTTTCCAAAGTTAGGTGGCAGTTCACACTGTAATCCTTGGAAACTATCACACTTTCATGACAAATCAAGCAAACAGATGTTGTACCAATATCTGTGAAGAAATACTTTGTTGCCCCGTTCTTACTGAACAGTTTTTTCTGTCCCACTTTTCTCTTTTTGAGGCCTCTGATTTTTCACAAAAGTCACAATACAAATCACCACCAGAATGGAGAACCAGAACAAGACTCTGATGGAGTAGTTTTGAATAGACGCAGTTGACTACTAATAAAACCTTTGTATTTTGTGGGCTGCTAGTCTACAGCATTGCAATGACCAATCAAACTGGAGCTCTGGTGTGATGATTCATTTGTGTCAGATGGTTGTGTGGGTGTGAGCTATATGGCTTCTGGTCATTGGTTGACATGAAACACCATATACTGTGTAGTGTCTAGCTTTTCAGTTTTTGGTTCACATGGGTCATCACATCGCAATCTGCTTCAGCCATTCATAAACTGTAACACTTGGCTTTCAGTTATCAATCAACAAGAGTCATTACATCTGCTAGCATACTGTTGTGTACATCATCATTCAAAAGGCTAAAAAAGCATCAGTATGCCAGCATCATAGGTGATTACACTTATGAAATTAGTAGACATGTTAGATATCTGGATTAAATCTTATATTTGAATTTATTAAAATACATTTGTATGCACATATTTTCTATAGTTTATATTAACTCATTTACCAATTAAATTTTTGTTTTTTTATTTCAGATTCTTTAGAAACAAACAATCAGTTTCGTTCAACATTGAGATGAAACCAACTAAAAAGATATGATTTCATTGAGAGAGATAATAAAAAAATTCCTTTTGATTTTCTAAGACTGGAAATATTCCCTAATTTCTGTAGTCAACCAAAGATGAAATCAGAATGAGTAGTAAACCGTTAAAGATGGACAATGTAAGAAAATTATAACAAAAGGAGATTCTTTTTTGCTTTAATTTATTGAATTTACTTTTAAAAAAAAAGACATTGTAAATCCTGTCATGAAAATTTGTGATAAGAACCATCAGAAATGTGACAAATTATTTTCTCATCTATCTCAGGTTACCACACATGTTAGACTCCACCCTGGTGAAAGACCTCATAAGTGCAGCAAATCATTTGCTGCCCGTCCTACTCTAACTGACCATGTTAGAGCCCACACGTGTGCAGTTTGTGATAAATCATTTTATCGCCATTCTGATCTCAATAGACACTTCCGCACCCATTCTGTTGAAAAGCCTTACAAGTGTGGATTTTGTAATAAATCGTTTTCTCACCTTTCCCAACTTGCTAACCACACTAAGATCCACACTGGAGAGAAGCCATACGAGTGTGAAGTCTGTGAAAAATCATTTTCTCACCTTTCTCAACTCTCTAGGCACATCAGGACTCACACTGGAGAGAAGCCTTACAAATGTGAACTTTGTGACAAATCATTTTCTCAATATTCTGATTTGAATAGACACATTCGCTCACACACCGGGGAGAAGCCATATGTGTGTGACCATTGTAGAAAATCATTTGCTGTGCTTTCTAGTCTTACTAGACACATAAGGACACATACTGGTGAGAAGCCTTATACGTGTAATCTTTGTGGGATTTCATTTTCTGAGCAATCAAAACTTACTATACATGTAAGGAAACATACAGGGGAGAAACCTTATAAATGTAAATTCTGTAACACTTCATTTTCTCATCTTTCCACTCTTACTACTCATATCAGACTCCACACTGGAGAGAAGCCTTATAGGTGTGGTCTTTGTGACAAATCATTCACTGACCATTCTACTCTTACTAGACACTCTAGGACCCACAAAAGCAAGACTTGCAGATGTAAAGACTGACAAGTCATTTCCTATACTTTTACAAGAAAAAAAATGGACAAGTCTTAACAGCTCAATATATGTGACAATAATAAATGCTCTTTGTTTGTAGCTTTTGCTAAGCATACAAGAATCCACACTGAATGAATTCTTGTCAATGTATGCAAGTGGAGACATAAAATGGATTCTTATTTTATTGGTGTGTTTAACATGTTTTCTTTAATTTTACACTATACGAAGATTTTCAAAAGAATTTTGATATAACAAAAACAACAATCTGATCAGAAAGTCAAAATTTCTTCCAAGTTTTTCAGTTTACATAAAACGATTTATGTTCTGTAAAGAACTGTTTGATTGATACTACAATATTTTTACTCATTGATTTTTTAAAAAAAACTGCATAGATTATTCTTTCATTAAAATTAAAATGCTATCATCATTATTATTTTTTGACAGGGAGTCATGGTCAAGTATAGTTTTAGCTGGCACAAGTCATTACTAAATATAAACTTCAGTGTGATGTAAGCACCACTGGATTTTTCCATAAATTTCCTGAACTTAGGTTGTTACAAACATTTTGTTGGTTTTTTCCACATTAATCAAAGTAATTCCATTACAATTAATACACTTCTACCAACGAGTCACAAGTGCATTTATACCATTTTGAAAAAAATCTGGATTACTGGAGTCGATAAACTGGTGGAAGGCAGTTTCAATGGCTGCTTGGTTGGAGAAGGATTTCATATGGAAGCTGTCGAGGTGTCTGAAAAAGTGGTAGTCTGTGGGAGAAAGGTCTGGTGAATAGGCTGGGTGAGGGAGAACTTGGTACCCCAAACCATGCAGTTTCTGAAGAGTCACTTTGGCAACGTGAGGACGAGCATTGTTGTGGAGCAGGATTGGGCCTCTTCAATTCACCAATACCAGCTGTCATTGGGAGAGTTTCTGATGAACAATGTTTAATTCATGACTGTACCTTTCAGCTGTGATGATTACCACAGATTGCAAGAAGTTATAGTGGATGACATCAGTTGCAATCAACCAAACTGACTAAGACTTTCTTTGGGTGGAAACTGGATTTTTGAATGTGGTTAGGCACCTTGTCTCTGTTGAGCCACTGTGCTGATCGTTTGTGATTGTTGCAAAGGATCCATTTTTCATCATTCGTAATGATTCGGTCAAAAAATGGGTCGTTTTTTTTTTTGTTTCTTATGACAGGCGAAGAACAGATCTCCAATCAATGATTTTGTTGTTCATTTAACTCATGAGGCACCCAATTGTCAAGCTTTTTCACCTTGTCTATTGTGTCAAGATGCTGGGAAACAGTTTCAGTGTTTACATCAAGCTCTCCAGCAAATCCTTGCACTGTTTTTCTTGGTTCGGCTTCATCTGAGGCTTTCAGACGGTCATCTTCACAGGTGGAAGGACGTCCATTATGTACCTTTGAGACTCACATCTCCTGATCAAAAATTTGCAAACTATCATTGTACTGTGCACTCACTGGTTGTGTTCTCGCCCCATGCTTGCTTAATGTTACGAGTTGCCTCGTTCACTTTGTGGCCTGGTTTGAACTTGTGAAGCAAAATTGCAGGAAAAACCTTTATCCAAGCTTTACTCAGAACCCTGGGACAAATATCCATTCAATGATTTTTTAAAAGGTAGATTTGTGCATAATGTATGCCAAAGCACATGCTACAAAACAATATATAACTTATCTACGTACACCTTCACAAGCATAAAAAAAGTGAACCCCAAATTAATATAATATAAAACTGACAAAACTTTTGTAATGACCTAATATAAAATTTGGAATACATTAATGACCGGAGTGACCTAATGTGAGAGTACTGACAAAGGGAGACAATTAAATGACTACTTCCTGGTATTATATAGTACTTTGTAAAATTGTGCAGAGAAAGTAAAAACTGGTTATTTAAAAAAAAGAAATACCTAATGCATGTTAGATGCATCATCTGTAATGAAAATTCAAGTGTCCTGGATGCTTGAATTGTTATGTTTTAAGTCAATATTGAATGTAACCTCTCATATGGATTTGCTCATGCCACTCAACATGTTGAATATGCTTATTTGGCACTTTTTGCTGCCACATGCAAAACCTGGGGCAATTCAGCAATATTCTGAAAAGGAGTCTATGTGATCCCAAAGATGCTGAATCTGGAATTGTTCACGACTATTGGTCTGGAAGCAAGTGGCTGATTGTCAAAATGAACAATGACAGGTTTAAGAATGTTTTCATAACACCTGTTGACATTTAGGGTTCCAGGCATAGTAACAAGATGAAGTTTATAGTAATCAGATCCACCGCTACAAGTGATAGTCTCGGCAATATTTCCTTCATTTGATTAACCCTAAAGCCGTGCTGATCATAATCCCTGATACGCACCATGTGCGTTAGGATGGACATGAATGCTCTGCTTGACCGCCTGACTCCCTCGTGCGGAATTTCGAATAATGGCGGGCAAAATACTGCATATATTTAAGTGCAATGCAGTTTAAAAACGATTATTGTACTGTTGAATATAAATTAACTTAGACCGTTGTTCAGATAAACGCTATGCTAACTCTCCTGTCATCTTTATTCTAGAGTTTATTTTTTTTCCTATCCTTTAGAATTTACAAATCTAACTACGTAATTTATTCTAACTGGAGTAGAGAATCCCCCTTCAGTTAGACAACTAAAATGGTTTTATCAATCTTGTTTTATTG
Organism: Nautilus pompilius; assembly: GCA_018389105.1. Classification (NCBI taxonomy): domain Eukaryota; kingdom Metazoa; phylum Mollusca; class Cephalopoda; order Nautilida; family Nautilidae; genus Nautilus; species Nautilus pompilius. Next base: position 1,123,322 of record JACATO010000596.1, read on the forward strand.
TCGTCTGCTTTCGGAGTTTTTTTTTTTTTTTGTGAAGGAGTCCATCTTCGTTTGCCGCCCTTTTCGCGCGCTGGGGCTCGGCCCTGGAGCCGTACGGCGAGGAACGAAAGATGGTCGGAAGTCGGGGACCATCAGGCAGCGGCTGTTAACCCCGACGCCATGGTGAACGTTTCCTAGAGTACCGCGTTCATCCTGCCTTAGGATCGGGATGATTCCATCTTCTGTTTGAAGCTGCCCACCCGGTCCGGTTGAAAAGGAAAAGGAAACCATGAACACTTCGCTATTCTGGTCTCTCGCGTTAATTTTCATTACTGACATCGCTTATTCGTGGAAACAAATCTTGCGGGTAAAGATAATACACAGATCTGTATTTATACTCCTTAAAGCAGTCCTATCGTTTTTTCTCTCTCGTTAGGGGTTTCTAGATGCGACACGATGTACGCATTACCGCCCTTACCTGTTCTTGACGTCATCGCCGAACAGTAATACAGTAGGAAACTCTAAATGTGGCCATCAGTATATAATATAATGTATTTTCTCAACCCCAATTTCATTTAGTTTTTCAATAAAGATATAATTTTCTTTAATTTATTGCCTTTTATTTTTTTAACTATAACAAATATTGTTTTTAGTCTCTGTTTCTGTCATTGATATTTTTAGAGACTTTGAGCAACTGAATTAAAATTTTCCATGGAGAGAGTTTCCCTGTGACAGGCACGTGGTATAGTTTAACTGTGGTTAGAGCAGCAGGTTGCTGGCACATGATGGTGCAGAACTAGTGGGTGAGATAAGTTTGACTGAGGCAAGAATGTTTTTCCAAAGAAATTCAACCAAGAACACTGCAGAGTTTTTATGTACTGACTGGCAAAGTTATTCTTTAGTTAAGGTTGCTTTTACTGGTGATCTGGGGTGAATACATTAATTATTCTATTTCCTTTATTTATAAGACAAAATATGCTTTACATTTGGGGTATTTATGGAGGTTTGCTTTTTTAAACTAAAAGTAAGAAATTTAAAAAATACAAAATAGTGTTGTTGCTGTTCATTCTTTTATTGCTAATCTATCAATTTTGAAGAATTTTCATTTTTCTGATACACGAAACATTTTCTGAATTCAAAACTTTTGTTTTTAAAGAAATTGAATCTGTGAGTGTTAAACCATCTATAGCAATACAGAATGTATGTATTTAGTTGTCGTTTATGCAGGATGAAGAGGCTGCAAGTAATTCTTTCTTTCTTATTTTCTAAGCTTCATTGAAGAGTATTTATTCTACTATTTCTGAGGTAAGCATATTTACTACATTCAGATCGCCATAGTTAACCAGGTAAAGTAATGTAAAAGAAAACAAACAATACTACTACTAACCAGGAAAAGTGATGTGATAATTTAAAATCTGTCTTTCAACATAAAAAGAGCTTGTCCTTTCAAATCTTTTGAATGGAAATTTCAATTTATTAATGTGTGTTATTCTAAACAGGTGCATCAGGTATTGGAGTAGTATAGTGAGTGCACATCACATGTCCAGCATGCTGGCAACAAGGATGAGACTTACCTGTTTGTTGTGTAATATCAGGCATTGATCATTATTTAATTATATACCATGCATCCTGTTTGGTGGTGATAATGTGGGATGTATTCAGAAAGAGCAATAGTAGGGCCCAACCCTTGCTGAAGGTGGTTGTATTTAGTGTGCTTTGTGGAAGGTTGAGAACAGGTGACTAACCAGGATAACATGCTTATAACCACATCATGCATTTAACATGCATGCAAACTGTTCAACACCACTACTATTTCTAAAATCCCATTTATCAATGTCCAGCATCCATGGATGTATAAAATTGTATCCTAAAACTCCAAAAGAACAAAAATACTGTAAATGTCTCCATTAGATCTCCATGTAATCATCAACTTGCAATACTAGGAAGTTTAATTTTACTTCGGTAATCAGAATAACTAAAATCCTTAAAGTTTCCAAATCATCCCAAACATGCTTTAGAAAGTAACAAGCCTAGCAATGCATGCTCTACATAGGTTAAATTAGTATGTTTGAAAATAACTGTGATACATTTACTGAAGAAATTAAAGTGTATGCGTGTGTGTGTGTGTGTGTGTATATATATATATTGAAAATAATAAATATCAATAAGTTTTCATTTGAAAAAATTGTTAAAAATTAAAATTTGAATCATAACCAACATCTAGTTTAGAATGAGATTGTGAAATTTAGTGACAGTATGAATAAAAACATTTTTGAAAAAACTCATAGATAAAAATAACCCAAGCGCTACTGTATTTTATGATAAAAATAGTTCAACATTTCAACTAAAAATAATGTAAAATAACTACAGAAATCACTATATACCGTTATTTACTGTTAACCAAAAATTAACATTTATTTTTTATTTTCCACAATTTGCAATTTATGTGATACACTTAAACTCTTTTTTCTCATGCAAGAGGTAATTTATATAGACATAGAAAACCTGGAATTCTCGAGGAATTTCAGAAAAATATATTATCAAAAATTATATTATTATTATTGTTGTTGTTGTTGCTGTATAAAAATAACAGCTTGAACCATATATTTGTGTATCATTCTTATCAATCTTTATTTGAGGTTTAACTCTTTCTTCATATAACCACCCATAGCTATTGCTTATAATAATAATTTAACTAAGACTATTTTATAACAAAATTTATACCAATCAAAATAAAATATCACGACTTCATATTATCTTTATATATTCACAATTATACATGATTAGTGTATGAATAAATAATTTTTATAGATCTATAGGTTAATTATCTTAATAAAGATTTATAAATATATGTAATAAATTGCATTTATATTCAATTTATCATATTTAGACCTTAAACCCCATACATAAATTGAATTATGATATTATCTGTTATATATTTTTTAAATATTATTTTAGATAAAATGTATTAAAATGTTAAAATATAGAGTATGTGTATTACAGGATATTGGAAACCTGGGGAAAATCTGGAATAATCAGAATTTAAAATTTAATTTTTTTGTATAAACTCATAAACATTTGAAAAGTTAGACGCTGATTTTTAAAAAAAAAGTTTGTAAATGTTCTCTCACACTTGTATATTCCATCCAAGATGCTTGTTAAAATATTTATTTCCCAATTTGGTGTGGTTGAAATGCTGATGCACTAAAACTGGAGTACAAAATGACATTTAAAAAACACAAACGGTGCCTTTTCTTTACTTTGAAAACAAGTGCTGTAACAACGGAGATTCTCAAAGGCTGGAAATGACTTTTGGGGGGAACTTTTTTTTATTTTCCTTTACAGAATACTTTTTAAAATGTTACACCGGATCCTTTAAACGGAGATTATTTAGTGTTACACCGGAGAAGTATCACTCTCCCCCCAAAAAAAACAACAACAAAAACCTTTCTAGCGAAGTGCTGGCTTATATTCTAAAAAAGAATTGACAACGAGGAGGCAAGAAAAGGAACACGCTTGCGCTGTTAATAACTCAGAGCGAAAATACATTCAGCAAACTACCGCCATTGTTGCTGAATCAGCTGAAAAGCATAAAACGACAAGAGAGAGGGCACCGCGTCTGCCGGACATTAACCGGGAAACTAATCGACGGTTTTCCTTCATTTTTATTATCTTCTCTCGCTGATATTCCGGAGAGAGCAGCATCCTTGGACTAGAGGATCTGAACCAACCATTACAAATACCACGGATACGACCGTGCCACAGTGGTTCAGTGAGGCCATGGCTGATTAATCCGAACCAGCCACAACATCGGCTTTCTTCGAACTCCACTTCGTTATCTAATAAATGGGGAAAGGGGGAGATAACTTGAGTAACATCAGTCGGTAAAAATATATTGTTAAACCCCCAGCCAGCCACCTCTGGGAGAATTCAGAAAAAAGTTATTCGTTTTTTTTTTTTTTTCTTCTCTTCTTCATGGAAATAAAGTCTGACTTTAACTTGAGGTTTAGTGTTCTGGTAAAACTTTTCTGGCAAATAGTAGTAAAGTGTCATCTCTTTAGCAGTACTGTCAAGTTGTTTTGAAAGGGAATAGATCAGTTTTTCTCTGAAAATTTATTTTTACTGATTTTTTTTTTGTTTATACATTTATTTAAACGTGATTGTTTTATGTTTACATGGTTTAGTTAAATTCAGAATTGTGTAGTAAACAACTGCTATCCTTCTTATAGTTTTCTTTTTTAATAGTATTAACTAGATATTTAATATCTATGTATTTATGATAGATTTTTAGCATCCTTTCTGTTGTTTATTTTTACCAATTAATCTTTCATTTCTGCTTCCAGATTTTTCCTTTACAAAAACTGAAGAAAATGACACCATCTAAGAAGTGATGTTTATTGGAATTTATTATTCATTTGAATCCTTTTTTGTTTTTTTTATTATGAGACTGGACAATATCTCACCTCTGTTTTCATGGTAATTTGAATGTGAAAGTTAGCCAAAAAGAACTGGTAAATCAAAGCATTCTGAATTTTTATACAAAAATGTTTTGGTTTTAGACTTCATTGAATTCTGATTTTGTGACATGAAGATTCATAAAGGGAAAAAGCAATGTAACTATTGTAGCAAATCATTTTCTCATCTTTCTCAAATTACTAGACACATAAGAAAACATACAGGAGAAAAACCTTATAAATGTGATCTTTGTGAAAAATCATTTGCTGAGTATTCTACACTTACCAAACACAGAAGGGTCCACACTGGAGAGAAGCCCTACAAATGTGAACTTTGTGAGAAGTCATTTGCTGAGTGTTCTACACTTACTAAACATATTAGGGTCCACACTGGAGAGAAACCCTACAAATGTGAGCTCTGTGATCGATCATTTGCTCAACATGGTTATCTCACTATACACATTCGAATTCACACTGGTGAAAAACCTTATAAATGTAAATTTTGTAACAGATCATTTGCTCACCACAACTCTCTCAATAAACATATTAGGACTCACACTGGAGAGAAGCCTTACAAATGTGACCTTTGTAGCAAATCATTTACAGGTCCTTCAGATCTTAGTAAGCACATTAGGACTCATTCTGGGGAAAAACCTTACAAATGTGAAGTTTGTGAGAAATCGTTTGCTCAATGTTCTAATCTTAATAAACATGTCAGAACCCACACTGGAGAGAGAACTTACACATGTGACCTCTGCGGAAAATCATTTGCTCAGTATTCAAATCTTAGTGTGCACATTAGGAACCACACTGGAGAGAAACCTTACAAATGTGAAGTTTGTGAGAAGTCATTTTCTCAATGTTCCAATCTTAATATACACATTAGGACTCATACTGGTGAGAAACCATACAAATGTAAACTCTGTGAAAAAGCATTTTCTCAGCATTCTCATCTTATTAGGCACATGAAGATTCATACAGTTAAGAGGTCTTAAAATATTAACTTTATAAAAAATTCCTAACTTTCTATGGACATAGAATTTGTACCACAAAAAAGAAAACTGGCTTCCAATTGCAAACTTCATAATTATTTTTTCATTCAATTGCTTGAAAATGTTACTAGAACTTGAATGACCACTCAATCTCATTGAGAACTTAATGGAGAACAATTTCAAAGCTGCATGGAAATTATTTACTACCTATATTTTTAATGACATGCCATTGAATGCTAAATTATAAATTGCAGCTGATTTTCTTTTTTTTTTTATCTCTTTAGCATTGGTCAGTAGTTTTAGGATTCAATTTTTATTATAGAATTTTGAAAATAACTTTTTAAATTTAGCTTTATTATGAAGTTGATAAATGGAGACAAATTTTAAGAACATTTTAGAAACTAATAAATATTAGATTTTTGTGTGGATATAATTTAGTTTTGTGAAAGTAAGTATTTTATGAAACTGAAATTATTGCATTTTTCTGATTCATCTTATTTTGATGTGATTTTTTAAAATTAAAACTCTAGCCATCTGAAACCAAGGGAATTTTTATGGTGGAAAAAAAAATTCTTTTTCACATCTTTATTGCTAATTTTTAAAATTTGAAATAAATCTACAAACAAAATTTTGTACACTTTGGTTTATTATTTAAATATCAGAGACCAAAAATGTTAATATATAAGACTAATAATTTAAAATGCTGTGACCTCATCTGAAAGTATGAAGGAGTCAAAATTGCCATTTGGGGTTGCAATTACCTTTCTCAGAACAAGTTCTGTTGATGGTATGGAAATCAAGGATCTATAAATTCTTGTGCTAATTTAAAGTTTTATGTACTACAAATATTATATTATTTACATTTTTGATACTGAAAAGCCAATTAAATAAAGTTAATTTGAGATAAAAAATACCGCAGATTTATTTGGACTTTGTGAAAAGCTGGATATGAATTATTATAAGCACTGTGGACAGAACAAAGAGGAATAACTTGTAAACTTTGCTTAGAAAAAAAATGCAATGATTTTTTAAAAGATATATACTCCATTGATAGTTGATTTTGTTGTATATGAGCACTGCTATCTCTTAGATTTCAGCATGTAGTTCTGGGTAGCATTTTTCTCTTATGGTTGTAAGTGCACTATAGCTGGACCCATTAGAAGAGGTGAAAAGTGATCTAATAAAAGAAATGCCACCAATTCCATATCATTGTAATCATTGTATGCAATTCTCAATTGCCTTTAAGCCATGTTCTGATGATTTTATTGAACTTTTGTGTGGCATTGCTGGAACAAGTTTTTAGTGTTCTTGAGTTAGCTTAGAGGTAGATCAACTTTAGCTTTGTTGATTTAATCTCTCTCAACTTTTGAATTAACATCCTCCATCAGAGTCAACACATTTAACCTGAAAAGCCATGTTGATGGGTATTTTTGTGAAAAAATTTTTAGTGATCTTATGATTGTACCAAAATTAAGTTTGGGAATAAATGCTGTTTCAAAAGATTTTATTTCAGAATTACTGCTTTTAATTAGAATTTTTATAAAGGGTGTAAAAAAAAAACAAACTTAGATGTTTATTTTAGATTTTGTCAATCACCTAATGAAATACTTGAGCTGTACAAATATAATTAATACAGAATAATTTTTGGTGAAAAATAAATTTCATCTTATTTAACTTTTATTTAATCATTTCTAGAAGGGAAGAAGACTAATGTAATTAATATTTATTGTAGGAAGAATTTTAAATGGTAATTGCTAAATACTATTACAGAATCCTCTCTGACACCCTTGCAGGGTTGAAATAAAGACAAATTTAGACTGTGATAAGGTGATTATTTTTCCATATTTTAAGGTAAATTCAACACTTAAAAAGAAATTTTGTTTTTCAGTTCAATATTTTTTACCAACGAATTACAGTAATTGAAATAATGAAGATACAAATGATATCTGTAAAAATTTATATTGTAAATAAGTGGTTATTTCTGGAGTATTTAACCCAGATTGAAGTTAAACTGTATCATATACTTTTTACTTCTTTTGTACTCTTTAAAATAGTTGAATTTGAATTTGTAAGGAAATATTAAGCACTGTCTACATTAATGTAGTTTTTGGCTGAAACATTTTTGACTCCTGTTAATAAGTTTTATTTTTTTTTAAAAAAGCGGTCAGATAATTAAAGCTTAAAAAAAAAATTTTAAGGTTTTTATTTTTAAGCTTATTATTATCTGTTTGCAGTGGTTCATCTAAGCTATACGTTTTAATATTTAACAAAATTAAATAAATGTAAAAAGTATGATTTGTCTCCCTTCGCACGCTTCAGAGATTTTCCTTTTCAAAAAGCAAAAACGAAAGAAAAATTAAGTTATATATATATATATATATATGACAATTTACATCTGCAGAATCGGAAGACATCTCTGCCTCCTCTTCTCAGAGGAAGAGATTTGTTGACTCTAGGGATCGGCTTGCTAGCTTTAGTTTTTGGTTCAGTGTATTTGCCTTGTCTTTAAAGCGCGTTTTCGTATATATATATATATATAGAGAGAGAGAGAGAGAGAGAAGAAATGTTCCGGCAGTTTGTTTCTCGGCCCCTTTTAAAACCAGCTCTGGAACTCTATTTACAGTAAACCCCCTCTGCATTTTTTTTTTTTTTTTTTTTTTTTTAAAGGGACTCCGCCGTCCCCTCTCGTCATTCCGATTTTTTTTTTTAAAAATCGTGTCCAATAAATTCACGGTCACAGGAGGCAAACAAAGAAGAAATCTCCGTCTGTACAGATGCTGCTGTGCCTATGCGATAACTACAAACAAACAAACAAACATTAAGGGGGTCGCATATCACGGGCATCTGGAACCCTCGGAATCTAACAATAGGAGTCCTTTTCTTCTTTCCATCTTCCGTCCGTGTTTCGCATTTTGTATCAGATTCGCCGTCAATGGCAGACGGAGGAGATCTGGCCTGGGTTTGAAAGCTCTTGTTTCACAGGTAAACAGACTCCTGTGGTTTTTTTTTTTCCAGGTAGTTTGCGCTGCAACATTCGTTGAGGACAGCAGACGGTGTAATTACCGACGTGGTTGATGGAATCCCGGGGCCGGGAGGGGCGGGCATTGTTCTCCGTTGTAGCTGCGAGTGTGCTCGGGGAGGGAGTAGAAGATGGCATCATCACTGGCCGACCGTCCTCCCCCTCCCTCCCTCCCTTTGTTCCCTTCACCTTTTGGTTATCTCTCTCTAGCCGGGGATAGCAGAACATCACATCCATCGGGAAAACCACCATTATAGGCCGCCCCCCCCCAGTGTAATTCCAAATGAATAATAATAACAAAACAACAATCGGGATTTATTCTTTTTTCTTCTAACCTGCTTCCGAAGTAGAATTTTACTGTATTATTATTATTATTATTATTATTATTATTATTGTAGTAAAATGTTGTTGTTGTTGTTTTTTAAAAAAAAAAACAACAAAACAAAAAAACCTTTGAACTTTTAAAATTAAACTGGAACCAGACTTAGTTTGGCAGTCCTCGCCCCAATAGCAACATAAGCACGAATAGATAAGTGTGTGTGTGTGTCAGACTCCACAAATAAAGTTGATTGTGAATGCATTTTTAAAAAAAAAAAAAAAAAAATGATGTCGCTCAGGCGTAAATCTGGATAGATGCTGAGACTTCGCTTCGAACACGAGCGCGCGCGCGCCGCGTGGAGCGGGGCTGCTGTGATGGTGATGTGTGGGGGGGGGGGGTTTGTTTTTAAAAAAAAAAAAAAATTTTTTTTTTCCATGCATTCTAACTTTTACCAGCAGTAACTGGTCTTGTGATGCGGCCTTCGTTGTATCAAGGAATTTCCCTCCTTTTCTTGGACTTTTTGATCCCGTTTCTGTCGATGGAAGATTTGGCAGGAGGAGGAGGAGGAGGAGGGGGGGGTCATCCATCAGGCGGTGTCAGTATAAGCTTGTTACTTTTAGTAATCGTCCATCACGGTTATCCTGATGTTTCACTGTCGGCTCGAGAACGGATAGGCAGGACTCAGAGTTTCCGCGCTTCGTCTTGATAATTCCCAAGTTTTTTTTTTTTTTTTTTCATATTTGGGTCTTAATTAAGTCTCTCACTGAATTCAACCACAATGCGAATAAATGGTATTAAATATTCTGTTAAATCAAAAATCTTATCTCATCATAAACAAATGGCTGTTTTCCTTAAAATGTTAAACCAGTTTCAAGAAAAAAAACAAAATTTGGTGGTCTTTTTTTAAATACGCAATGAGCAAAAATTATATTAAAACTCCAAATGTAACATTCATTTTTATCAGAATGTGTAATTTATAAAAACTAAAGAAATGTAAATCATCTTACAAAGAACACTTAAGAACTAGTCACTTGCTCTAATTTCTCTTTCATGAAAACCATTAAAAGATGGAACAGATTTTTATTTTAACACTTGAATTTTATGAAAATTTGATTTTAGTACAACAGTAATAGTTGCTATACTTGATGTAAAGTTGGATGCAAAGAATTGGATGGATGTTTTAAAAATATTTAATGTGTTAGAAAATGTAAATTTAAAACATTTTATTTTAGTTGAATCCTAAGAGGGCACAAAACACCTGTTCAAGTTATTTACTTGCAGGAGCAAATTGGAAGTTCCTAAATCTTTCTTTTGGAAGAGTAGCTTATGTGTGAATAGATTGCTATAGGAGTTAAACTTTAAGAATGTATTTTGACATGTTTTTTAGCTTACAAGGGCTCTCTTCATGTTGTTGACTACTGTATCTTTATTATCACACTATTACAAATAGTGAGATTATTTATTTGCCAGTATTTTACTGCTCAGAGTTCCAGTAGATTAATCTGTTTTAATGCTATTTTATGCATGGATATTTTCTGTTTTATTTTGTTGCTTATATTAATATATTTTCTTTTCTAATTTCAGAACCGATCTGTCTTTATTTCATCGAAAATTAAAGAAAACGTCAAGTGAGACATCCACAACTAAGACACTGTTAAATTCAACTTCAAAATCATTGGAGATTTTTCATGATTTTCTTTATAGCCAAGAGAACGTGTATAGCTGAAGAGTGAAACCAGTAAACAAAGTGACTGCGAGGTTTAAAAACAAAAGGAAACTATATATCATCAAACTCTTTTGGGCCATCTTGAAACATTTTCTGTGATGAAAATTTGTAAGGAGAAGAAGTTTTGTGATTATTGTGAGAAATCCTTTTATCACCTTTCCAAACTTACTAGGCACATGAGAAAACATACAGGAGAGAAACCTTTTAAATGTGATGTTTGTGAGAAATCATTTGCTGAGCATTCAACACTTATTAAACATATCAGGACACATACTGGAGAAAAGCCATATAAATGTAATCTTTGTGACAAATCATTCACTCAGCGTTCCCATCTGACTAAACATGTTAGAACACACAAAACTTACAGCTGTGACCTTTGTGACAAGTCATTTTCTCAGTGTTCCTTTCTTAATATACACTTGAAGACTCATTCAGGAGAAAATGGGTATCAATGTAAATTTTGTGATGAGTTATTTAATGATAGTACTACTTTTGGTAAACACATCAGGACCCACACAGGAGAGAAACCTTATAAATGTGACCATTGTGACAAATCATATGATGAGCATTCTGAGCTTAATAGACACATTAGGACCCATACTGGTGAGAAGCCTTACAAATGTGAACTTTGTGAGAAATCATTTACTCATATTTCTAATCTTACTAATCACTTTAGGATCCACTCTGGAGAAAAGCCTTACAAATGTGAACTTTGTGATAAATCTTTTGCTCATCTTTCTAATCTTACTAAACATTTTCGAATACATACTGGCGAAAAACCCTATACGTGTGAATTGTGTGGCAAATCATTTGCTGGACGTTCTGATCTCTGCATGCACATTAGGACCCATACCGGGGAGAAACCATTCAAATGTGAACTGTGTGAGAAATCCTTTTCTCAACGTGTTAATCTGAATGTCCACATCAGGACCCACACAGGAGAAAAACCATACAAATGTGAATTTTGTAGCAAGTCATTTTCTCAGCATTCTCATCTTTCAAGGCACATAAGAATTCACACTGGAGAAAAACCTTACAAGTGTGACCATTGTGACAAATCTTATACAGAACATTTTGAACTTAAAAGACACATGAGGACCCACACAGGTGAGAAGCCATACAAATGTGAATACTGTGACAGATCCTTTGCTCTTCTTTCTAATCTCACTAAACATGTTAGGATTCACACTGGAGAAAAGCCGTATAAATGTGAACTTTGTAATAAATCTTTTGCTCACCTTTCTAATATCACTAAACATGTGAGGACCCACACTGGAGAAAAGCCTTATAAATGTGAGCTTTGTGGCAAATCATTTACAGGGCCTTCTGATCTTTGCATGCACATCAGGACCCACACTGGGGAAAAACCATACAAATGTGAATTCTGTGAGAAGTCATTTTCTCAATGTGCTAATCTGAATGTTCACATCAGGACCCACACGGGGGAAAAACCTTATAAATGTGATTTCTGCAACAGATCATTTTCTAGGTATTCTCATCTTTCTAGGCACATCAGGATCCACACAGGCGAAAAGAAACTTTAAAATTAGAGGCCTGGCATTTTCTGAACTTATATTTTTCTTGTTTATTAAGATTTATATTGGACATGTTGCAATTTAACTATTTGGTTTTCCAATGGTAGGATTTTAATTATCTTATTAAGCCTGCAGACTTGTAGAGAACACTTTAGAAATTAATACAAACTGAATGTTATTTAAATGCTGAATAAATTTTAATAACAATACAAGTTGTTCATTGTTAAGTTCTCAAGGTTTGGTTTATTTATTTTAATATTAGGAAAAACAAAACTTTCCAAATTAGGGAAGAAGAAAATATGACCATGTTAATGTAGCTCAGAATAAAGTGGCCTGTTTTCTACCCTGAATTTTTACCAGAATGAAGGATCTGATAACTTGGATCCTACTGTTGTATTGTATTCTGAGTTTCGGTTGTCATTTTTTTGTAATTTCTTTTCTTTTTTAAATTTGTAAAGAAACAAAATAATAAACAGTGAATACATTTGAAAATAAACATCTAACTTGAAAAGAAAGACTTTGAAAATAAACTATTATGCTTCTGGGAAATAATTGTGTGATGATCACACACCTCTTGGCACTGACTGGTCTGTTATCTTAGTTTGTAAATTAATCCACAATAAAGAATAAAAGGAATTTAATTTACAAATATAGTTGCTTAGAAGTCCAGAAACTTTAAAAAACTGAAAAATTAGTTTTTGGTTTATACACAGCTAAACATGAATAAGAAGTGCTAAAGCTAATAGATTATTTAAAATTTATTTACACGTGCAAAGTGTGAGTGCTGCAGATGGGCTTTACTTTGCATGAAAATTCTAATTGTCATTGGGGTAGCTATTTTTGTTGTATATTGGGCCAAATCTTGGACTATCAGACCATTTTTTTGTAGGCAGAGGAAGATAGCTTTAAGTAACATTTTTTCATTGTAGGAAACATTTTTGGAGAATCCAATTTTCATTTTTGAAGATTTTCTCTCCGTTATAGGCTTTGGGACTCACTGTGGTATTTATTTAGGGTTAAATTAGTTTTGATGGGAAATAATTTATTTCTACTTATTTTGCTCTTTGCATGTATAATGTTTAATTCTTAGGTTCCAGAGAAGATGGACAAAAATTAATTTGCTAGGTGTTTCTGAACCTGCCAGACAAAGTCAGTTATCTTGTCATTAATGCCATGATGAACACATGCTGGCATTCATAATAAATACTATGAATTATTATTAATCACAGTTTCTTTACCAGTGGAACTAAGTGAAGTCAACCTAAAATGCTTAATAAAGTATTGACTAATATCTCAAAAGTTATCTTTGCCTTTGTCAACATTTTAAGGGAAAATGAATATCCGTAATTATTGATACCATCACTATCAGGTTTATTAAGGTTTTTTTTTGTAAAAGTCTGATATTCCCTCAGTCTTGGTAGGCATAATATGAGCACTAGATGTGGCTTTATATTCCTTTGGCATTTGATTTTCTAGGTTATGTTAAAAGTGTCATATTGGTCAGGACTGTCTCTGCTATGAACAATGTAGTATTTGGAGGGAGAGTAGTCCTATCTGATACTTTCAGATGGTTTAAAGTGTATTTTTGACTCTGTGTGTGTGACAGTTTAATCCAGCAGATCAAGTCTTTCCCAAAGTTGAACAGTTTGAGTATCTTAAAGTTCATTCTACTTTTTCAAAAACTTTTAGACTGGTCTGTTGCTAGCAAGATAGCAGATGCACTCTACCATCTGGGAAACTGGTTCCCTGGAACTGGCAGGGCTTTTTCCTTATTGAGAAACATAAGCATGAGCACTATGGGTAGCAATTGGCTCTCTCACTCAGAGGCATGTCAATGTCAAGTTCTTTGGTAAAAATTAGCAGACCACTCACTCTTTGCGCTTTCCTTAGTTATGCTGTATATTTTGGGATGGTGAGGACAACAGATGCCATTTCACTCTGCTACAGAACAGGAATTGTCCAGTCACTTTAGTTGCTCTGGAACCAATTGATAACTAAATTTGCACACTCAGTTCCAACAAGAAAGACAAGTCTGGCAACAGATCTTTAAGCACTAAAATTATTTTCCTTTGTACAGTGAATGATATTTTATAAAATTACTTGCATTGCTGATGTTGTTTGTATATTATATTTTGTATAAATTATAAGAATTGTTTTGAGGAAACTGGAAATTTATTTGAATCAAATTGCCATTGTTTCCTAACCAGAACAGTGGGAGAATACTCAATAATATAACACACTAATAAAAGGTAAAGGGAGACCACTGTGACTTTTTCAATAATAGCTTTGGAAAACAAATTCAAGAAAAGTATTACTTATTTTTTATTTTAGTAAAACTAAATAATGAATTATTGTTAAATTATACAGTACTTTAAAATCAAGTATTACTATAACTTTTGTTACAGTTTAAACATTCCTAGTTTGAGTGATAATTTTCCTTTCCTACCAATTTTTAACTTCTATTGTAGAAATTAATTTTTAAAAGCCATATGTCATATTTTTGAAAACAGTATTTTAGAAAGTATTAAAAACTATGGATTTGGAAATTTTTGGACTTCTACAATACAGTTAATATTATCTTTCAGCAATTGGATATATTATTTCATCATTATTTTCATCTTTATACATTGCATGTGAGAATAACATCTTGTATCCAATTTGATGGTTCTATTCCCATAAGGGTAAAATTGTTAACTGATTATTGCAAATGAATTGACAATATGCAAACTACACATGAGAAAAAAACCCATGCTAACCATAAGAAGACATTTCACTAACATAAGCGAGAAATATCAACTGAGAATAAACAACTTTAGCTAAATGCTGCATAATTGGTAGGTAAATGCAGTTGTATTCTCCTATCTCACTTAGAATAGAAAAATTTGTTTAAATATTTTATGTTCCACCAGGTAAAACTCACTGCTTGGGGGCCATCATCGTTACAATGGAGTGGCCTGCCACATTCCCATGTCTCTTAGAACTTCTTTGTGATGTTTTTGATTGATGTAAGTTCAGAAATATGTACATGATCTTGGTGTGGTCTTGATCCAGAATGGCAAGGACTGCCAAATGGTGTGTTTACATGTCTTATTCTATGTTTAAACAATGTGCCATTGGATACCATCCAACCCCAAATGCTAACTATGCAAGTAATATGAATTTGACTTTGTAGCATCAGGGCAGCATGATGGTTCAGTGGTTAGGCTACTGAACTGCTAAAGTCAATGGCTCAAGTTCAAATCCCAGATGGAATTTATCCAGTTTGATGTTTCCCTGCTATGCTTTCTTCTCATTCTTCCTCACTAATCAGCTATGTGAGTTCCATTGGGGATTTTTGGTTTCTTCCCTCCTGAAAATGAAGAGTTCTAGTAGTATTTGTGCAACCCACTTAGTATGTCAAGTACAATCTTCTAATATTGTAACCAAAATAGGGATCTGCAACCCCTGTAACCAAGGAATCATCATTACATCATACATACATTCTATTTTTGTTTTTACATATGTTGATTTTTTTTAATGACAGATCACAATAATTACTGAGTTGAGCTAGTTTTATTTGTAATTTTTCTGCTTATATTTGATATGTAAATTACTGTCTAAAAGTGGAATCCAAATAAACAGTAGTTTTGAGCATAGTTCAGTAGATACAATACTGTTAGCAAGACTAATATTGATAAAGCAACAACGACAATAATAATATGGTTTTTTTTTATCTGCCTGATTTTTGTTATTTTTGATGTCATGAATGTTCCTAAAAATGGCTCCCTGGTCAAAGCTATTCTTAGTTTTCCCTATGAAATTAAATCTGCAACTTCATGTTTATTATTAAAGCCAATATTAATATCATTTATAATTGGGTTTAAATATTAAACTGACTAATCACAGTGCATATGGAGAATAATTAAATATTCTCATATTTGATACCTTGTGAAAAAACTTTTTTTTTTTTAGCTCCTTTGAAATGAGAGTTTAAAAAAGTGATAGCTTTAAAACCCAAATAGAACACCTTGTGCAAGTGACTGTGAAGTCCAGCAGAATTCCATACAGCACCATGGGCATGGCATGAGTAAAAAGAGTTAAGGCCAGATGGAACACCTTGTGCAAGTGACTGTGAAGTCCAGCAGAATTCCATACAGCGCCATGAGTAAAAAAGAGTTAAGGATGCTGGGCTTGAAAATCTATTTTTCTTCAATTTAATTTGTTTTAAAATCAATAACAGAACAATCCATAACCTAAAATGAGAGTTAAAATTTATTCCCATTACCAATCATGTAAAATAGGAAATATCAAATGTTTAAAAACATTATTGGTTTTTATTTTATTTTTTAAAAAGATAGTTGGGGCACTCGAGCAGTGTACAACCATGGCATTCGTGCCCAAGGTGTTGGTGGTGAGTTTGATACATGTCTGAAAAGTGTCAGAGCTTCAATTTACTGAAAATCTCTCAGATTAATTCAAGAGTTAAACAGGAGAAACCTAGGATGAAATGAAATAACAAAAAAAGAGTAATGTTGTTAAGCCGATGGATGGCCATAATAAATAGATAAATGTGAGAGTATTTGATGATATACAAATACGCAGACCAGACACTAGAAATATATCTATAATAACAATAATAATTACTGTTTTGTTGTTGTTTTTTTTTTTTCGTTCCAGCCCATCCGGGTCGCGTTGCGCATTTTTCTATTCGCAATTTTATTGTTGATGCGGATAAGTGAAGAAGAAACTGTTTTCTCTTTCGTTTGTGCTCACATTTTCTATCTGGGCAACTACACGTAATTTTTGAAGAAGAAACGAATTGTGTGTGATATTTGGTGTCGAAATTTAAGCATTTGTGTGGGTTTAGTTTATGGATGTGGTAGTAGGTCGGTTTAATGTGTGGGCCATGGAGTGCAGGTGCGTTGTGTTCTCGAATGTTTCTCTTCAAGCTTTGCCTGTTTTATTGGCCTTTCTGCTCAGAATGGTTTCATTTCCAGTTATCCAACTGCTTCCAGGTGGGAATGGCTCGTTGAGCCATGTCAGAAATAGACAGATTGCAGATGAAGTTAAGAAAACAGCCTTTCCCCCCTCTCCATCCTCCCCCCCCCAAAACTCGAATTCTTAGTTCCTTTTAGCGAGTATGGTTACTATACCTGAACCGCAGATTTCAACACCTGTCTGTTAAGCGCCATCCACAGCGAAACCATAACTTTCTGGCTTTTAAGTTTGATTGTTAACCATAAGATTCTATCTTTCTCTACAACAGTGTATCATTTTTATTTCAGTCTTTTGACACAGTACCTAACCGCCATTTCTTTTCCTCTTTGGGATCTTGTATAACCCATGACCACTTCTGGTAGCAGCAGCTAACTTAACTACACTGAGGATACAGACCTCACCTTAGTTAGAAATACTATACTATCTTCCATAGCAAATTTAAAAAAAAACAAACAAAAAAACATACGTTAACCGGATGTCCAATTATGAGAGAGATTAAATTTTAACCCCCCCTAACATTTCGTATTCAGCACTTTTCTACACTATAGTATAACAAGCGTAAAAGTTTGAAGTTAGAAGCTATACCTTTGTCAAAAGATATTATTGAGCATTAGAAATAAAAATGCCCCTTAATATTATCAATTATTTGGTCTACGGTATTAAATTGTCTTGTCCATGTTTGCAGTTAGTATTTGTGGAAGTGATTCTTTTCACTTTTAAATATTATTCTTTTACTCAGTAAAATAGAATTGAAAATTACAAAGTAATTTAAATGAACGATAATTAAGTACCTTTGTATTTTCTTGCAATTTTATAAGTCATTAATATCTATTTTATTTTTTAACTATATATGGAATATAAAGATAATTTTTGGTAACTGAAAGGTAGTGTTAGTGATTATTGGTCAAGTTAGAAAGAATTTAGGAGAGGTGAAATAATTGGAAATTCTTAAAACTAAAGAGAACGAATTGGTTAAAAGAGGATTTTTTTTTGGCCAAAGCTGATGGCTAGAGCATTGGACCGCTATTGAGAGTCTGAGTTTGATCCCTGTGAGAACTGGTGTACCTCCCCGCAGCATACTTTCTTTTTCACCAGCTGGTTTTGGTGTGTTTCCTCCTACATTTGAAAATGAAGAGGTCTAGTTTGGGCTTTCAATGGAAGGTTCATTAGGTCGGCTGAAGTCTGACTGCACTAGGTATTTTCTTGCTAGCCTTAGTTTTTGGCATTATGCATCTCCCATGCTTGGTTAGTATTCTGGATCGCAGCCTATTTTAATAATCAGACACAACGGGATAAGTAAGAAAAAAAAAAGGATGGGATATTTTTATCTCTGCATTGTTTCTTAAAGCACTGCTCATAATTACTATATGAAGGATATTTAGAGGGGGGTTCAAATCTTTATGCAAAAAAACTGTCAAGTCTGCTTTAATGAACAATAGTGTTCCTCAATTCATTGCTTTTCTGTATTCAAACTTGCTAATAATTATGAATTTAACATAGAAAGTCTGTGTTTCTGGCCTTCTCTAGTTCTGGCTGCTGATAATGTTTCATGTGTATTTATCACTGGTCTGCGCATATATTGCGTAGATTTTAAATCACTGACATTTGTTTATATAAGTCCATCCATTTGTAAAAGTGTTTGTTCTACTTCATTTATTTATAAAATCACAACTTGTAAATAAAAATAATAAAATATGATTGACTACGCATTGATGTACCAGGTTAAATTAGGAGTTCTCAAGAGATTTTTTTGTAGGTAATAATTATTAATGAAAAATTTATTTCTATCTTGTTGAAAAAAATAGATTAAGAGCATTTTCACCATAAATATGCTGTTTTATGTTATAATCAATAAATAAATATATTTAGTTTGATGAGTTATTGTAAAACAGCCAAGTAGCAGATATTGTTTGTTCATAAGAAATCATACCCTGAAATGATAACAATTGCTTTTAAAAAAAGGGTGAAATTAAAGTCAACATGATAGTCAGGTTATTTGAGCCCAGTATTTAAACTGGCTAATCAGCTAATTTTCATTTTGCTTGGTTCTTACTGTTCTTTGTCAAGATGTTTACTAGTTAAGCTTTTAATTCTGATTTCAGATGCTTCCAAAAAAACTGATTTAACTTCATCTTTACTCACCAAAAGAAGTTGCTTAAAAATTAAATTTTTCTAGGGCATAAATGGCCAACCAAATGTGAAATATAACAGAATAGAATGACTTCTCAATAAGGGTGACATGAACAGTTGTTGTAAAACAGAAATAGTGCACGATATCTAATTTTGTTACACGAGAATTTTTTGGGAACATGCAGATGTATAGAGGGAAGAATCTGTATGCATGTAACTGTTGTGACAATTCATTTTGTCATTGTTCTCTTTCTAAGCATATCAGAATACACATTGAGGAAAAGCCTTACAAATGTGATCTTTGCTATAATTTGCTTTTCTGGCTGTCTCGACTCACCAGGCACAGTAAGACCAACACTGGAGAGAAACCATACAAGTGTGAACTTTGTGACAAATTGTTTTCATACTGTTCTACACATAGGAAGCATACTCGGATGCACAGTGGAGAGAAACCTTACGAATGTGACCATTGTGGCTTGAACACTGAGAAATCGTTCTCCTGTTGTTCTGATCTTACTAAGCACATCAGGACACACATGGGAGAGAAGCCTTACACGTGTAAACTTTGTGGCAAATCGTTTTCTTGCTGTTCTACCCCCACTAAACACATCAGGGCTTGTACTGGAGAAAAGCCTTACAGATGTAGACTTTTGTAGCAAGTGTTTTGCAGAACATTCATATCTTACCAGCCACATTAAAATTCACTCTGGGGAGAAGCCTTACAAATGTTACCAGTGCGATAAATAATTTTCTCAGCTTTTTCACCTTACTCAATGCATCAGAATCCATACCAAAGAGAAAAAACTTTAAAATGTGAACTTTGTGATAAATCATTTGCAGAAATTTCTAATCTTACAAAAACAATAGGACATACACTGGAGAAAAGCCTCATAAATGTGAATTCTCAGAGAAATTGTCTTCCAGCTGTTATTATCTTTCTTACCACATCAAGACCTGCACCAAGAAGAAGCCTTACAAATGTTCTCAGTGTGATAAATCATTTTCTGACCTTTTATACTATAATAAACTTATCAGGATCCACACTGGAGAAAAGCTTTAAAAATGTGAACTCTGCAATGTATAATTTGCTTATTCTTCTGTATTTTAAACACAGGAGGTCTTATGGTAGTGATAAAAATCAGAGTTAAAAATTAAATATCAACAAAAATTACCAATTACTAAATTTTTAAATAATTTTATCAGTATATCCACTTTCATAAATGAAAATGAAATGTCTTGCAATATCTCAGTATGTGCATTCCTTTGAGCAGTTTTTAATATAGCTGGGTTGACTAAAAAATAAAGTTTGCTTTTAACTTTATAAGCTACAATTTTTTACGCCTTTATCAGTGTATGCATATGTATTAGTGAAGTGGTGTGTATATAGGAACTTGAGATTCTGGTGCTTCAAAAGGGTACAGATGACATCTTTTTGTTACCAAAACTGATGCCAAATGATTCTCTTGGCTGTTTTACTGTGGTTGATTAAAGAAAACTGACAAGTTCCTTTTTGATCTCATTGTTTTTCTCCATTTAGTGGCTAACTTAATTTTGATTGAGTCTAGGCTGGCTTACCTTACTTAAATAGAGCAGGGCGTGCATTTCTTTAAGGAAATGGGATAACAACTTTATCTTGAACTATTATCACATGTTTATATGATTTAGGTTTTTCTTTTAACCACACTTCTGGAAAACTCTGTAACATACATAGTTTATTTTAAAAAGAACCTGAAAACTGGCTACAGATTGGGATTTGTCAGTTAAAAAAAATAGTTTTGTCAAAATCAAGCACAAAAGTTCTGGAACTTTTTAAATTTGTGTTAATTCATTGGGAATAGCTTTAACAACAAAAAACTGCCTTAAAACAGCAATGAAAATAAAACCAAACAAGAACTAATTCACAAGAGCAAAATTGTTTTTCCCTAATACTAGACTTGCTAATAGTTTATCTACCTTGTAATTGGTAATGACACCCTGCCCATTTTACTAAGTTCTGGGATTGACTAGAATCAGAAACAAACTAACGAAAGAGAAGTATGACAATGTTTGTTCCTATATTTAGTTATGATGTACTAATTTGTAGCTGTTTTAAAAACTTTTCGTGCACTTGTGGTTGAAAAGGTGAAAACTCAGGTGGCATCTCTAAACATTGACATTGAAGACAGAAAATCTTTCAATATAAAGATGGCAGCCTTGGTGATTTATTTTCCAGGTGATGAAATCTCAGATAAGTTGGACAACTTCCTTTGGCTGGTGGTTATGATTTCAACTTGCCTTAATTATACGACCTGATACAAATGGCAGCACTTAATCATTTATGGCAGGGAAATCAGTCAATCAAAGTAAGAATAATGGAATTAGTATATATGTAATCACTTGAAAAACAATATATGAAGAGGAGGCATGTGAGAATATATATTATAAAAGGAATCACTCGATGGTCACAAGAGCACCAATCTCAGATGAGGGAAACTTATAGATGACAGCAGCAGTGTTTTATCACAAGGAACATTTGGTTAAATATTTTTTTCGTTTTACCTAAATTAACAAAAGGGAAATTATATTGGTAAGATCAGACAAATTCAGATTTACAACTGCTTTTGCATATTTATTTCAGATTTATTCAAAATTTTAAAAAAATAAAGCACTGTAGTTTGCAGCTCCTATAGTGAGTGAGTTATAGCTGGTGGCCCATCACTTGGACTACTGGATGGCCAAGGATTAAATCTTGAGTTCATGCCTTAGTAACAGTTTGGTTTGGGATATGGCATGGTTTCTTTTATGCTGTTCACCAGTTGGATGCATGGGATTCCTCCCTCATCTAAGTATAGAGAGTTCTGGTATGATTTTCCAAGTATTTGTGGAGTGAAGGTAGTAAGTTGTTGGTGATCTTGTATTTTTCTTTAAACCAGGTCATACTGCTTGTTATAGGTGTGGGGTAATTGTGCAGGTAGCAGGAAAAATTTGTGCATTCAGGTATTTGCATGACCAGACATTTTTGATTATGAGAAATTACCACATTATTGGCAGTTAGTGATAATGTTATCATTAGAATCAGATGGTATAACTATTTTGGTAAATACACAATGGAAGGTGTGTATAAAGAATTCTTTTTGTGCATTGATGATAATATAAATGTGAACTATGACCAGGCGGATGCTGGCCTTTCCATTGAAAGCAAACTATGTAAACTTTCAGTGGCAAGCAAATCTTATAAAGGTGGACCTTTTGAAATATTTTCTCACCTACTTTTACAGAATGTGCCAAGATACTCCTCATGGAGAAAGCTTACAAATGTAACTTTACGACCAAGCATTGTTGTCTTATTCTGCATATTATGACTTCCACTAGGGAAACCTTCGTGATCTGTATGAAAGTTCATTTTCTCAGCATTGTATTCTTGATAAACACTGCATAGCGGACCCATAATGGAGAAAAATGTATCACTTTTTTTTTGTGATGCATTTTTTTTACCAATATTATTTTAAAATATTATATAAGAGAGAGAGAGAGGATGGTTACATGATGCATTCTATCTGGACACCACCAAACCTGGTATGAATGCATATTTGTTCTGGTGTATTGTAATCTTGTTGAAGATTAGTATACCAGTAAAAATTATTTTAACTTTTCTAAAGGTGACCCAAGTCCCAAGTTGAAAATCAGAAAAATTAATTGTTTTATGCTTGTTAGTAAATTATTGGATAAAATGTCATATACTAAGGAAATTCTGTTTAGTTTACTTTAAGAATCGGAATTAGACAATTAAAAAAAAAAAACACTGAAGTTTACAATGATTTAACACACAACTATTCATGATTTAGTTTTCAATTCAAAAAGTACTAATGACAAATTACCAACTACAGATAAGACACAATCATATATTCTCAATGATACCTCATTTTGTGTTTCTGAGCTCTCTTGATATTAGGGTAGAAAAAATAATGACATTATAACCCTTGAGACGCAGCACATCAGCGTTCCTGCCTTGACAGAAGAGCTATAGCGTTCCCAACATGCTTGAAAAATATCAGAAGTTTTTAGATTTACTGAAATTCATTTGAATTCTGCCATTTTCTGTTTCTGAAC
The DNA here is from genome assembly GCA_018389105.1 of Nautilus pompilius. Classification (NCBI taxonomy): domain Eukaryota; kingdom Metazoa; phylum Mollusca; class Cephalopoda; order Nautilida; family Nautilidae; genus Nautilus; species Nautilus pompilius. The sequence continues at coordinate 1,146,542 of JACATO010000596.1, forward strand.
TAATTTTAAATGAAAGTAGGAAAACTGATACTGCCATAAGGCATACACAAAAATGCCTCGCACTTCTGTGAGATACAAGTGGCAAAAAACACCTCGATTTAGAACATGGCATTTTAGCTGGATAAGGAAAATTCCTGTTTGACTCAAAAAAGTTTCAAAAGCTGAATATTTTATTCCTTATGTTTCCAGATTACTTCCATTCAGTGTATGCATACACCACATTTGAAAACCTTTTCTGCCAGCATAGACTTATTGTGCGACACGTCCGCAGGAAGCTTAATAAAACCTGCCCATTTCAAATTCCTTTTTAAGATATCAAACCCTATTTCTAGAAAAAACATCTCTTTTTGTTTGAACCATATCACGATTAGAGGAGACGTCGGGGTGGGGGGTGGAATCAGGTTCACTTTATTCTTTAGAAGTGTTAATTACGGGAAGTCATGGCTTATAAGTATTTCTTTTTCTTACTCCGCCAAATGCGTTCTTTTTAAAATTATATTTAATATAAATTGTACCACTGAAAATGTACAGTTTGCGTGACATCTGTTTCGTAAAAGTACTCTGTGCGGCTAATGATTGAAACTTATGGTCGCTATCCATTTGGCCAACACAAGACACGGGGCATAATGTGACCTCCACTAGTAACCATTTTGAAAAGCACTGGTCAGTGATGTGATCGCGCAGCTGATCGCTGTTTATATATATATATGAGAATACGAAATCTTCAGGATTTCACCCAATTTATCACAAGTTTAAACGCAATTATTGTTTTTGTTATTAGTAGTATTTAAAATTTCGTTTCAGCAGCTACATTCCGCTCTTTTGTTTTTACTACTGATCTATTGTGCTGGCGCACCGATCTATCTATTCCCGATGTTAGCTGCTATTTTATTGTACAGGTAATTTTATTTATTTTTTTTTTTTACAGTATTTAAAAAAAAAAAAATGTATGAGATTTGAAACTGATCTGTATCACTGAAATTGGGAGCCTGGCTGTTTAAAAGAGAAAGCGGCGGCCTGCACGCTATGATGGCTCATCTTGCACCAGACTGACTCCAGGGGTAAGAAGACTGGAAATTTCAATAATAATAATAATGGCCAGTGAACTATGGCATCCAGTTTTATTCTCAGACCAAAATCGTTGCCATAACCTTTTTTCCTTTCTTTTCATACTGCAAACAACAACAACAACAACAGCAAAGAAACAGGTTAGAAAGATGTAAACAAAGTTCATTCTTTCTGAAGCCCGTTTCACCTTTCTCTGTTTAGACTTAATTGCCAACTTCTTCTTTTTTTTTCTTTTTTTTAATAAAAAAATAATAATTTGTGGTAAATGTCACCGATTCTATTTTCGCGGTTGAATCAGTAATTCAGAGATGGTTTTACTAATTTCAGATGTAGCCGAATCAGCCTAGAGAGAGAGAGAGGCCCTGGAGTTAAAAACAAGCCGTGAAGAAGCGACGAATGTTAGTTCAGACATTGGTGGCATGAAGATCGACAAGGAGAAGAAGATCTACCAGTGCGACTACTGTGATAAATCGTTCTCTTTCTCGTGCTATTTAAATACCCACGTTAGAACCCACACCGGGGAGAAGCCGTACAAATGCGATATTTGCGACAAATCGTTTTGCCAGCTCTCTCATCTCACTCCCCACATCAGGACCCACACCGGGGAGAAGCCGTACAAATGCGATGTCTGCGACAAATCGTTTGCCGAGAACACTCACCTAACCAAACACATCAGGACCCACACCGGGGAGAAACCGTATAAATGTGAATTTTGTGACAAATCCTTTTGCCAGCTCTGCACACTGACCGTCCACATCAGGTCTCACACTGGGGAAAAACCCTACAGATGTGAACTGTGTGACAAATCGTTCTCAGCGTATTCTAGTCTCACTACCCACGTTAGGACCCACACGGGGGAAAAGCCTTACAAATGTAAACTCTGTGACAGGTCGTTTTCTCAGCTTTCTCACGTTAATAAGCATGTTAGCACCCATTCTGCAGAAAAATCGTATAAATGTGAACTTTGTAACAAGTCGTTCTTTCATCAAACCAGCCTCGTTTGCCATGTTAGAAGTCACAGTGGAGAAAAGCCTTACAAATGTGAAAACTGCGACAAGTCATTTTGTCATCTGTCCAGTTTGACTAGACATTTTAAAATTCACAGTATCTGAAAGTTTCCCCCCTGAGTTTTCACATATATGAGAAGTCACATACAAAATAGTTGATTTTTATGGACTTGTTTCTACTTGAGACTTTAACAAAAACTATTTTTTTCAAAAGGAAAGATATTGAAGAAAAGGATTTCTCATACTTATTGATGCTAGAACTTTTATTGAGACGATGTGTTGGCATTAGGAGGTTGCAGTAGATTTTGGTGGTTGGGTTGCTAAGGACCTAAGTTTGAATTCTGGTTGGGACTGGCTTATTCTGGAATATCTCCTCAGTGTGGTTTCTTGCTTTACTCCTTTGGCTGGATACTCATGTTTTCTCTTATCCCACAGGTGAAAACGAAGAGTTCTAGTATGGACTTTCGATGCTATTACTCATTTATAAGGCAGCGTTTTTATGGCAAATTTGTTTTTCATAATTTAGGTATTACCTTATAACTGAGGTATAAAATGAAATTCATCTGGAATCTAGAGTTTATCAGTAAAGAAAAAATTAGTACACAATATTTACTCTTCTTTTTAGATGTTGAGTTTACATGTTATGTGCCTGTCACATTAATACTATATTATCAATCAATTTGTATTTTCCTTTTTAAATTATAATTATTGATATCAGTGATTTATTTAAGTAATTGAATTAGAAATGATAAGTTAGTCAGTGAATGCATTATAATATGTCTGAGAATACACCACTATTTTGAATTTCTGACCAGTATCAACAGTAGGTTTGTTTATCATGCTGGAGACATTTAAAATAATTCACAGTCTTGTATGGACTTGACCTCCCACCAAGTGTGGGTGCGCTTGGAGAAAGTGAATAAATAAATTATCCATTTCTGCATTTAAAAAAAAAAAAGATATGATGAAATGCCTTGTCAGTGCCAGGGTACAATACTCATGTGTAAACATTTTATCTGTTATATAAAGTGCTTTTATTGGTTTTATGCCATGCTGCATCATGTAATGTTTTTAATAAAATTGCAGTTTTAATATTTGAATAAATAATTTTAAAGTCATTGGCTTTTTTTAAATGATGGATAAATCACCAGAAGAAAGAAATCAGTATGCAGGATTAAAATACATCAGTACCATTTTGTAGAAGACTCACTAGCTCAGTGGAAATAAAAATTGAATTTTCCACTTAACAATGGGCTACTGTTGACTATGAATACACAGGTATGGGAAACTTGGTCGGCAACACATGTATTTGTAGTATATTGCTAGAAACTATACAGCACTATCCTGCAGAACTGGATTTCATTAAGATCTGAGTTGACAATATTGGCCAGCATTAGCCTGTTGGAACAAGATATAGATGACCATGTCATTAAAGCTGGATCCCTAGCAAAAGTAAGAATGATTTACTGATATCAATTTTTTTAAAAAAAAAAAATTAGTTTTGAGCAAGTTTTTTCTTAGTGTTAGGGGCATGCAGAATGCATGAGTTTATAAAGAAGAAAAGTAAGCCTACCTTTTGAAAATTTAGCTAATTTTAACTATGTTTTTTTCTTTTTTAGAGGGCAAAAAGAAATGCCTTTAATCGTTTAGTTTTAACAGATTACATGAAAATAGCCAATCATTTAAATATTAAATGTCCTTCAGCATACTAACATCCTTATTTTTAAACACTAAAATAATGCATATTTTGTATTGATAATATAGTCAACAGAAACTTTTGTAATTTATTTAGTAGACAAAATTTATAAGCTAGATTTTGTCTTTAAAAAAATTTATTGAGATAGTTAACAAATATCATGTCATATTCATACTAATGTACATTGGAAGTTGTATTACATTACTGAAATAGGAAAAAGATCAATGGTATATATAAACATGTTTATTGATCAGTTAGATAATATCTGTAATCATTTAAGAACATTTGACCCTTTGTATCATTATTTCTGTTTATGAGCTGCAAGATAACATACTTGACCAACTGCAGTTGCATTGCTTTTGCTTCCTTCTGCACCAACCATTTAAAATAATGGCCAAACATCTACCTTGAAATGGCTAAGTATGCCAGGTATCATTATCCTTGCCTATCTAACTATCCCCTTTCATGCCTGCCACAGTTTTTTTCCATCTGTTCAAATTGGCCCATCCAACAGCACCCATTGATATTAACATCTCTTCCAGGACATTTGTATCCATGGACTGCATAACAGCAGGCACACTGGTGTGAAAGAACAATGTGTGGGTGTTTTCATTCTTTGTCATCTGGGTTGGCATGTATGTTATCTAAAGGTAACCAAGCTTTCTTATGAAGTTTCTGATCTTTCAAGTGTTTCTGGACCTCTGGCACAGAGTCTTTACCAAACCAGTTCTTGATCATGACACAGTGTAACTGTGCACCTTTTTGATTTTTGTAGATCGTTGGAATAGCATTGTGATTGATGTTTCAGGCCTCAAGAAATTTTGAATATTTTAACTCAATTTTGTTTTATGTGAGCCACCTGCATTAATGGATGCCAAGTTTGTTACATGATGTTTGATCTGATTATATCCAGGTGCAACATGTTTTTACCTAGCTACAAAAATCTTGGGTGTATTTTTTCCTTTTTTTAATGAGTTTTGTTTCATCACAGTTATTCACGTGATCACCAGGAAGCCCATTAAAACAAAAAAACAATAACTTTAAACCTGGAAGTTTTTCACCCTGGATTGCTATAAACTTCCAGCTTCATTCCAATTTAGGGTGTTGAAACAGAGCCAGATTGATTCTCAGAGTGTACATTTTAGTTATCAGTTTCTGGTTTTTGTGATCTATCGAGTCCTGTTGTTTTCATCTAAAAGCCTTTATTTTCAAATTACTTGGAGAAGCTTTTCTGATTTCAAATCATGTAGCTAATTTTGATACTCTTTCCCTGTTCTCCAGTCTTTCTCTGATCTGAAATATCCATTTAGATAAAACAGTTATTTTACATTTGACAGTAGGAATTATTAGCTCACAAAACTGAAGCCACCAAATACAAACATATTTCAGTCATTGAATGATCAAGTATAGACTTGTGCAAAATTGAACAGATAAACAGACAGCAAGTGTCAGAGTTGAATGAGTTCAGTATCTGAGCCTGACAATTACTGCGTAGGTTATGTAGACAAAGGCAGAATGTCACTCAACTGGCCACACCTGCAAGTGGCCACAATATATGGGAACATGGAACCATAGAAGCATCACAATTTGAAAAAGTGGTAACTTGTCATCTCAGTTAGTGAGCAGGGAGAAGGAAGTAAAATCAATGGATACTCATCTGGAACACAGTTGTTATCTGGCAATGTGGTCAGCTGGGCTAACATAAAATAAGTGTTCAGAGTTGTAGCACATTAAAAAACAGTTAGTACATTTGGAATGATTTTTTTTTTTTTTTTTACATTCAGTTAACAGAGATGTTCAGTAGACTGAGCCTGATTAACCAAGGTTCTATGGTAACTGCATTGTTGTGTATATATTTTTTTTCTTTAGAACCTTGGTTACATGCATGTTTATTGTGATCATGAGCAAAAGAAACTAAACAATGTACTATAGGTACTGTATTAGCTGTGAATTAAAGGTCTGAGTTGAATTTAAGATATAGACATTTTGTGGTATATTGACAATTTTGGCTTTTTGAATTTTTTTTTGTTGTTCTAATGAGCAGCCTGACTAGAGAATCTGTGAGATAAAACATTTTACAATACAGCTGATGTTTACTGTTTGGATAAAGATATACTCTTAAATGTACTGTAATTTGGAGAGATGGAAAATGTAGAGTTTGGCCAGATTTGGGTCCTAGTTAAGTTTTAATAGCCCAGGGAAGTGTGTATTGTTTCGGTAGTTTAAACGAACTGAGGTCATGAAAAGTTAAATAAAATAAATAGGGATGTTAAGTGAAAATGAAGAGCTAAAATATATATTTTGCATTTGTATTTGTATTTAATATTATTAGCAAGCATTCGTCATCACGAAAAGTGCATAGTTTTGTTATGCACTGGTTAGCTAGTAAGGATTCCATGTGACAGTCCAGTGCCAATCTTTGATATGATCACGGTGGAGGTAGTTATCAATTATTCTGAATAAGTTCTCTCGACAACTACTTCTATAACTAATAGATTCGGGCCATTATATCATTACTTCATATTTTTTTAATGTAATATTAATGAAAAAAAAAAAATAGAGAGAGAGAGAGTTTCGTTTCATTTACCCATTGTCAATCACCTGTTCCACATTTTGTTTATTCGCCTATCCGTTATCAATGGCGAACATATTCGATGGTATTCAGTTACACCACCACTCCTTTTTACAGGTAACTGCAAAATATTTCTTAATCGAGGTCCGAGTTGTTTTTTTATTTTTTTACCATCATTATCACCCCAGCCCACCTCACCCCACCGTGAACCGATGCTTCTGTTTAACAGTATTCAGCCAGCCGACCACGTCTACCTACCCTTTCGTGTCCCCTTCAGACTTCGCGTCAAAATTCCGTTACTCCAGCATCAGACCTGGTGACCCCCCTCTCTCTCTCTCTCCCCCTACCCCCTCCTTGTGTTCGGCTTTTACTTACAGAAACCCGCGTCCTGCCAGACAGATTTTAATTCTATGCACTCGAATGACCGATTAAAGTCAGATCGCTCCCGCGCCGATCAACACCGGTAACGAGAGAGAGGACGGGGACGGATCTATCGACGGTAGGGAGCGAGCTGTAGGTTCGATGACCAGTGCCTGCCTGCCTGCCTGCCTCCCCAGTCAGTCGGTCGATAACACAAAGCCCGTGCACCCCCCCGAAACAATCGCTTTAAAAACTCGCTATTTATATCGCGCCGAGTGTGTGTGTGTATTTTAAAAATTAAAGCACCCCACCTTGCGCAAATACTACACCACTACAGCGAAAAACGACACGTTGTTGTTGTTGTTGTTAAAGTCAAAAGTGCTTTCGTTCTTTTGTCGAAAAAACAAAAATCGAGTGCCCCTGTGAAGTCAGAATTTGGATGATGCTTTAATTCGGAAAATTTGCATGAAAGGAGAAACGGTGGCATTGCTTGATTCACTACCGAATAGGAAAGGTTTGCCAGTCGTGTGCCTTGATGGACAGGCACAAATGTTCCAGTTTCTGAAACAAGTGTGGTTAGACCTCATGCTTAATTTTTAGATTAAACTTTTTTTCTTATTTTTCATACAAGAATACCTTTTTTTTTAGGGTATCCTTAATTATTTTATACATCTGCACTTTCAGACTGCATGTTTCCTTTTGTTCTGCCCCTTACATTTTAATGATAAATGACAAGCTATTGTTTGTGCTTGCTTGAGCCCAGCCTGAGGTTAGTTAGCCAGCCGTGACTGTTGATGTTGGAAAGTCACCCTGGTAGCCACTTTAACAGTGCATGGAGAGTAAGGCTGCCAATTCATTGTGTTGGCCCGTTAGAAGTGGTGCAGAAAAATGAGGAACCATAGTAATACTAATTTTGTGGGATCCGATTGTTACTAGTGTCTGATCAGAATAAAAGTGTTTCACATAATTCACAAACAGGACTTAAATTGAAAATTTTAGTGAGCGACCCTCTTTTGATTTTGTAGTTTCTGTTCTCAGTAAATAATAAAATCTTTATTTCTGATTTCTGATTTCAGATTTTTCCAAAACCGATAAACACCAACAGAGATGTCAATGGCTGAAAAGTATTTGGATCTACTATTTAAAATCAATAAAGAAGTTTTTTTTTGTTGTTGTTTGAGACTGAAAATTAACTGCATGGTTTAATGGTTAGCTGAAAATGAAAAACAGCTAAAGAGTGAGCCAAAGAAAAAAGCTGGAAAACGAACAATTTACATATTAACACTTTTTTAAAGGTTCATTAAATAAATTTAAAAATAGTGCAAGGTATTTTCAACATGAAAATTCACAAAAAGACAAAAAACTATGTATGTGACTATTGTGAGAAGTCATTCTCCCTTTTCAGTAATCTAACCAGGCACAAGAGGATTCACACAGGAGAAAAACCTTACACCTGTAATGTTTGTGACAAATCATTTTCTCAGCCTTCTACTCTTAGTATCCACATTAGAACACATACTGGGGAGAGGCCTTACAAATGCAAATTTTGTACCAAGGCATTTTCCCAGCATTCTACTCTTGGCATCCACACTCGGATCCATACTGGAGAGAAGCCTTACAAATGTGAACTTTGTGAGAAGCCCTTTACTGAGCAGTCCAATCTTACAAGACATGTCATGACACACACTGGGGAGAAACCTTACAGATGTGAACTTTGTGGCAAGTCCTTTTCTGTGAATTCTTCTCTTGTTATTCACCTTAGAACACACACAGGAGAGAGACCTTACAAATGTGAACGTTGTGACAAGTCCTTTTCACAGCTTTGTCATCTTACCAAACATCGCAGGTCTCTCAATGGTTGTAGACCCTAAATTTGGGTATTCAAGTAGATCATCTTTTCCTATTACTACATGTTTTATTCACAGTGTAAAAGAAGACAAAAGTTTAATAAATATAACTTTTATTAAGTCCTTTTTTTTTATTAATGTCTTTTTGGATGTCCAAATTCCAAATGGTAAAACAATTGTTTTTTATTTTTTTAGATTTTATTTTATTTTATTTTATTTTTTGGAAAACCAGAAGTGTAGTTTTAGAGCGTTTTTATAAAACTGGTTGCTGGAATTATAATCTCATTTGTAATATAGAAATAACCTATACACTGATAACTGATAACCAGTTCTCTAAGGTATAAAGTTTTGATGTATTTTTAGAAGATTTAGAGCAGTATTTTGTCTCATTTATTACACCAGATTTTCCATTTAGCTTTCATGTGGTTAACTGAGTGTACATTGCAGACCTATCTCAGTCATTCCACCAACCACCCCCTGTCTCCTGCCTGTTCACAGTGAGTATTAAAAAGAGAATAAAAAAAAGGAAACTTAATTTAGTGCTTGTGAATAACAAAAAACTCTCAATGAAAAGCCCAGACATTTTCATCAGTCTGGATTAATTCTGAACTGCATTTTGTGGATTAGAAAATAACAAAACAAATTTATTCACACTTTTTAATGTAGCTGCTTGAGGCTGGGTGCTATAGTTTAGTTCAAAGCCAAGAAATGCAAATGAAGATATAACAGAAAAGGTTTTACTTGGTTTAATAAATTTTTAATAACCATATTTCAGTTTTGAATGAGGAATGCTTATTTTTACTGATAACAAAAGCAGCAGCAAATTTTAACTTTTTTCTTTAGTCTGATTTTGTGTGTACACTAAAATTATGCAATATTTCATTTTTTTAAAAATATTTTTATAATATTGTGTGTTGCTGTGTATTCCACTTTTTTAAAATTAATTTTAAAAAAGTTTAAACAAATTTGGAATCTTGTTGATTATAATTTGAATGTTTACTTTCAGAAGTCAAATCATCTACATATTTGTCCTTATCCTGGAGATGATCTATGCAGTTTTACTTCAGTTGACAGAATCTGATATTTTAACACAGTTTCATTTAATTTAAAATAAATACACGTAATCTGTACTTTGCCAAAAGTTTTTATTCATTTCTGAATGATTTAAGTCCATCTGATGTCTAATGGCTATTTTAAACTAAGTTTTTCTCTTTATTTTTAATTATCTTAATTTCACAAAATCAAATTGATGTTTAATAGGTAGGAACTGCTGCTGCTAATTTGAACATTTGATATTACGAAAGATCTACTCCTGGCTTCATGTTGTGTGAATTTAATTTTGAAACTAGTAGAAATAGTGAGTTTGAATAAACTATTTTTATTTCATAATAAAGAAATTCAAACTGTGAATGTTTGTTTATCATATTACTTTCATTTGGTAGATGAGAATTGCCTTCAATGGTTATTATTGTTCATTGCTTAAAATAATCATGGAATACTAGAGATTTCTTACTTAGAGTTCATTTCTTGGTTTGCTGATTACTGAACTTTTGTTGCCATTTTTCTCATCAGAATTTATTAACTACAAACAATTTGTTACCTTTTGACATGATTCTAAATATTGGCTCTTTAATATGAGTTGGACGTTTGCTTGTTTTGATCTACTCAAAGTTGCAGGGATCTCCAAAAATGCTTTTGAGTTATCTAAAGTTGAACTTATCAGAAGTTGACCTTTTAGTCTAAATTACTGGTTTTTTGGTGATAATGGATATATTGGGATAGTGGGAAGTCTTCACACAATTTCTTGAATTTCGATTGTTCAGGTAAAGTGTTTTTGGTCTTAACGGCATTTAAAGCTGTGTGGAAAGATTATTTGGAGGAATGTTGTACTGCTTCGTTATTTCTGTTTTTCTTTTTTAGTCCCTTTTCAACTTCAAGAATCATCTGATACTTTGTCCCAATTTTGTAAGTCTGCAGTGTGCTAAAAGATGTGTTGCAGGTAAGTGTTGAGCATCATCATAGATAAGAGAATAAATTCTGATTTCTTATTTTAAATTCTATATATGTTATTATATTTGAATTTAATAAAAATGTAATATTAAATTAAAAAAAATATTCCTGTCACATTTGTTGATAATGAAAAGTTAATTCTTTTTATGCAATCTTAGCAATAAAGGAAAATTTAAACAAAATTAAGAAATAGTAATTTAAAAAATAGGTCTGCTAATATTCAAAGACCTACTTTAGATATAAGCTTAAGAAAAAACGAAAACAACATATCATAAGTAAAGGTCTGTGTTATGTCATACAACTGGTGCAAAGGAATAGATAGTTAAATGTGACTGAAAAGAAAATATTGACATGGAATAGATGCTAGAAAAGGATCCATTGTAGATTTAGTATTACCATGATACATGTTCAGATTTGTTTCAGGTGTACCATAAGATCTTAATATTATAAGAATTTTTGAAATCCTGTTTTATTAAGTTCAGCCTGTATAAATGTTCCAAGTCTGTTTAAAGACTTGAAATGCTGTAGATATGCTGAATTTATCTGTAGTATCAAACTTGTATAATTTTAATGGCTTGATGGAGGGTATGTGGCCTTAATTAAGTTTTTTGGGGATCCTACAGGAGGCTTTAATCTGCACCAGTATGAACAAAGAAAACAGGAAATTTAAAAGTTTTGAAAATTATGGTAAATTTTGCAAGTTGAAATAGCATGTGCAAAATACAGAATATAGCATTTCATGGTAAATTACTGAACCTATTCAACATATTAGCTTTCAAATTGTTTCTTGCTGCAAATTTTGATTTCTTAACCCCTTTTTTGGTATATATAAATCATTAATATTATACTACAATTTTCTCCCTGTCAACTGCCATTCATTAAATCTTTTTTTATTCTTTCTTCTTTTTTCTGGTTCCGTTTCGTTCCTGTTCCAGTTCCGTAGTTTTGTATGTGGAAATCATGTCAAAATGGCGGACGTTTTAGCCTGATTACTGTTTAGGTATTCTCTCAGTGGGACTAACTACTGCTTCTGTTGCACAGGTAATTAATTAGTGGGGTTTTTTTTTTTTTTTTAATCGCTGAAAAGTAATATTTGTAAAACTTAATTTAAATGCGAATTATCGACTCTCAGTAGCATTTTTTTTTTACCCGGTCGGTTTTAATTGTTCTTGCTGTCGTAGACCGGAGTCGGTCGGCAGAAGGAAACCAGACGAATGTTTGTGGTCGCCACGAAAGATTCTAAATCGCCAGTTTTTAGTAGGTCTAGTAGTCCCTTTTATTTAGTCTGCTGCCGGCATTTCTGAAAGGTTTTGCCAGGTCAGGGCAGGTACAGAAAGCGAGTCTTCCACCATTAGCTCAGTTTCACCAGCTAACTTGATGTCCACCTCTCGAACAGGAATACCAAACTCGTCAGTCCAGGAGAGACCGGGCTTCATCCGATATCTCGCTAGTCCGGAATAAGTTGGCCCACTTTATTGATCTGGATACTTCTAATAGGGTTTATCTAGGTTACTGCATCAGAAACTCTATGCTTTACTACTGTGTGAGAGCGGGAAAGAGATGTATACGTTTAGTTTTTGTGATGAGGACTGCATCGTTTCTGTTTTGGTGCTGCTTTGAGGAATTACAGTTAAACTGAAAGTAGTGCTTAATTTTGGTACCACCACAACGAATCTCCGAATAACTCCAGTTATAAACTTTGATGGTCCTTGGATTACTTCCCTTGCGAACAAGCAGGGACTGCTAACATTAGTTCCCTCGAATGGTAGTTTGCGCTACTGTTATATCTAATTTCCATTTTTCTAGACGAATAATTTCGTTAAGGGAACCATGTGTGTATGTCTCTCTTTGTTCACGAACCTTTCCACCATCGTTTATTTTACTAACCCTGTACTCAAATGCAGTTTCTAATGAGATGTTTGCTGTATATGCATGCTTCCATTTTAATAATTTTTACGATGAATAATTATTTTCGAATCAGTTTTTATAGACTAAAACAAACAAGCAAAAACAGTAACAAATGTTTTTTTCTAATAAAAAAAAAAGCAAACTTTAGACCTAATCTAAGGGAAGTAATTATAGAAAACCACGTTTTATTTCACTACTGTATGACATCATCAAACAAATTTTAAAGAAGCAGTTGTATGTGTGTGTGTGTAATATAATTCTTTTTTTAAAATTTCTTTCAGAAATAAACCCCCCAGGATATTCATCAAAAGTTATGACCAACAAAAGCAGCAGCAATGTTGGAAATAAGACTTAGAAGAGTGCTAACTGTGAATAATTCAGCTGTATTTAAATCATCCTACCATATCATGTACAATTACATTACTTTAGATAATGTATTGCGAAAGTAATATTTACCAATGTGACTATTGTGAAAAATCGTTTTTTCTGAAAGCACATCTTATTAAACATATCAGTACCCATTCTGTGGAAAAGCCATACAAATGTGACCTTTGTGGGAAGTCATTTTCTCATCACTCAAGTCTTTCTAGACACGTTAAGACTCACAACACAGAAAGGATTTACAATTGTAATATTTGTTGTAAAATTTTTTCTTATCAGTCAAATCTTTTGCGACATGTCAAGATTCACTCGGGAGAAAAAACTTACATGTGTGACTTTTGTGACAAGTCATTTTGTCACCAGCATAGTCTTTCTAGACATCGTATACTTCATACTGGAGAAAAACCATGGATGTGTGACTTTTGTGACAAATCCTTTTCTCACAGCAGCAGCCTTATATATCATGTTAGAACTCACACTGGAGAGAAGCCATATAAGTGTGACCACTGTGACAAATCCTTTTGTGATCAGCCTGGTCTTTCTAGACACATTAGGTCACATACTGGAGAGAAGCCTTATAAATGTGATGTCTGCTCTAAAGTGTTTTCTTGTCAGTCGAGTCTTACTAAACATGTGAGGATTCATACTGGTGAAAAACCTTATAAGTGTGAGATATGCAGCAAATGTTTTTGTGGACCATCTAATCTTACTAACCACATCAGGACCCACACTGGGGAAAAGCCATATAGTTGTGAGCTTTGTGACAAATCCTTTTCCTACCAGTCTGGTCTTTCGAGCCACATTAAGAGTCACAGTGGAGAAAAGCCTTACAAATGTGTCATTTGTGACAAAGCATTTTCTAGCCATTATAATCTTTCTAAACATGTTGTTAGTCATACTGGAAGAGATCCTTACAGATGTGATAAAATTACTAGACTAACCTCAGTAATTGTTTGAGCTTTTTAAAAGATTGTGTCCAATTGTTTTGTTTTATAGTCACCTTTTTCAACTACAATTCTGCAAATAAAGATAAATTTTTCTCTTATGATGAAATTCTATGCTAGAAGTTATGGCATTAAGTTTTAAAAGAAACTACTTTCCATATCTTTCGTTCTAGTTGGATTTTTTCTTTCTTTTTTTTTGTTTTCCTCTTACTATAATGCTATATGAGTGGGTGAGCATTAAAAATTACATTTCAAATTAAATTTAGAAATTCTATTTTTTTTCTTAGGATGCTTTTTTTGTTTAATAATCTTTCTGTTGAAAATCTACTGGTCACAGTAAGCTAGGGTTATTAGAATTTGATTTGGCATTGTATATTTAGTGTTAATGGGAGAATGGCAACAAGATTTCTACCTGCATCTTACAGAATAAAATTTCCCAATGATTTGCACAATCCATATTTGGCAAAGCCATCTTGAAACTGTATGCAGACTGGCACATTGTGTGTTCATGCTTCAAGATGTTTGTTTATCTAATCTTATATTGCTTTCTTCTACTGGTTCAATAATACCCAAATATGTAGATGCTGTGGAACAGTTTACCTGAATATCTGGAATCTACAAAAGAAGACGGCTGACAAATGCACTGTAGTGATGAAGATGGCGCTAAGGAATGCAGTGATGATTATAACCTTGTTTGTGGTCTGGTGCTTTCTTTCTAGAACACACTTGTGCCAGTTGAAGAGGCAGGCCTGTTAGTTTCTCAGTCTCATGAAGATATTTCTACTCAGTGAAGTGACATTGAGCAGTGACCAGGAGGGTATAATCTGCCAACAAGTTTCCTTCATACTATTACATTGCTTCAACCATAACAATTATGCTGCACAACATTGGTAGATTCCAGCATGTGTGTAACTTGCCCAAATTGAATAGTCTTTCATTAGAAAAAAAACATTTGCTGCCAAAACCTTACACCTACCTGGAGTCTCTTTGAAACTGACCTACTGCAAGGAGTCTTTGGTCCCAAGATATGCCTGTGGATCACCATTGTTGATTTTACTGCTTTATCAGCTACATTCTACCCACTTTTTTATACAAGAAGCATGTTTTTACACATCATGCCAAGTTTTAGTTGGTGATCATCTGCTGTCTGTATGTTTTCATGTGTCATTATTAAATTTTATATCTATGAGTTGACAGTACCAAATGGTAGTTTACATTTTGATAAAATGTATCCTAAATTCCAATATCTCTAGATTTTTGTGTCCACTTTAGGATTATTTATTTTTTTAAATTGTTGCAGGCATTTTAATTTAATTTAATTTTAAAAAGTTTAGGATGATTTCAGGTTTAGGTTTGTTTGTTTTATTTAATTTTTGCATTGATGGTTTACCTATTTTGTTATTTTCACTCAAAATTTTCATCATTTTAAACTGTAGGTCACATCCTGCAAAAATAAGAGAGACTAAAAAGTTAATATTTTGTAACAAATTATTTCTGAAATTATGGCTTAAAAAATGCTATGTTATTTAGTTTAACTGTGCAGACTTGCCAGTCTGACTCATTTGGTGGAGACTGAAATGATATCAGCTGCCACGCCCACATTTTGCCAACCTGGGCAATAATCCAACACTATTTTGTTAAGTGCCCTCTCTGCTGGAGTTGGTTTGACAGCAGGTGTGTGAGTATAATTTAATTCTGTTCCTTTTTTCTTGGGGATCCAACAGTGGATACTGCCACTTCAGTTTTCTGTTGAGATCTTAATAAAATAAAGAAACTTAAGTTGTGTGCTTAATTATTTTTCCACATTTTTTTAATGGGAAGAAAATACCTGAAAATGTGAAAATTCCTGGAATAAAAAACAAAAAAAAAAAATTTTTTTTTACCAATTTGATGAGATGTGAAGATGATGGTACTGTTGACAGGCTTTTATAAACAGTAAACTATAATATAATAAGATATGGATTTTCAACTTAGCTTTTGTGTAGATAAACTAAACAAAGTTTTACTTTCACTGCTGCACTATTACCATACTGATAGTTTTAAAAAGACTGGATTTTATAAGCTAAACAGATTAATGCCATCTTTACAGTTTGTCTTTTTTTAAATGCTTTTTGTAAAATGCAATATCAAGTGATGTGCATATATTAGAAATTTGAGTATGCAATTATTAAGATTAAGTAATTTTGTAAAGTTTTGAGCTGTGTCTCAATATTAACTTATGGCATCTAGGCGACCAACAGCGCCGTAAGGGTTTTTAAAAAGACTTAAAGATATTTAGCAAATTTTAATAACTCGTGAAGAGTAAATAGAAATGCTCGTTGTCTGAGGCAGGTATGAAAAGCACGGAGCTGAATATCTTGTAACTTACAGTAATCTCCCTTGAACTGAGTAATCTCCCTTGAACTGAGAGAGAGCCTTGTGTGTACTCTCGTACGCTGGCATAGAAAGGCATTTGCCCTCTCAACGTTTCATTGGGCAGCTCAAAACCGATACCGCGCAACGTAACACCTGGCACCCTGACGTCACGTGCTTACAGTGTGTGACAAAAATTTACGAAGTTTTTGTTGAACACCACCAGGCGTTTGTCTTCCTGTGGGGGCGCGTTGACTGACAAGGTGTGGTCCACAAAACCGACTACCGCCCGCTAGGTACCAAAAATACCTGTGAGAACGTGTGGCCATGTTTGGGGTGCGATAGAAAAAATTCTCTTTAGCAATGTCTCCGTTTACTAGCCTATAGGAAAACGGTGTACATACATAATTTTGGGACACCCTGTATCATGACTTCGAGGTCTTACAGGCTTTTCAGAAATGAGCTAGAAGGGGAAGGTGTGGGGCTTTGGCGATCAAACAAGTTACTGGGGTCTGTAGAGTGGCGGGTATAGTAACATGGAAGTTCAAATGTATTAACTAACTAGAAACAGTCTGAAAAGTTCCGACCCCATGACGCGGAAATAACCTCTTCTGATTTAAAAGGAAAGATTTCTGTCTCGGCCAGTTAAAAGTGATTAGTCAAGGTACAAAATCTTACTGCCATGCGGTGTAGTAGACTTTCCCTAAATTTCTCCGCAGGTTCCCCCCCCCTCGTCTTATTTCGAATTCTGTCTCATCCAGAAATAACTTCTTTCTTTCTTTTTTATTTTCGTAGAATAAATAGCGCATAAAAAAAAAAAAAATCCATTCCCGTCACAGAATATCCTCCACGTTTATCACTTAGGTCGGTCGGTATCTATTCCGAATACCTAAACGCAGCGTGTGCTTGCTAATTAATTTTGGTTCAAAACGGTGCCGAAATCTGAATTTTAACCCTTGCTTTGGATTTTTTGTCAATGGCAGAGAAGACGAAGGGTTGTTTGTTTCCGGAGGCTGCGCTGTTGATTTGTTCTCAAACAAACCATCTTTTCCTGGATTTCCTTGCTTGTTTTTTTTTTTTTATTATTATTATAAGTGGGGGAGAAAAATTATTCACATTTTTGTAACCGGGTAAATCCCATAAACCAAACAGTAGGAAGATTTTTTTTTTTTCTTTTTAAAAAAAAAAAAAAGGTTTTCGTGTCGATGCTTTTACAAACTATTTTTAATTGCTAATTGTTTTCCGCTTCCTCGTGTAAATGATAAGGAAGCTAAAAGCCCAAATACAGTGCAGCCGAGGATGTGGAACCTAACGACTCGGCCAGAATCGAACGTCGTTGCGTAGCGGAAGGTTTCTTCGTTTGTAACTGGGAAGCGGAGTAATCCCGTTAGTATTTGCCCAAGTTGGGTGGCAGGTAAAGAAGAAGTTGTGAACGTGTCCGGGGGAATACTACTACTACTACTGAAGGCCTGGTCGCCTTCAGCAAGCAGTAGACACATACGGAAAACTTTAAGGTTAATTTATATCCCGTTTTCTTTCTTTGCATAAACAATGCGCGCGCGCGCTTATTCCACCGTCCCCAACCCACGCGGACAAACTCTCTTTTCCACAGAAGAACGGGAGAGATCGATAAAGATCTCATAAATCTGTCCACACCTATACAAGGCTTCGCTCCACTTGTCCCATAACCAATAGGTCGTCGGGGCACCACGAGAAGTGTATCTAGGGCATTTTACGACATGGCGGACGGAGCCCATCCCTCTCCAGGTGAAGGGTCAAGGTGAATGCCGGCGGCCATACAGCTGTTTCGGGTTGCACAAGGTCACGGTCCCTAAATTCTGCAAACATCCAAAAGACTCCATTCTACGCTATACGCACCATTTCCCGCACCACACTTCTTTTAGTTTAAAGACTCACTAACCCTATTCGGAAAAAAATTAACTGAATAGCACCGGTAAAGCACAGAATTCTAAAAGATAACCCTGTTTCTGGCCGTATACGGACCTGGGCGGGCGGGCACTCGCCGAGATCAGTAACCTGCCATAGCTCTGTACCTAATTAAGCGGTCGGAATAATGGGATGGGGAGGGGGTCGTCCCTTTAGATAGAATGATGTTTCTAATTTCGAGAATCAAGCAGTCCGATATTTTCCATTTTTCCAGCATCTTTCTTTCATGCGAGTTAATTTCCAAATTAAATGTCTTTTTACGACAATAATAATAATAATAATAATCTGATGTCGTCAGTTTTCCACAATAATAATAATAATAATCAGATGTCGTCAGTTTTCCACAATAATAATAATAATAATAATAATAATAATCTGATGTCGTCAGTTTTCCACGATCTCGAAGACTGGCCGGGACGATTTCACGAAACAACGAAAGAATTGTATTAATCTGACGGTATCGTCCTGTTATTCTAACATATTTGTTGTAAAACAAAAGGCTTTACAATCTAAAAAAAAAAAATGTTTTTACAAAGTGGCGATATTGATAAGATAAAGGATAAAGAATAAATAAAATAAGGATTCTAATAGTGAATGTTGAGACCAGTATATCAGATAGTAGGTCGGAAAAAAAAATACGTGTGGCAACGTTTAAATATTTCGATACCTAAGTAAATAAAAATGAAACCATAAATAAAAGAAAAATAAGCTAAAATTAAGATTTTAAAGAGAGATTTCGGATTTATAAGGTAATCAAATCATTTTAGCAGACGAAAATATTAAAATAGTGATGTTAACTATCAAAATGGATGATGTTGATTCACCGGAGCATCAAAGTACAAAATTCAGCTTATTATTTTTTATTTCCACTGATTGCTTGCCCATAAAAAATGACGGCGAAGAGTAACTATATTTGAAAGGACAGAATATGAGATGGACCTAAGGAAAACTGAAATTCAAAACGTCCCAACCTCTCTTCTCCCAAAAAGAAATAATGACAACTGGCTTTATATATATAATGTTTGATGTCGTTGATTTTGATTCTCACTAATCTATCAAACATTTCGTGGCATATTACATTTCTCGTGAACACTTTTCCAATAATTTCCCTTGGTTCTTATCCTCAACAACAAAAAATATCTTAAAATAATTTTCTAATCTTGTTTGAGTCAAAGCAACACACACACAGCGTCCGTGAGCAAGTGCTGCTTCCAGTAAAAATACTCCTACACGACCAAAAGTTTGTTCTTGTGATTTATTCATTCATTCACCCGTATAACAGAAGCTCGGCGCCAGATCAATTCGTGGAATAAAAAATTGCCCACCTTTATTACTCCCAGTTAAAATCTCAGCATCTATAAAATTACTGAATAATTCTTTTACAATTAGCCTCGCTGACGTCATTAAACGAACGACGTGACATCAAAAACTCGTGACCTCCGAATATCGTTATTAAAGGACAACTGGCTTTTGTATACCTTAGACTTTCTTTAGATGAAAGAAGAAAACGAAAACCTTTTGTATCACCGGTGCAGTACAATGCAAGTAGCCTAAATAAATAGTTCCAAGCGAAACATGTCCACCCATATTTTGTTTTCTCCGCATGTGGTAGATGTCGGGAATTATGATCGCCGTAGGCTAAGAGTTAATGCCATTCTAAAACGACAAATCACAGTCTTTTTTTTTTTTTTTTCAAAATCTTTTTAGTGGAAGTAGTTTTCCACTGATATAATAATTATTTACAAAAACCACCATCGTCACTTGTTTGTTTTGGGCATTTTAAGAGGAAAGCACTTATTTTTTTGACCTCTTGCTCAATTTTGGGAATTTTGCAGTGCCCGGTGTCTTGAGTAATAGACGCGTCTCCGCGCTGTTACTAGGAAACCAGCCGATCCTACTGGCATTTATGGCTTCCTTCGCCAGCTCGGAGCAACATCCGTCTGCTTCTTTCTTCTCAAAGAAGACGTCCTTCGTTATTGGAAAGGCAAATAAATACTAGTCAAGCCATCTTGTTTCATTCAATTCGATCCGATATTTTAAAGCAACCTTGACACACGCGCGCGTTACTCTCCCCCCCCCGAGTAACTCGCGATCGCTGATTGGTCTAGATCGTTTGATTGACAGCAGCACTTCTAGAGCAAGCATAACGAGAATAGCAGAATTAGCGGTTTTAAAAGAAAAATAACAACAACCGTGCAAACAGGGAATTTTGTTATATTCTCTAAAAGCCAGAGGGTTCGCTGAAAGTATCTGCAAGCCGGTAGTCAGTCGGTGAATACGACATTTGAAGCGAGGGAGAGAGAGAAAGAGGCGGTGTGTGTGTGTGTGGGGGGGGGTGTCTGTGAGCCGAGCAGGATGAGTTGTTTGTAAAGATTTATCAATGGAATTCCTCGCTCTGCGGAGCTTAATATTCGCCGTCTCTCATTGGCTGTCTGGCTCGTGGTGGAATTCGTGAGTCACTGTTCCTGATAGTAAAGACGCCGGCTACGTCAGCCGGCGGAAGCCGTAACAGCCAATTCAGACAGCGCGCGGGTACCCGATCGTATGCAGGTGGGGGGGGGGGAGGGAAACTCGATATATGAATGAATGAATGAATGTCAGAGAGCAACAACAACAACAACAACACCTATGAACTTTGTCGCCTAGCGCCGCCGCCGAGGGAAGAGAGACGACACCTTCCACGGTCTGCAACGGAAAATCGTACGACCGCAAAAAAGCGCTAATTATTATTATTATTAAAAAAAAAAAAATTCTTAGACCGATCTATTACCGCCAGCTTTTTTTTCCCTGGGGAAACATTTCTGAAAAGGAAAAAGTAGTTCCGCGATGGAGTTATCCGCCACCTATTCGGCGCCACGAAGGTCCGGCACTTCCGAGTACAAACGGGGGAAATCCCAACTAGAACTCTTCGTCTTCAGATGCTGGGAAGGAAGGGGAACCTACGCCCACACACACACACTGGGCCGCGTTAAATAATTCATTATTTATTCATTTATTTATCCTCCTGGTTCAATTTCTCAATCTGTAGCAGAACTTTTCGGAATTTTCTCAGTGTTGTCGTTCCAGATATCGTATTTCTCTTCTTCTCTCTCTCTCCATCTCTCTTTTTTTAAAAAAAAAAAAACAAAATGTACCTCAATGTCCATTATCTTATTTGCAGGTAGGTTCGTTCGTTTCCCCAGACAGCAACAACTTCTGCAAGGGAAATTTGTTTTTTTTTTTTTTTTTTGTTTCTAAAAAGAAAAATACTACGACAATTCCTGCTGACGGGAGCTGATTCGCCGATCAATGCTCCTCTAGCTGCATACACTTCCCTTCGCCGTACTGGATCGCCGAGTCCAGGAACGTGTTATAAAAATTAACTGTGGAATTTCCTAAACGCCTGCTGTGATTTCGTCCGGAAAGCCATAGTCGAAGATAGATCTGTCTTCTCCCATCTACAAATGTGTTTGTTTCCGTTGGGTATTTTGCTTTATATTAAACGAGGCGGGCTTCCAGCTCTTGTATTGCTTCAAACTTCTTTTTTTTTTTTTTAAACTTATCGTCCCCGTCTTTTAAATCCCTTGTACTTCTGTGGCCCCTCTAAAGTCTAGATAAGAAAAATAGAAGACGTAGCATGACGTGTAATTGGGGCCCACCAAACTTCGATATGCATCGTGGTCGATTCAAAATCCAGAAAAGTTGCCGCTTACCGCAACAATATTAGCCCCCAGTAACTCAGGAGTGAACAGGGGCCTGCTGTTAACCGTCGGTCAGTTTGAAAATGAGCTAATATTTACAATATCAAAAGGAAATCGTACGTCCGACGGTGAGCATTCGTGTGCACCCTCACTCGGGTAGGCACTGTGGTTCCTCTATGATCTAACTGCTTTGTGTGGGGCCCCGCGCCCACTAAGGGGACATATGGCTCAGTTGGAGACACGCTGTGCTACACTAAGAGTCTTCACACACACGCACCTGTAAATACAGATCCCTTAGCGAGGAACAACGAATGGAGGTATTCGATATTTCGGATGATCAGTGTCTTTAAGCAGCTAGGACGGTAAATAACAGTAGACCCCCCTCCTCCAGGTGGAAATGTAGTCAGGTGTCAACGTCCCAGCCTGTTATTCATTCATTTCTGCCGAGCGAAAGTCGGAATATTTTGTAGACTTAGCATCTCACCCGCTTAGTCCCCTCTCCCTCCACCTGAAGACATTTTTTCTAATGTTTAAGGGACCGAGGCGTCGTTCATGGAGGAAACACGTCGGCGGAAAAGAAAACACTAGAGTCACTCTCTATACTCATGAAAGCTGAGAATCCCTTATCCGAAAAACTCCAAAATCCGAAATATTTTTGGAGCCTTCAGTGGAAAATTCCAGAAGGTTCACGCTTGACATGCGCGCATTACTCACCGTAATTTTTGTACTTTGTTGGTGGTGTGAATATACTTTGAAAATGTCAAAAAGGCCGGCAAATACCCCTAAAGTACGAGTAGGCCTACTGTAGTGATAGCTTACCTTTCTGATGGTCAAAGGTACATCTTTTTCTTATCGTTTCATGCACAAATTAAAAAAAAAATATCGCATAAAACTACCTGTAGGCTACATGTATCTATATGCAGTTATAATGTTGTAAATGATCTTGTGCCCAGTCCCCACACCTCAGTGGTTAGCTACCAAATAACCCAAGTATATATATCTATATTCCAAAAATCCGAAGAATTCTAGATTCCAGAACACATTCGGCCTCAAGGATTTCGGATAAGGGATTCTCAACTTGCATAACCAGTTTACATCATTACACGAACATTGCTGCGAATACTGGCGGGGAAAAGGAAATCGGTCTGGAAATTAATGGGTTCTTGTCTGTCAGACCAGGTGTGCTCAGAAACACGGGCATGACTAATTTTGTCTCTCTACTGCATTCTCTCTCTCCACAATCCTATTATACAGGCTACAGAATCACTGTTATGTAAGGGACCTGCCCACTACATCCGTCAAAAATCTTTCATTTTCCATTGTTTTGTGGGGCGACGTTGTGAAAGGGCAGCAGTGGCAGCTTTTCTAAATATCCCGTGGCCTTATTTGTTATCCTTCCAGACATGAACTCTTGCTACAGCTAATTCCTCCACCCGCACAACCAAAAAAAAACCGGCCACGGAGCTTTTATGAACGGGAAATTTCGTAAACTTTGACCGAAAGTCTTATAGTCTAACCGTACAAGCGGAAACTTTTCTCTCTTCATCTGATACTTTAAAAAGAAAAGAAGAAGAAAAGATTAGATGAAGGAGGTCTTGGTGGATAGGTACCGGGCCGTACTGGTCCACGTGGCTGACCGGCCTGTTTGCGACAGCCGAAAACCGCTTGAGCAATTGCTGCCTGTTTTTACAGGGATTATCTGGAAGTAAGGCCGTCGCATGTCTGTTTAGCCGAAAACTGGACACCGAGGTGGAGAGAGATATTTCCCGATAATATCTTTAACACACCAAACCGTGCAAAGTTGGCTGCGAATGGAGAAGTATTCACTGCAGACATATTCCCACAGAATGGTGTAAAAGTGTTCGTTGACGTCATAATGACGTCATAAGTGGCTTTATATTAACGAGTAAATAGGATATAGAAACGTGCACGTACAGCTTCACATAATCTTATTAAATAACATTTAGACTAGACTCAGTTTCCGTCGGCAGGCTAGCAGTTGAGTCGTCACCACCGTCATCGTCGTCAGATGACATCCACCAAGCTGGCCACTTGCGTACGGTTTCCTCATTGGCGTCATGTTGACGGGATAGACGACTCTTATCTGTCCGTCGCGGGTGACGTCACGTACGCGGTGGAACACGGGAAAGATTGTGGAAGAGTAGACTGTCCCGTCCCGACAGTGTCGGACTACTGCTTAAGCTACAAGTTTGGATTCATTTCAGCAATCAGCTTTTCAAAAGTGGGGGGGGCTCTCTTCTGCTTTCCGGCCGACAACGCTGCCCCATTGTATGACGGCCCTACTCGCAAGGCGGCGCTCGAGCAGACTCCCAGTGCCTCGCCCAACGTCAGCGCCTAATTTCTCCATTGAAAGTGTAGCTAACAGACGCCTTAAAATATAGCCCCTTCGGTTCCCCGACCGCACTCTCAATCTCATCAACCGAAAAAAAAAAAAAAAAAAAAGGATTTCCGTTTGGCAGAGTAAAACAGTTTCCAGGAGTGAGTAAACTCCAATCTACGACAAAGACTCTACAAGGGCGCGCCGACGTCTGCTGACCTCGTCACCGGTCAGGAATAACGTTGTAGGTCCGCCATTTACTGAGAAGTGTGACATCGTGAAGAGATGCTGACGACATCGCATGCAAGTACACCAAGCTCCTGCTGCCAGCATTCGTCCGAGATCTGCTTCTTCCTTTCAAGTCGATAATTCTTACTTGTTTTTAGTATGTACTGCATATTCGAAGTCACTAGGAAGTCAGCTATTTAAAAAGAAATACAGACCAATATACTGTATAAAACACCAGCTAAAATAATCTACCTGTTTCTAACAATTGTATCGTTACCTGGTTCCATTGTTACGCTTTTTTGTTTAACAAAAGGTGTCGTTAATATTCACCTATCCTCTTTACGGTATCAATTACAGACTTTCAAAATCCAACACGTGACACCAAGTTTAACCCCTGTCTTCAATCGTTTAAAATATCTGTCTCCATTACGACAAATACGCGATTTTAATACTTTTAAATGCGAGTCAAACTCTATTAGTAGGACAGTTTCTCTGGTCTTCTTCCAGTACAACTAACCATTTTCGGTACCCCTGAGTTTGAAACCCGACCGGATCGGCGTGACGTAGTACCTCCCTGGCATGGTTCCTTCGTCATCAGCTGGCCGCCACGTGGACTTCTTCCCACATCTGAGAAGAAAGGGCTCTAGCCGGACGTTCCTGACCATTCAGCCACTCCATTGTCTTGCGCGACTTACGGACAGACACACGGATAATCTCTATTTGTCGTTAAAATCTCGTATTTTAAATTAATTAGATGGGGAATTTAGTATATAATATTAACTGTTTCATTAACTTATGTCCAACTCTTTTGCTCACTAAATGTGGGCCACTTGCATAATTATGAGAAATAATTTTATAAATTAATAACACTGGTCAACAAAATTAAATGTATTATACTCATTATGAATGCAAACCAACTTTTTTAGACTAATTTTTCATGCTGATTTCAAAATTTCACTCCATTTGTATGCAGCACGTATCAGTTTTTCAGTAGATACATGCAAATATTTACATATTTGTATATATGAAATCATTAACGTAATAAATAAGGACATATTATTTTTAGAAAGTAAATGAGTTTATTGAGTTAAAAATCATCACTATCATTCTACAAAGAGTGAATACACAAAAAATGGGTCAGACAAAACAGACAAAGTTAGAACAACAGAGTTAAAAACATTGTGATTTGGATTTCCTGCGGTGTTCCTGATCTGGTTGATCACGGTAAAGTGTCCAGCAGTAGTCAGCCAGCATACTGTCATTCCAGAAGCCTTGGTACCCTTTCTCCATAGCACTAATGTCCTGGTGAAATCTTTCACCATGTTCATCAGACACTGCTCCAAGGTTATCTGCGAAGAAATCCAGATGGGAGTCCAAGAAGTGAACTTTCAGTGACATGCGACAACCCATTGCTGAGTAACATTTCAGAAGATTCTTGATGCCATCCTTGTAGTCCATTGCCTTCTTGTTGCCCAAGAAATTCTCACAGATCCAATTGAAAGCATTCCAGGCAGGCAGTTCCAGTTCATCCAGTGTTGTCTTGAAGTTGACATCTTTGAGTACTTCTCTAATTTGGGGTCCGACAAAGATACCCTCTTTCAACTTTGCCTGTGTGATTTTGGGAAACTTTTCTACAATATACTCAAACCCTCTGGCATTTCTCTTCCCTAGTGTCTTTACAAACTGTTTCATCAGTCCAAGCTTTATGTGCAAAGGAGGCAATAGGACATTACATGGATCTACAAGAGGTGTATTCTTGACGCTAGATAGTCCTGGCTGGTATGATGTTCTTGTCTGCCAGTTTGATTCCGAATAATGTCTGTCAGTTGCCCGACTATCCCATAGACACAAGAAACAACAGTATTTTGTGAAACCTGACTGCATTCCCATTAACATCAGACCAATTATGACTGGACAATTTGAGATGTTGAAATACCTATTTCATCAGACAAAACTTGATTGGTTAATTTAAGATGATGAAATATTGCATCTGAACTATGCAGCAATGAATAATGTAGTTTATTTTAAAGGTATGTTTCCATGATGTAAATGAAATACATGCATACACGTCATTAATTGGAATTTCTATATAATGCATGAGCTAAAACCAAAAAACTTTCTCATCTTGAAAACTGTACGTGATGTCAAAAAACTAATTGTATATTTGAAATCAGCATTAAAAACTACACTAAGTACACCTTGACATATGCTTGATGAAAAATATTTGTTGACCAGTGTAATTAGATAAGCGGGTGGATTAATTATCAATTCTGACCTTTTTTCCCATCCACAATTCTGAACATTACCAATATTTATTAGGATTTTATAAACTTCTAAGAGGAAAGATTAGAATTTTAAATATTAGGATAAATTTCATTTCCTTTTCTCCTTCGTTTTGGATTCGTTAATCTTCCAGCAGAGACAGGAACAAAGGGAAAACACAAAAGCAGCCGTTTTGTCGCCTTAGTCCATTCCTTGCCTTTACACACTGGCCTGGAAGCAGGATTTTATTCGTCCAGGTGAGAACTTGCGGCTGACCGGCCGATTCGCGTCTGTCACCCTATTTATCTAGTAGGTTCGAGTCCTTGTTTAATAATTCTTTTCGTCACTCCACAACCCGACAATCCGCCCGCCGTGACGGCTTTTCCGACTGCTCTACCATGAAAGGAAATAAATGCCAGCTTAGTTGGGTCCCTGGTTCTGCGATGCTATGTAGCCAGTGAACTCTACCGTTCCTCGCCAAGACATTTTATCCTAAAAAACAACAACAAAGAAGCAAAACCTTTGCTACTCATAATTAATAAACATCAAACTAGACAAACATCTTATTATAAAGTAATTCTAGATAGCATCCACAGTTATCTAAGCAGAAGCAGTGAAGACAGACAGAGTAAGGTCAGTATATATAAATAAATAAATAAAACAACGCATTTTATAAGCATTGACAAAAAAGGTATTTTCAGCGTTTTAATTAATGACTATGCCACCACGAGAGACTGAAAGGCATAACATGGTCTTTAATACGGGTTGGTACAGAGGACTCCGCAATAACTTCAGCAATACTACAGCGCTGTAGCTGTCTAATGTCATGCAAAGAAGGCTTCTGCGCAATCTGACACCATCATTAAAGAGTAAATCGCCCAGTTGTTGAAGGCTGTTCAATCTCTTCAGCGAATTGCGGATAACTTTATCAGTCTGGTCAACTTTATCGTATTAACGGCTGAGTATTCGCCACACTAGCGGCAGAGTCTCGGATGTGAGGTTTGAGCGCCTTACCCGTGAGTGCTGCTGCTGGATTCAGACCGATAATTGTCTTTAAAGTAAAAACAAAGTATCAAGAAACAATCAAATAATCCAGCTGAAACAGAACAGATTTTAAACTTAGGCCCATAGCGAGCAAAACGAGAGAGCGGTCAACAGAAAAAGCAAAGAAACAAGTCAGCAAAAGAACACCTAATATTTGGAACTTATTCAACCAAAAGATGTAAAAATTACAGCACCAGCTCCTTAAGACGAAAACAGCTAATACGAAACAGCGGCTATTTGGAAAGAAGTGTGGAGTCCAGTTTTTTCCTCTTGTTTCTCATTGTAAATATTACGCTTAGTACTAAAAGCTTATCATGAAACGTTTTGAAATCTCCACCGCCGAATTTACTGCTGTGTTCATAGCTTTAATACGAAATGATCGACTTTAAGGATCGGTCGACCATGGCGAAAAGCGAAGAACAAAGCGTTTTGTTTCGGTTGCACTGATTGGTTGTTCTCGCGCATGTCTCGTGAGCATTCGTAGTAGATCTACTCATTGATTGTCAACGCTATTGTTGCCCTGGCGGTCAGTGTGCTGTGGAATTCGCTCAATACGTAATACACGTACCTTCATGTCGAAACGAAAACAAGGCCTCTTTCATGAATCCAAAATGAGAATACTAGAGGAAATTGATGCCAGAAAAGAGACTAAGACTGGAGTCTACCAGAAGTATGGCATTGCCAATTCAAACGGTACTAACAGTTCTCAAAAACTAGATCAGTCCGATGGGCGAGTCATTCAGAAAGCAAGAGTTCTCTCTCTCTCACTCCCCTCCCTCTCCCCACTCTCTCCCTCCTTCCATACCTCTCTCTCTCTCTCTTTCCCTCCCTAAATTTCTCTCGTTTTCTCCCTCCCTCTCTTGTTGGAACTTCAGCATCTGTCAAGCTCCACCATCTCCGGACCAATTCTTGACGAAAGATGCGGTTAAAACTGCACTCGCTCCAATCTGCCCTCTAATCTCTTCACCTAAAACGATGCCCTTTTACTAAGTTAGATTTCTGCACTCCTGGGAAAATGGTGTAACAGCTGCTTCCGTAGAGGGAGCATCTACGGTCCCTGGCAGAAAGCGTTCGCCAGCCCCACTCTGTACATTTTGGATTTGTTCTGTTATATTGACTTTCAAAGAAAATGCCACTTTAGCTCTTTTCCCCGGCACTTCTACGAATTAGAGTTTAATATTTTATACCTGCTCACCGCTCTGAGTTGTTAATTATCTCCCAACGATAATAAACTATAATGACTTTTCATCTCCATTCCAAACCACCCCACCGGAGCCGCTTTCAAGGGGTGGGCCATACAACAAGTCACGTGTCAAGTTCCGCGAAACGGCTGCACAGCTTCGGACACCAGAAGAACTGTGCGAAGAAGCGCAAGAACGAGAACGCATCTTCCAACAGCCAGAAAAACCATCCAGGTCACCACCAGGAAGCCCCCGCGGTCCAGCGATTCCGCTGCGACCGGGGTTCTCGCCAGTTTTCTCGTAGCCCCTCCGACCGTTGCAGTCCCTCTAACACCTGCCGATCTTCACTCGCTAATCCAATTCTTCCTCCTCTCACTGCTGCTTCTCCGGAATCTCCACCCTTCACTCGCTCTCTGTTCTTCCTCTAGTTCAGAAGCAGAAGCGACGGATCTTGATCCATCGGTAGTGTTTGATCCTAACTTGAATGCGCCCACCTTCCGTCCACACCTGGAGGTGCGGGTCTGAAGCAGCGTATTGTCCAGCACGGTTCGAAATCACGAGTCCCTACCCAACCACGGAGAATGAACAACTTATCACTGTTTTTTGAAGAAGCGCTAATAGTTTCTCCTCTGTAACTGCTTCTCGTCCTCCAAGGGCGGGCCGTGCTGCAAATTGCGCCGTCTGTTCGCCGATCGACTGAACCCCTCGATGTGCAGTGAACTAAGCGGATTCTATTGGCGGCCGCACCAAGCACCTCTTACCTAGAACCAAAGAATAGAAGTCGAGCGTCCACATAGCAGTAAGCGGATAAACGAACCGGCTCGACGAGGAGAACGAGGAGGCGGAGCATCAAGGAGCCAACGTATGTAGGCAGATTCTACAATTTTTCATCGGCATCATCTTCACACCCGCAATACTCTGTTTGTCCATTGACAGGGGGCGTCGCGAGGAGGGCGATAACTTCCTCTGTCTCGTAGCGACGCGAGCTCATGCCATTTTCCTCATTATCATCGATACCACCGGCAATGTCGCCCGTACCGATCAGGCTCCGAACTACGCGAATGGCCGCCGACTGAGCTGCTTCCTCCCGTCAGTCGTGAGAGGGCACCTTTCCGTTCTGAAGCCAAGGCGGAACCTCTGACGTTCAGCCATCGACGTAGATTTTACCCCAGAGTTCGAATCGGCCTTGGCGCCAAGTTGGTCAGCCCCTTCCAGATTCTCAAACTTCCCGCAGAATGAACACATTTCTTTCCATCATCCCCGCAGCCATTTAAACGTTACGAAGGCCTGACGCTGGTCGCCAGGTGCTTTTTTAACCCTTTCTATATACGAAGAATTTCTCAAAAATGTCGTGTACAGACCGCCCCTCAGCGAGTGCCAAAGAAGTATCCAGGTGACCTCGACGGGAGCCCCGCCGTTGGGACTTATAATCCGCGGACAGCCTTAATCTTGGCCCGTTCTCCTCCCCATCTTTGCTACAACCTGTGACCACGTGCGTTCTCTTTATTACACCGCCAGTCACTGTTGATTCTGCCGATGCATACAAACTGCTGATTTCTATTTTTATTGTTTATTAGAGCCGCCTCCAGAGCTCAGCATCCAATACTTAGATAATGTGGCGCCACCCCACCCCTACCTCTAATCTCGGTACTATGCTCATCGGAGTTGTGGTACTTCGGGAGCCACAAGCGGGGCTCCAGCCCATCTTTTTACGAGTACCGCAAGCCACAGTTCTCCGAGATCTGGGGCCCGTAGAGAAGTGTCAGCTCCGCCACTGAACATAGCGCTGTTTAGCATAACTACAAAGGCCCGCAACCCTTCGTGTTTTACCTGGCAAGTCTGTGCCAACCACGGCACGCATTTAGTTCATTTTGACTACAGTCAGGCAGGAAACTTCCTGCTGTGTTCTAGGTTGAGAACCCCGTTTTATCTGCGCTCGGGGAGGCTTCTTGGCTACGAGAAAAGCGTCGGCTGTCAATCAGTAATCTTTGCGGTCACGATATACTCGATGTTTGTTTCGTGCAGACAAAAAAATGAACCTATTTTCTTGGTTTATAGAAACGCCTTAGTTACAATAAACGTCAGCGAATAAATCCTTCCTGAAGTGTTTAACAACCACCGTACCCTTGAACAATACAGGGCAAGGTATGCACACCAGAAAGTTGTTCAAGCATTGTATGTCTCGTCGGTGACACTAGAGGCGTGGATGCATGCCAGTGGACAAGTGGCGCTATCTCTGTGCTCAACTGAGAGACAGTAGGTTGTGCATAGCTACAGCTGACCGCTGGAGATCTAACCGATGTCTTTAAATTTACAATATTACAATTTTGTCATTGACATTAAGCTAAACAATCTGATCAAAGAGTTTCTTTTCTGTGTAGGTTATCTCAGCAAGTTTGAACGGATGAGTAAACAGTGAGTTTAGGATCGTAAAACACGAGATGGACATCACACACCATCGGTCTGGAGGCCATTTTGTATTAACTACGAATAAATACAGCGTTCCCGTGATGAACGTCTTCATTCTTCCGCTTCTGCTTTTATTAAAAGGCATAAAATGGACCTGGTTTACTGGACATTGCTAAGAAAATTGATAAAGTTGCTTTACAAATCCAGACTATAACTCCCTGATTCCATAAACTTCTGATTTACTTGTAAACATTCATCCTAATTCTGCTCCTCGTGCATCCAATAATATGAATCGAAAGAAAGTGGCCTCATACTTCATTTTATCAAAACCAATCAGATTTTTGTCAAATTTTAAAGATGTATATACATGAAATTTCGATGATTTAGGCCGACTGAAATTCCACCAGTATCTTTTCCTTCTCTATCAATTAAGTCACATTTTTGTAGCGTTCAACCGCACAAAAATGAACTTAAAATTTGAAGGAAGTTTAGCACACACACAGACACACACATACACACAAACACAGACACACACAGAGACACACACAGACACACATACACACAAACACAAACACTCACACACACAGACACACATACACACAAACACAAACACTTACACACGCAGACACGCACAGACACACACAGACACACACACACACACAGACACACATACACACAAACACTCACACAGACACACACACAAACACTCACACACATACACACAAACACTCACACAGACACACACAGACACACAACACTCACACAAACACTCACACACAGAGACACACACAGACACACACAGACACACAAACACAAACACTCACACACACAGACACACATACACACAAACACAAACACTTACACACACACACACAGACACAGACACACACAGACACACATATACACAAACACTCACACACATACACACACAAACACACAGACACACACACAGACACTCACGCAGATACACACAGACACACAGACACACAACAGACACTCACACAAACACTCACACAGACACACAAACACTCACGCAAACACTCACACACCAGACACACACATACACACATACACACAAACACTCACACACACACACAGACACACACACAGACACTCACACAGACACACACAGACACACAGACACATATACACAAACACACACACATACACACACACACACACACAAACACTCACACACATACACCCAACACACAGACACACACAGACACACACAAACACACACACACACATACACATAAACACACAGACACACACAAGACACACACAAACACACACACATACACAAACACTCACACACAGACACTCACACAAACACTCACACAGACACACAAACACTCACACACACATACACACCAACTCACAGACACACAACAGACACTCACACAGACACTCACACAACACTCACACAGACACTCACACAGACACACAACAAACACTCACACAGACACACAAACACTCACACACACATACACACACCAACACACAGACACAACACAGACACACACACACACAGACACTCACACAAACACTCACACAGACACACACAGACACACACACACAGGCACACACATAAACGACTTCTCAGCTGGTATGAAAAATTATATTTAATGTGTGTGAATAACGCAAGAATACGGTGCTAAATTCCGTAGTATGCTAAGCTGAAGACTGATAGACGATAAACCGTGTTATTCTTCCGTGCGCTCTGCGAAAGAGATTCTTTAAATTTGAAAGTAAGAACTACCATAATACCTCGCCTTATTCCCCACGGGGAATTGCCACAGATGTCAGCTCTACAGACATACTTGCGAAATATCACCTTTAAATCCAGTTGTGTGTTCCCTGCTCATGTCAGAGTGACACGGCTTCGCGCCCGTGCAGGATTCTGTGTGCCCCCTGCTCACCCAGGCGAGGCGTCCAAAAAATCTATGACTGCATCGCGTTGTTCCTCTCTACTAGCAGAACGGCGCCGCTGAGAGACTTTGGTACCCGCCCATATTTCAGGATTAGGCTTTTCGCCTGCCGCTGGCAGCCTCCTGCTCATTCAGTACAATCGGGTTCAGTGTTGGGCAAGTAACATAACTGAACAACGAAATATTAAGTTGCAATAGGCGATGTTGCTGGGATTGATTGACTCACCGCCCTGAACTATGATGATTCGTAAAACGCCACATCTCTCCGTTGTTCGCCGTGAAATCTCTGCGATGAGATTTCTCCTGATTCCGTGTTTTAAAGAATAATTCATGAATGAGCGTAGTCCCAATTAGAATTAATAGTGAAGTGCGCCAGCCAGCTCGCATCTGCATTCATCTTCCCGTAATGAAGAATTAGGTGAGGCATGGCGGTAACGAAGAACTTAGAACCAAGAAAACTATACTAGAGTCGATCAGGGGATGGCAACCTAAGAGAAGAATATTTGTCACCTGACAGCTATTGAGTTCTATGACATTTGGATTTGGTAAGAATGACAAAGAAAAAAGAAAAAGACTTCAAATTCTTGCCCTTTTTTGTTTGATTTTTCACGGCTAATGGTCTGATTTTTGTGAGATCGATAATTTTTTTTTTAGAAAATACAAGTTAGACAGTAAACCGATATAGATTATAAAGGAAATATTTATCGATGTGGTTGTTTTTTGACCACTACTGGTTTGTGTTCCTTTATATCTGTCATTGAAGACGAAGTAAAGATGACACTGTTCAGTGAAAATGTCTCCTAGCAGCTAAGCTCTTGCAGTTGATTCCGCGGTTTCGTAATCCATGACAACCCGAAGTTTTCTGGCTGATCTCTTTGACCAGCCGCATCCGTCGCCCTGATCCTACCGCGGTTTTTCCAAGATTCGAACTCGTGTCGCGGCTTCGCTGGAAGACGTACCACGATACCACGAACATGCAGACAAAAACAAGACGCCCACAAAATACATCATTTGTTTATAAACTCTCTCTCTTTCTCCATCTCTCTCTTTCTCCATCTCTCTCTCTCTCTCTCTCCATCTCTCTCTCTCTCTCTCTCCATCTCTCTCCATCTCAACATCTCTCTCTCTCTCTCTCTCTCTCTCTCATCTCTCTCTCTCTCTCTCTCTCTCTCTCATCTCTCCATCACTCTCTATGTACTGACGTCATATCTCTCCTCTCTCTCTCTCTCACTCTCTCTCTCTCTCTCTTCTCTCCATCTCTCCATCTCTCCATCACTCTCTATGTACTGACGTCATATCTCTCTCTCTCTCTCTCTCCATCTCTCTCTCTCTCTCCATCACTCTCTATGTACTGACGTCATATCTCTCTCTCTCTCTCTCTCTTAAAAAAAATTTGTTATTTAGTAAGCAAGGTTTAATTATTTTCTAAACACCTGCCTGTTCCTTACACGTTACCTCTCTTAAAACCTAGCGGATGATCGGGATTGAACTAAACCATCTTACATTAATGTTGCTCTTTCGTTTTACTTTCAGCTTCTAAGATGTCCAGCTCCGAGTCTTTGCCTCGTTGTCACGGTAGCGACCGTTGCGACAACCCCACCCCCAAATCCCGCTGGGATCAGTCGGTTCGTCCCCACCTCCCTTCCCAACATACGAGCAGGAGTGACGTCATCCGCCAAGTTCGTGGGTTCCGCATCTTGAGCCTCGGATCTAAACGATGACGTCAGCGACCGCTCGATCCGACCGTGGTACACTGTCGCCACCCACGACGCTATCCGCTTTTCAGTGGTGCCGGAGTGACGTCATCCGCCAAGTTCTGGATTCCGCATCTTCACGATGACGTCAGCGACCGCTCGATCCGACCGTGGTGGACTGTCGTCCGTCACCCACGACGCTATCCACTTTCAGTGTCGTTATCTCAGCCGCATATCTTCCTTTCCACCCTTTCAATTTCGGCCCTCTTATCCCAGTTTTAGCGAACCATGCCTCCCTTTTTTTGGCGCACATCTCCCGTCTAAGTTTTGCTGGGGCCGACCAGTAAATGTCGGTCCGCGTAGTTTTGCATTGTGGGGACGCATTTAGATCACCGGAGAGTAGGAACCCGCTTCAGGTCCGGGGCCGCGGAGTGTCGTGACCTCCACGGATTGTGCTCCACGTGTGCCGTGGCTCCATTTTGTTACGGTTGAATTATTAATTAAGGATTCGGGAGGACTGATGTAGTAAATATCTAGACAGTCGTGCAGTCGGGAGATGCTGTTTGATGGAAGTCAGCTGGTCGATTCGTCGGGACAGTTAGCCGCAGTCTGTCGGGGAGTGCACTTCCACCCCATTCATGGTCGCCCGCCCATACACACGGACACCACCTTTCACAAGGCGGTGACAGTGTAATCACCCACAAAGAAAATTTCCGGCCATATAAGACGTCGCTCAGCACACACCCCTGTCCTATCCCCCTTTTCTACCGGTAACTCAGTTGTCGATTTCTGTCTTTTAGTTCGACTCTTTTTTTGGAAACGTAGGCGGGACGACACCCAGACGGACGACAGACCGACCGGTTTTCTTTTTTCTCGAATCACCAGAAGCTGTCTAACATCTTAACAAAAATACCAACACAGAGAAAAGAGAGAGAGTAAGAAACGACACACACACATAACACCAGTCAATCCACAGTCTGTGGGCGTGTAGGGTCTCCGAAAATAATGCACCTTATAGTTTTCAAGTGATTTCCCATTTAGCGCATGTAAACCGAAGCTGGAAATGGTGACTTAGAATTATCAAAGGAAAGTAAAAGTGTCTTTATATTATCGTAGCCACGATGAGAGAGAGAGAGAGAGAGAGAGAGAGAGAAGAGAGAGAGAGAGAGATGAGAGAGAGAGAGAGAGAGGAGAGAGAGAGAGGTTCTGAAACCAATTTCGTTACTACCTTAGGGGGAGGGAGCAGAATCAACATAGTCAGTGATCACTGATACAGACTTTGAATTTTTAACATCACCCGAGAATGATGAGATTTCTAATTCACGCTCCAGCGGCAGGCGTGCATAGGACGGGTAGAACTCTTCGTTTTTGGAGGTGGGAGGAAAGGCTGCGCCAGGCCGGCTGGTGAAGGACTCGTCCGAAAAATAACATTGACTCCATCAGTTTGTACCTTTTTCTTAATGGTAAAACCTGCCGGCTAACGTGTCGCTAATCAGAATATTGGCAGAGCTCGACAAGAACAAAAGAGGGCCTTTCTCAATTAACTAAACACACCGTCTCATTCCATGCGACTGAAGCTCTGTTCTCCCTTATATCCATTTGTTAACTTAAAATTTAAACAGCCTCCCCCCCTTTCCGGTCAAGGACCTTATTATCCCTCCCGAAGACAGAAAGCTTGTCATTAAACTGTGGAAATGTCGGTCCACCTGAGAAGGTTGTACCGGCCTCTTAGCTACGGGAGTTCAGCGTCACGACAACTCCTTGTCTGACAGGATTTCGACGATTTCCTCGCCCGGCCTATAATAAAAACTGTATCCGACTGGAATATAGAGCATCGGTGACCGAATTGTGACGACAATCGCAGCACTTGACACACCTTGAAGTCTGGAATAGACCGTGTAATCTGAGGGTTTAAAAGAGTTCGTCTACCTTAATGGTGAATTGTATAGTTAAAAAAAGAGGCAGAGAGGCAGCAGGAAAGAACGGGCAACTGGTCCCAGGGCTTCTTTTTTAATCAGATTGCTTCGTTAAATCGTCTCCTTGTTCAGTGAAGGAATTTTAAAGAAATATATATTAAAATAATTCTGATAGAAGCAGAGAACTATGATACGCGAATGAAGTATTTATTTATTTTTTTTTAAAAAAAAAATATTCTAGGTAAGGATGAACAATAGGTGTATCTATCTGCCTTTGCTACTGGGGGGGGGGACCTATAGAGTGGGTTAAGATATCTGAAAAGTTTCCATCCGTCGGTAAACAACGACAACAAAAACCGCTCCTAGAAAGCAATGCCAGAGAAACTGATACTGCCCAGCACTAGTGGAACTCGGCTGCAAGTTGATGGCAAAAAAACTCCGACAGATTCCTGCTGCAGCTGCTACATATCCTGCGCATCACAGCCGTAGTAACGGTTGCAGATGAAAAGACAGGAGAGAGAGAGAGAGAGAGAGAGAGAGAGGAGAGAGAGATGATGTCAGTAAAGAGAGAGAGGAAGAGGGAGAGAGAGAGAGATGACGTCAGTAAAGAGAGAGAGAAGAGAGAGAGAGAGAGAGAGATGACGTCAGTAAAGAGAGAGGAAGAGAGAGGAAGAGAGAGAGAGAGAGAGAGAGAGAGCTGTACCGATCCTTTCAGATCTCATAATCCAGCCACTCTTAGTACCGGACTTTCAGACCGAGGCATTTTTGAATATTTAAACAAAGCAAGAATGAATATTTTCGTGTAAATAAACTTTTTAGAAAATAAATAAATGAAATTAATCACACCGTGTCTCTGATATGAGACCTGCCATCATCGATAAGTGTGACCACTACTATAAAAGTAATTTGAAATAAAGATTTAACAATGAAAAAAAGAATTTTCTTTTAAAAATCACGATTGCACATTCGGATACAAGCAAAAACTCGTTTATTATTTTTCCTTCCTTGAATAGTTTTACTTTGTTAATGCTTCTATAAGCATGTATAAGTACATTTAAAGGGGCAGTGAAAATGAACCAAAGAAAGAGAGCAGCAGAGTTGATTGTTATTTATAACTGGGTTATATCGGTCTAACCCGCTGGCCCAGTGCAGCACGGAGGGCGAGCGCTGATATCACCTAGTATCAGGACGCGGCCTTGGCTCAACCTCGAGAGCATTCACGGAGAGGCGGAAATAAATCAAAGGGGCCAACGAAATCCCTCCCACGCAGAGATCGCTAACAGATTGGGTAGAAAGCAGCAGTTTTCTTAAACACCTACATTCTTATCCTCATAATTATTAATCCTTATCTTTTTTCGAATTTGCTACTATATCTGTTGCGCTTACCACTCTGTAAAAATCATTATTACTCTTTGATTTATTTTGGTTCTACACCCCCCATTATAAAAATCAAATATTGGTATTTTTCCCCTGCTGCTGATCGAAGTTATCTTTACTTTACGACTGCCGTAAAGAAGCGTCGCTACACGCCATTTGCTATCTGCCACGTTTAATAGCATTTAAACGCTATATAAACACAGTCTTTAGCTTCTCTGTGGCAGGCATTAAAGATAAAGGGAAAACGATCTTCTATCCCAGTCCGTTCGTGGCTTAGCCATCGCGACCAGCGGGCACAAGTCGAGGTTTCTCCAAGAAGCCAGGAACGACAACTCGCATTAAAATCCAGCCTCTCGCGCGGACGGCAGACAAATTAGTCACGGGAAGGGCCACCAGGGCCACCCGTTTCTTACACGGCCAATGAACGCCGTCTCGATTTTCCCATGCTATATTCATTTTTTTTTTATTCAGTTCAATCGAAACGACGGAGCTTCTCGGAAAGCAGGTTTTTACAAAAAGCCGTCATCCGGGTACAACCGAAGAATCGGCCACCGGAACGACGACGCGTGGCGACAGTCAGTTGTGACCAGCAGGGAAATCTGCTCGTGCGCCAACAATAAAAAAAAAAGAAAAAAGAAAAGAAGAAACAAAGATACAGGGGATTCCTCTCGAACCCTTTTCCTGTGTTATATATATATATTTTTTGTCTTTTTAAATTATTGAATTATCCTCCTCCAAGTTCGATGGATATTTTGCGCATGACTTCGCACCTATGGCCGCCGGTGTACCCAGACTGGACTGGGTTAATGAGGTGGGGGCGGAAAAGTGAGACAAGATCTCTTCGGTGGCAGCGAGTGGCAGGACCGAAGCTGGGATGGTACCCGGAGATGCGCGAGGAAAGCAAAAAGAATTGAAGCTTGGCTTCGGTCAGCCAGCCGACTTACTTAAAATAAAGCGCAAGCCCCGAGGGGACACGGGTTGGTGGGTTTGGCTAGTCAGGCTTTCCAGTTGGAGCAAATCAAATGTTAGCAGTGGAACATCCTATGAGGAAGGAAAATAGGGGCCATTTCGTGGTGGAAAAGTAACCGTTAAGAAAGCCCCATCCATCAACGGTTCCCTATTTTTGTCCATCTACTGTCATTGCACGAAAAGGGTCGTGCGTGATGCGCAAGGGGAACGGAATAAAAACCGACCGATAAAGTTTATTTCAAACTTCTGAGAGAATCCTGATGATTGATCAGGTGGAGTAACGTTACAGCTTATTCTATATACGACGAACAATAGAATCATGTATATAAAAGCAGACAAATAAAATGGATATTTGTGCTAGTTTTGGACCCTTTTTTGACGAAGAATAAATTCCGCGGGTACCTTTTTTAAAATGCATCCTTCTGTCATTTTCACTTCATTTTTCTTAATTTAATATTTAGTCAAATTTCTTACATGAACACCTGTTTCAGGTAATTTCAATCTAAATTTATCACCATTCTCCTCCTCCTCCTCCTTCTTCTTCTTCTTCTTCTTCTTCTTCTTCTTCTTCTCTTCTTCTTCTTCTTATTATTATTATTATTATTATTATTATTATTATTATTATTATTATTATCGGAATTTGGTATTTCTGCCAACCTTTGTGCCTACATTAATTAAAAGCAAACAAAAACATCAAAACTTTCCCCCACGATTACTGGCAGATGTGTAATACCAGAATTGCCTCATCTGTTCTAATTGGAACAGATCGTGGAAGCTGTTAAAACTATTCCGCTTTATGGAGCGTGGAAAACTTGTGTTTTGATAATTAAGGATGTTGCCAGACACGTACTACGTAAACGGGGTAGATCGAATAGGCAAACGGAACAGTAGGTAAAAATTTTTATGTCTATTTTTAATCGATGATCGACAGGGCATATCCGTGTCAGCCCGAACTTCCGACGGTCGTTCTGTATTTAACAAACGGTCCGACATGGGTGTTTCATTACCAAGCCAGACGCTTAATCCGCAGCTTCACTAGTCTCTGAACATTTCGTTCTTTGCGACCAACCAACCAGGAATCATGATGGTGAGTAGAAACCAATAACTTTTCGCATGTTTCATCTCTCTATACGTCTTCTCGGCGTTTAGTGCCTGGTAGCTATGGCAACGCCTCTCCCCCAATCTAATTCACCGCTCGTCTTAATCAATGCAATAGCCCTAGCAACAATAGTGTCTAGAAAGCGGGCGGCTGTTGCGCACTACCAGCTTAAGAATGGTTCGTTGGTCGGACAGGTGTAATCTATATATCTGGATTACAAACTCTTACCCAGTGTAGAGACAAAACCGCACTGTGTTTATTTAGTCTGTAGACAATCACTTTGTGGTGTAAAGGTCAAACAGCGTTCAAGTGTACTCTGCATGAAGCTGATATCTAAACTGTGTTCCCTTCTGAAGACGACAAATTGTAATGGGACTCAACCTTAAAGGTTTTCTCCACAAATATTTTAATTTCTTTTCCGGCCCTCACTTCTAATTGTCAGTTATACCAGCCACGTGGTTCTTGACGCCCCGAGACAAACAACCCACCGACCTGGACTACTGGATATGTGCGGTCGGTCGGTCGGTCGGTTATTCATCTCTCTCTCTCTCTCTGTCGTCCCTGTGTGTGTGTCTCTCTCTCTCTCTCCTCTCTCTCTCTCTCTCTCTGTCGTCCCTGTTGTGTGTGTGTCTCTCTCTCTCTCTCTCTCTGTCGTCCCTGTCTCTCTCTCTCTCTCTCTCTCTCGTCTCTCTCTCTCTCTCTCTCTCTCTCCTCTCTCTCTCTCTCCTCTCTCGTCCCTGTCTCTCTCTCTCTCTCTGTCGTCCCTGTGTGTATGTGTGTGTCTCTCTCTCTCTCTCTCTCTCTCTTCTCTCTCTCTCTCACACATGACGTTCACTCAAATGTAAAATACATACTAATATTCGCTGGACGAATTACTCATAGCTCAGATCGAGTGTGCGGTGTAATAATAATTCCACAATGAGAGAATTGCAGCTCGTAAATCTTGAGTGAGATCGGGGAGTAAACTAATCACGGAAGAGAATAAAATAGCGGGAGTCAGCTATTCCTGGTGCAGGCGCTAACTGGAGCACACAGACTCGACGTGCCGAGTAAATGCACACAACGAGGGGTGCAGCACGAGCTACCCGAGTGTAGGTGATTCGATCCATTCAATACTCGAGCAGTCAACTTCGCTGTTTAAAACGAAATCTTAAATACAAAAATTTTCGGCCCCCTTATATGTGTAATTAGACCGTGTAAGAAATTAACACGGAAATTAAATAAATTCGAAATTTGTGCACGTGACAAGTATTAGGATTCTAAGCATTTTAGAACTTTGGTCTTGATGTCTGTCTTTAATTGGGAGAATATTTATGGGGGATATTCAAGTTCGATGTAATCGAAGTAAGAGAGAGAACGTTTCGTAATAAGCAATGAAATAGCAAACTAAAAAAATCTCTTTCGTTCTTTAATCTATTCCAGTTTTCAACCGCAGCAGTACTTTTCAATGTGATCCTCGTCGCCATGGTGACCGCCGCTCCCACGCCGCCAGAGTGCAAAAAACCCGAAGACCTTCACGTCCAGTACAACAAACTCGCGAATAACTCGGGCCTGGGGAAGTTCTTGCTCCCGAATGAATTTGCAAGAGTTGGGAACAGCGACGACAACAGCGTCAAAGAGATCGGGGATAAAAGATGTCCCTCTGTCGCAGCCTCGGGAATGGATGACAAAGTCGACGCGCGGTCCCTGTGCCCCTGGTATACGAAGATCACCCACAACGCCACTCGCTTCCCCTCCGTCTTCCAAGAGGCCGTCTGTCGATGCCAAGACTGCATCAACAGCGACACGAGAGCCAGATGCGAGCCAGTCCAACGACAGTTTTCTTTCCTTGCCCGCACCAACACCTGTGTCGATGGACTCTACGTGTACGTGCAAGAATCCGTCCATCTGTCCGTTGCCTGCGTCTGTGCCAAGAAGCGGAGAAACGACTCGAGCGTAGATGATGGACAGCTCGCTCAGTAGACCCAGTCATCCACTTACCTGCTGCAAGGTGCAGAATCTGTCTTTCTCACTACGAGAAAGCGTAGTTCGCCATATTGGTCCTTAGTCGCTTACCCTGCATAGCATTTAACGTGTAGATAATCCTCAAGATGTTCATTCAAACAATTTAACACGCTTGTCTAATTATTATTTTCTGTCTCTCTTTGCCAAATGATATCAGCCACCGTTACCAGGAATCACTTGTAATTATTCCACTGCATTTATTGATATCAAAGTTAAACAACAACAAACGAATACGAATTCAAGTGATGTGCTAAGGACGTTCAGGATGAAACTTGACTGAGCAAGTATGGCAATGATATCTCAAACCGAATTTCCTTTAAGCGCCCCTGGTATATACAGAACATTTCTTTAGTCTT
Organism: Nautilus pompilius; assembly: GCA_018389105.1. Lineage (NCBI taxonomy): Eukaryota > Metazoa > Mollusca > Cephalopoda > Nautilida > Nautilidae > Nautilus > Nautilus pompilius. Next base: position 1,189,122 of record JACATO010000596.1, read on the forward strand.
AAACGAATCTTTCAGTTGAGTAACGCCTTGGAATATACGTAGAACTCGTACATAGCGACATGCAAAACATTTTTATTAAAACCCTAATTTCTTAACCAAATTGATTTCTAAATAATTTTTAATATTACCAATAAGACAGCTTTTTTCGAAACGTTTTTTTTTTCTTTTATAATTTACATCAAATTTAATTTTTCAATAGAAGGTAAAATCTTCTTTTGGTCCACTGTTGGATGCATTTATTCTCTTTTGAGAACTATTTATTTAAAATTTTGATTATTTAAAGCCAACTAATTTTTGATGATTTATCTCTATACAATTTATTGTAGATATTTTTGCATAATATTCTATTGAATATTAGAGAATGTTAAGTTTATATATTGCATAATATTTTATTCTGAAATTACAACTGTTTATTTTTATTTTGTTATATCTAATTTATTGTACGCGCACACACATCGTGTGAGTGTGCCTGAGTGCACGTTGTTTTATCCTATTATCGGATACTTGTTGGATATATTGAACATATTTTTATATATTTGTACACACCATATACATTATTTTGTTGAAGATTACCTTTAAACGTATTTTCAGATATTTATAGCTGTTTACAAAGGATGAACAATTTTATTATCTCTCTATATATATATTTGTACAAGTTGTTTACAATGAAGATATCGAAATGAATATTGATGTGACCTTGAATGTTGAAACTTTTGTTTCTACCTGACAGGTTGTAAAAGTTTCACGTTTACCTGTGAAGAAACCGGTTGACATGCACCATGTCTCTTTTGTATGGCTTATGCTACTTATTTCAATAAATTTTATTCTTTATAAAGCAAAATATTTTATTTATTTCTACATTTTTTTTTTTTTAAATGTAAGTTTTAAAATTTCATGCGGATATTTAAAGAAATGGAATCTAACTCAGAGCAGACCGGTTCCTTGCCTAACGCTCTCCGTTGTCATGGTTGCGGCGACCAGGGATTGGCTATCGTGGGTGTTCTCGGGGCCACCCCGTTATTACTAATCAGAAGAGCTGCGAAAGGTTCTTCTTCCGCTGACGTTAGCGGTATTCAGCCTGCTTGTGCGCAGGCGCAAAACACCCCAGTTAGCACTCCACAGCATTGGGAAGCTGACTACAAGGTCTAACAAAAAAATGGTTGGAAAGTGATGATTCATGACGTCGTGACCGGAAAATCATCCATTTTGGAAAGTATCTTTTGGGAAATTGTGGTAATTAGAATAACCGAAAACCAGATATACACTAAATATATATATTTATATTTAAATTGTGAATAGGTTTGTTTTCCGAAAATCGATAAATATTCAAAGTAAGCGATGGTTGTCGCGACTTTGGAACACCACGTGACAACCCATCACAGCGGAGGTTTACCAAAAACGAACACGTGCACGGATGACACTGTGTATTGTATGAGTAACTTCTTGAAACAGGAGCAAACAGAACTACTCGAATAAAACAGTAAACAGAAGGTTTCTTAAAAAAAAAAAAAAACTCTTCTAGCTCTTTAATTACGACAGCGACTGTATGGCAACTGTCATAGCGGTGGGCCTACTTGCTTGAGAGTCCGCGGCAAATGTGAAATAATGTGCTGCTGTCAAGCTTAACCAGCAGGGAAACCAACTTCAGTTCAATTTGTGCTGGGCAGAACCATTTTTTTAAAAGCCCCCTCTCTCTCTTTTTTTAAAAATGCAATGTAATCGAAGTGAGGCGGTAAACCTGCCAACCCTCTTTTGGCATAAGATAAGCAGCCCTTTAATGTTGATACATGGAAAAGTATCTAGAAAGTACGGAGTGCGGGACAGTTTATACTCGACCGAACTATTTGTGTAGAGCTTTATAGAGTTCACTTAACTGCAGCCAGGAGCTTCATTCGATCGACGTCTGTCCGTTCGTTCTGTTAAAAATAGAAAATAAACTAAATTGACGCAACTCTGTCATACAGTTTCCGGTCATTAGCATAATAATATTAATTTATTTTAAGGACGTTCAAATAAAATCCGGCACAAATAGAACAGCCATCGACCCTGGTAAATATTAGGCTGTTACAAAAGTGTTGTCGTTTTTTTTTTTTACCGCAACAATGAGACTCCATATTGCTGCTGAATGTGAAGTTTATTAATCAAAGTTCCATTACAATCAGTACACTTCTGCCAACGAGTTACAAGCGCATTTATACCATTTTGAAAAAAAATCTGGATTACTGGAGTTGAAAAACTGGTGGAAGGCAGTTTCAATTGTTGCTTGGTTGGAGAAGGATTTCATATGGAGGAAGCTGTTGAGGTGTTTGAAAAGGTGGTAGTCTGTGGGAGAAAGGTCTGGTGAATAGGCTGGGTGAGGGAGAACTTCGTACCCCAAACCATGCAGTTTCTGAAGAGTCACTTTGGCAACATGAGGACGAGCATTGTTGTGGAGTAGGATTGGGCCTCTTCGATTCACCAATGCCGGCTGTCGATAGGAGAGTTTCTGATGAACAACGCTTAATTTACGACAGTACCTTTCAGCTGTGATGGTTTCCACAGGTTGCAAGAAGTTATAGTGGATGAGATCAGTTGCAATCAACCAGACAGTGACCATGACTTTCCTTTGGTGGATGCTGTTTTGGAATCTGGTTAGGTTCCTTGTCTCTGTCAAATCTCTGTGCTGATCGTCGTAAAGGATCCATTTTCACATAATTATTCGGTCAAAAAATGGGTCGTTTTTGTCTCTCTTATGACAAGCGAAGAGCAGATCTCCAATCGACGATTTTGTTGTTGTTCATTAAACTCGTGAGGCATCCACTTGTCAAGCTTTCTCACCTGGCCGATTGCGTCAAGATGCCGGGAAACAGTTGCAGTTTTTACATCAAGCTCTCCAGCAAATCTTCGCAGTGTTTTTCTTGGATCGGCTTCAACTGAGGCTTTCAGACGGTCGTCATCATCACAGCTAGGACGTCTGTTACGTTCCTTATCTTCAAGGCTCAACTCTCCTGACAGAAACTTTGCAAACCATCGTTGTACTGTCCACTCGTTTGCTGTGTCCTCGCCCCATGCTTGCTTATCTTACGAGTTGCCTCGCTCGCTTTGTGGCCCGGTTTGAACTCGTGAAACAAAATGGCCCGAAAACTTTTCTATCCGAGCTTCACTCAGAACCTTGAAACAAATATCCATTTTATGATTTTTAAAAGGTAGGTTGTGCATAATGTCTGCCAAAGCACACGCTACAAAACGATATATAACTTACCTACGTACACCTTCACAAGCATGGGAGAAATGAACCTCAAATTAACATAATATAAAAACCGACAAAACTTTTGTAACGACCTGATATTTCAATCAAGATGGATATGCAGGTGTGGTAGTGTCGGTCGGTCCCCTTTGAACATACCCGGCATCCATCTTGGATCATGGTCGACTGCCTTGAATCTGTGATGACACCTGATGATGATGATGATGATGATGATGATGATGATGATGATGATGATGGTGTAGGTACAATCGTCTAAAGCATTTTTTGTCTAAAACCCTTTGGTCTAAAACCACTCCAAATGTGGTGTGCTAAATATTTTCTTCGCTTTATTATTATTATTATTATTATTATTATTATTATTATTATTATTATTATTATTATTATTATTATTATTATATTTTTACCCTATCAAATAAAATATGGATATTTTTTTATTTTTCTTTTCACATTGCTTTATTTCTCGTCCGTTCGGTCAGAAAAGCGGGAGCCGGTAGCGAGAGAGAGAGAGAGAGAGAGAGAGAGGCGGGTCACGTGACCCGAGAGCCGAATTCCGTAAAGAAGCCCGGCCTGGGGATAAGCAGCGACACCGGTGCCACTAAGAATGTCATCGCAAAAAAAAAAAAAAAAACAAAACAACCTTTAGAAATGCCGACTCGGCCTTATTTTCGAGGAGAGCTTTTCTCCGATAAAAGGGAAACCGAATAATGAGAAAACGACCTCTGACCAGCGGAAGGATATCGATGCGGAGCGAGACAGAAGGAAAAAAGAGGGAGCTGTTCGGTCTCAGTGGTGCAGTCCGTAGTCAGACTTCCTCTTTCCCCGTCCGTCTTCGTTTATGTCGCGCCAGAAGCGGATCTGTCCGTTTAGTCACGCATTTTTAACAACGGGAACCCTAACAGAAATCCTCGAGTGCTGCGCCCGGACGACCATAGGCTGTTTTCTTTCCTCCTCTCGGCGCGGACCCGGTGACTGCTCGAATCGACAGTTACGTCACCACCGGACGCACGTGATCACGGCGTGTGTACACGGACGGGAAAGACCCGCGTGTATCAGCGGCGTAACTAAATACGGAAAAAAAAAAAACAAAACAGGGAAGGTAAAAAAAACACACACACACACACACCGAGAGATGAAAGGAAAACCACACGAAATCAAACAACAAAAAGCTAATTATTAATGTTTTCCACCAAACCATTCAGTGCTTGTGGCACACCTGTGAGTGAGAGTGTGTGTCTGTTGTGTGGTGGACCCCTGTAGCAGCCAGATCTGTAAACCCGCTAGAATAGTTTGAATGAATAGATAGTAATCCAAACTATTATTATTATTATTATATTATTATTATTATTATTATTAAATTACAGGGACATTCTAGTTTGTTTTAACAGTTACGATATAAGATAATGTTGTCCTGAAGCATAGTAAATACTTTGCAGCTATGGTCTGAATTCAAATGATCACATATTTAAATCTATTTTCACTTTCTATTTTTCTTCTTCGTCCTCTTTAAAAAAAAAAGACAAACAATCAGGGATGCTAGACAGCAATTCCCCCCCCTCCAAGATGAGGCTCTATTTGAGATAGCCCACCCGACGCCCACGCCACCTCGATACAGCGAGGCAGACTGGAGAAGATGCCTGTGTCAGAAAGATACCGTGCAACAATAATTTCTACTTTTATTTCCCACCAGTTTACCAACCACTAACCGCCCCCGACAGTTTTAATGGCGTCGCTGTCGCGCTTACCACTACATCGACAAAGCGGCCGGATGCCGTTCATTTCCGGCGTCCTCCTGTCTTTACTGCGACGGCCGACCCTTCGTTCATGGTTCCTCTGGCTTTGGTCGCTCGTTCCATGTTTGGAAAAGAAAAAAAATTCCTTGTCACGCGAAGAAAATATTTTAATTTCTTCTTCTTGTGTGTGTGAAGAAACTAATCGTTTCAAAGCGACAAAATTGTTTCCGTTATTGGAAACGAGACAGAACAGTTTATACCGAACGTTGGTTGGACGGCGGCTCGAGTCCCGATCGGACCACAAGTTCCTCTGCATGTTTTTTTTTTATTTATTTATTGGGGGGGGGGAAATCCGAATTAGTAAAATCTCTAATTCTGTTTCCGAAAACCGACCAAACAATTCAGCAGCTTGTGTGGCGTTCTCTTTCTAGGATATATATTCCGCCGATTTACGTAGATGACAGATCGAGCAATGGCACACCTCGGACACAGAGGTTTTTCTGGTAAATCTGAGAGGACTTAGAAGGAATTCTGTGTACGGTCGGCGAGTGACCGGGAGCTAACGTGACGTCACTTGTGGGTCAGGTTTTAAAAGTGGTGCGTGGAAGATCGAGTCGACGTCATACAGAGCAACTTGTAAACAAGTCCAACCTTTAAATATAGTTTTGCCATGAACGTGATTATTATTATTATTATTATTATTATTATTATTATTATTATTATTATTATTATTATTATTATTATTATTAAGTGAAGGAATCGTAATTCTATCCAACTTGCGGCATAGGCGCCACCAAGCGGCCGGTTCAGTGAGCCTGTCCATCTGATAGATGAGAACAGTATAAGGCGCGGCTGCGCCCGCGGGGTCTTCTTCATCGATGACTTCGGGTCACCACGAAAGCGAGACGTCAGAGGTCCCCTCGCCCCGTCGATGCCGCGCTAGACGTCTCGGATGGCAAAAAAAAAAAAAACGGAAGGAAATGTCGGAACCGGAGCGGAAAGGGCACCCTTGTGGGAATGGCTTCGGGCTACACGTTTCTCCTGTCTGTGCGTGTGCGATACTTTTGACCCTTTACAGACGACTCATCTAATGCGAAAGTCAGGTTCGGTATGCATTCGACTTTCGGCTTTAGACCCTAGCTATTTCCTGCAGTATTTTCGTGATTGTGGCGACGGCCGATCCAGCAGTCCGGACGAATTACAGATGAACTACGAGAAACTGGCGGCGGTAGGTGCGCCGGGAGATCTCTACTCCCTCCTACCACGCGGACGGTGACGAGCGACACCGTCACGCATGGTAGACGTCGCTTCTTGTCCCGAGGATCCGGCCTCCGAAGCCGACGCGATAACTAACGCGCTACCCGCAAGTCGTATCCGAGGCCGTGTGTCGGTGCGTCGGCTGCATAAGGTCCAGCGCCAGGACCGCCAGGTGCGAACCGGTGAAGCGGTACCTGCCCGTTCTCGCTCGAATCGGAGAACGCATCGATGGGCTTTACGCGTAAGAACTGAAAGAGCGGAGGGGAGGGGAACCGACCGCGGAATAACGGAGAGGGAGCTGGTCTACTAACCCTGTGACAGAGAGCCCGTCCGCCCGCCCACGTCGGTCTCATTCACTGTTTGTCTCCATGTGAACCACGTTCTTCATCCAAATTCTGTCTATTTAATCTAACGTCGTCAACGCCCCCTGGCGAGACCGAACGCTGTTATCCCTACACGCGTTTTATACGTTTATTCTAATGCTCACCTTGTTCTGTTTATTGTATGCATCTCTCTTATTCGTTACTCATCTGTTTCAAGTATTTGTTATACTTTATGCTATATATGTCCAATATTGTTTTTAGATTATCGCAATACATATTTCGAAATATTTTTAAAAAGTTTTAAAATAATTTTCAAGAAACTTGTTACACATATTTTTTAGCATCTGACTTATACACTTTTGTATTATTTTCGTAAAGTCAATCCCCCAAATTTGTACATTTCAATATTTAATAAATTTAAAATAAAACTCGAAATAAAAAATAAAGAGAAGTGTTTTTTTGTTATTATTTTATGTTCCAATGTTCCAGCTTCTAGACTTACAGGAACTCACTCTAGCAACCTTTTGGATAATTGAAGTTTCATACTACGTAACAGTGGACTGTGTGTGGTGTACCCCGCTCAAGCCGTTGGTATAATCCATGAAATATCTGAACCGGTGGTGTGGTAGGTCTGGTGAACGAAGAAATAATATCCAGGATAAGAAGAAATATATAAGTAACTGATAGTAACACAATAAAGAAAATATCAAACGTAAACTAGTGTTGGGCTGTGAATGTAACGTATACTTAGTTAGAGCTAAAACAAAAAGCTTTAATAAATAACCAAAAAACAACTATTTAAATTTACAAGCAGAAGTCTATAAGTACAGCTGAATATCAAATCTCCGACAAGCCAGGAGCTGGAATGTACCAGAATCTTGGACCCAGCGAGTTCGAGATTCCCAGACCCATGGCGCGTGAACGCATGGAGTCGTCTTACTGCCAGTCAGAGCAACTCTGCGTGATGTCGCCGTAACTCGAACAGTTGTAAGTCGGACCTCGCTGAGGGTATTTACTAACCTGGTGTGGTTTTACAGTAAAGCTGGCCGACGTCACACGTGATCAGAGATAGAGAGACTTTTGAAACAAATACGATCGGGAAATAATTAACATAAACAAAATAGAACCAGCTCTTTATATATATATATATATAGATCGCTCAGTTGTGGTTTATCAGATTCGCGTGTTGTTAAAAAATTGGGGAGGATCTGCTAAAATGTGTAGAGTAAATTCAAAACAACTAGAGAAGTCACGGAGTTTCGCGTTCAGGTACGCTTCCATCACCGAGAATGAGGAAATCTCCTGGCGGACAGCTTTGGTACTAGTCAGCCAAGGCACATAAGCTCACGAGGATACAGTAGCCAAATATTCAAGCGCTCATAGACACGGAGAAACAATAACGTGACCCTGAACACTTGTCAAAGGGGCCTTAGAACTGTACTAGGGCTCCTATTCACCAAACCACGCAAAGCTGACAGGGTTACTACCGATAATATCGGAGATGTTTTGACTTTTTAAAAGTTTACTTTACTTACTGTTACAAATGAAGCCCACAGCCACTGGTTCGGTGTTTCCATGCCAACAGCCCCAACTGGCGATGTTAAGTGCAGCTACGTCGGTCTCATCATTATTCAGCAGTAGTCGCAGCTTCATCGTTGTCGTTCTAGCAGCAAAGATCAACAACGCTGGCTACTCGAATTACCTGGACTCTGTTGCTATGGCATCTGTTTAAATAATAGTACAAACATTTTCGTTACTGCAGTCTCATAGACCCTTCGCCGATTCCTGCAGGGGCTGATCGATTGATGATTTAGGTAAATCTCCCACGACGACGATTTGGACACCTGATTCGGCAGGAAAAAAAGCCGTCTGCATTCAGCAACTCCAATACATCTTTCTCCTTTTCTATTGGATTAAGTACTTTAAACAGGTGAAGTGGGGCAACCGCTTGGTGCTGCTGGGATGAACGCAGTTTGAGCAGAGATGGAGGAAAGTCGTTACAGACGACGTAAGTAGGGCCAGGTATTCTTCGCTAGGAGAGAAGCGAACGACGCCGCCTTACGGCGTAAGAACGAACTGATCATATGATTGGTCTCTCTCTCTCTCTCTCTCTCCTCTCTCTCTCTCTCTCTCTCTCTCTCTCTCTCTCTCTCTCGTGCCCGCAGATCCTCGGAGAGGAGGATTCGAAAACAGAAAACCGCGCCGAGTGACCCATATCCTCATCTTCTATTTTATTAGGGCAGATGCTTGCAGAACTTGGATGTGGTATCAATTCGGGTGGATTTCGTTGATAGACACCGGCTTGATGTCGCTTAGAACCACCGCAAATTGTGAACGTCCAACTGTGTACAGAGCTGGTTGCCTGTGAAAAGAGAGAATGAGAGAGAGAGAGAGGGGGTTTGGCTGGGGGGAGGTTGGATGGCAGCTAGGCCTCTGTGTGAATATCTGTCTTTTACTGCACAACACTGGAGAACGCGACGTACTTAAGCACTGCACTGCAATCAATACTGTGCTGCTGAAACATGATACAAGAGAGATCTGCATTCACTTACACTTTCAATTTAAAAAAAATAAGAAATTACAAACGGAAATGTACATTTATGACACGTGAGACGAACATGGTTCATAATTCTCATTAGGTTTCATTATCACCGAATAAAACATTTCCAGAGAGAATTGGCATCTGCAGCTTGGATGAATATGACTCTAGTCACGGCGCATGCGCAGAATCTGGGCCGGGGCATAAACCGATACCCCGCTCAGATGAGGTGTTCGCATTAAGATGCAGACGCTCCCCTGGTGGGTGCCACTATCTACGTGGCTGTGCAGCCTGGCTTGTTTCGGTGTAACTTGCAACAGGAGATTCGACTAAACCCGACCAATGACATAGATGCTTTAAACTCTCGCATTCTCACATAATGGTAGTTTAGACCTCTGACGTAAATAGAACATTGCTAACTTGGCGGGAATCTGAGCGTTTGCTGAAACTGTAAATAAAAGACTTTTATCCGGGCAGTTAAAACAATTTAATTTCATTTTACAATACAATAATAACGCCACTAAACGTAACGGAAGCCCGATCGTAGCGTTTAATTTCAAGTCTTATCTCCCCTTGCACGGGTGATTTGCCTTTGTCATGCTGCTGCTCATGTATATCTGTAGTCATTGTCACCTCTCAGCGGATTCAGATTCCGATATCGTACAGTGACAACAAACCAAGCAAGGAACCCAATCATGGCAGATGATGTACCGCTGTAAGTGCGGCGTCTTCCATTCGTGTACACGGTCTGGCGGTAGCGCGTGGGTGTTGGTAGAGAGAAACGAGACGATAGACCAGGTTCCATCAAGGAAACCATTATAGTTGTCATGGGAATCCCTTCTCAGGTCTAGAAGAATTGGTCCAGGGCATTGACCAATAAGATTTGGTGTTGTATCAAGAAAGACGGCGTATTTAAATAATTACTAAATATTAATACCACCAACAGATTTTATAGGCACTCAGTATAGTGTAGGAATTCTTTAATTTTAGCAAGAACAGACTTACAGATTTCAGCCTAGCTTCTAAGATCTTTCTAGGGATGTCTTCTCTTAAAATTAATGCCTTACCTTAAGGGAGTTTTGTGCTTGTGGATACAAAAAATTTACCTAAGTACTCTCTCTCTCTCTCTTTCTCTCTCTCCATCTCTCCATCTCTCTCTCTCTCTCTCTCTCTCTCTCTCTCTCTCTCCATCTCTCCTCTTTCTTAGTGCCCCACAAATTGTCCTTACTATTGCTGAGTTTGAAAAAATCTCATGACATTTGCTTTGTTTTATTATAAGATAATAACAACGAGGAAAGAAGATTAACGTATGTAATATCAACTTTCGAGAAACACTAGAAAAGATGGAATCGATAGAAGCGGAAAACGGACGAAGAAAGCAACAAAACTTTAAAAGCAGACGCAGTGTGAATCTGAAAATTGTTTCACTCTCTTTATTCTACCTGACAGAAATCTTTTCCTTTTAAAATTATCGTGTTTTTTTTTTTTTTGTTTGTTTTAAATCTTACGGAGACACTGTTCCCTCTCATGACTTTTTAATTTTGATTAAAAGCAGCTGGGGCAGGAAAGTCGCTCCGTGCTAAGTGGACTGGGCTCGTCCAAACTTCCTTCCCAAGACGGTGACGTCCTGGGTAAGAAATGTAACATGTCACTCACGGCCAGGAACGTCGTTGCCAGTCGGTATTCCCCAGGCTCGGCTACTCCGAAGAAATTTCTAAAGGATGTTCTTCTTGCTGTTGTTGCTTTTCAACTCTCTCCGTTTAAAGATAGGAAAATAAGGAGAGAAGGGCGACGGCTCCGGTCTGCACTGGTTTTCGGGTGGTTTGATACCAAGGACGGTGGAGCTGTCGAGAAATTACCAGTTTAGAGCACCAAGGCAACGGACCAGCAGATTCAAGTTGGCTGACATTTGGGAGCCCATTTTGTGAGCTAATAAATGTAGCCCAGTGATATATCTGTTAACCCTCAACCACCCCCACTCCCGCGCCCTCTGACGACTAATGGAAAAACTATGCGCGAGTCTAGGAATGAATTTCTTCATTTGAAAACCTCGCTTAATCTCTCGGATTCTCCGCGGTCTGATCTCGTAGCTGCCGCCACCGCCAGCTTTTCTTGGTTTTCCTTTTCCTGCACAGTACCGTAGCGGGAAGACATTCTTCGTTTTTGTAAAAACCAATCCTACTTTATAAGCTTATTCTCAAAGGTATAAGCAGCCTGACTGCGTCACACGATCAGGCTATCGCATACCTTGTGTTGGTCATTTACTGGGTTGTCTTCTGACAACTGGCTCCACCTTTGAGGACATTTTTCTCTGCTAGACCGGAGCTGGAACCCTAGAAATGCGTACTGTTGACACACGACTGACCTGCGACCTTTCTGTCGCGCCATAGCCAACTCTCTCAGTACGACTAAACCCGATCTCTTGTCCATAACCAGGATACCGATCCAAAATTCCAGTAACTGGGCTGAGATTTACTGTTTTAAAAATGTCGATGACGTACTCTAACGCACTTCCTTAGGAAACCGGAAGCAGCAAAGAAATTACCACTGATAGTGTTGCGTCACGTGATCACCCTGATTTAAAACAAATAGGTATTGTGTACGGAAAAATTAAAGATTACACGAGACGTTTTAACAAAAGCTAACGAGACCCTGGTTCACTTTCCTTTTAATCCGATAAGAGTGAAATAAGCCGACGCTAATCAAGATTATTCTACTTTTTAGGAATAACCAAAGTCAAGCTTTTATCACTGAACCCGGGAAGAGAAAAAAAATTGTTCATCTGGTAACTACATGCCTTCTCTATATTTATTATGTTATATTGATCAATATATATATATTATCATTCATGAAACATATAGATTTTCGCAGCTAATCCAGGGGCTCTATACCAGATCGAGATGAGTTGATTTCATATTTAGAGAATTAAAGGAAAGATGAGAAGAATAAACACCTGACTACGACCGATTACTTTTTACGAAGGAAATCTATTTAAAAATTCTGACAACATGTTCTCGTATTTACGTTTTCTGATTTTTCTTCTTTCTAGCTGGAAATATGTTTCCGAGACCGGTTTAGGTTTCGAGACAGGAGGCCGACATAACGCCTGAGCTAGATCAGTTTGCAGGATTGTCTCAAAGGTGCTCTGGTACAAGGTCAGCATCGTAAAATGGTACAGCGTTACTCTGTGACTGTGATCCTGGTTTTTGGTGTTTACGAATTAGACTGGACTTACACAAAAGTGGCTGACCGAGTGATGTGATGGCGGCAAACAGTAAATGTGCTGCCTTTCATCTATGTTCTAACGGCAAACAGTAATCTTAATTTTCAATTTGTGTATTCTATTTTTATTTCTTAGAAGAGAAAACAGGAAATCAAGAATTAAGTGAAAGTTTATTTCAAAAGCAAAAGAAACAAACGAAAACAGATACACATCAGATAATTAAACAGTAGGGACGATCTAAAATTTTAACCTTAAAATGAATGTACATAGCAGTCATCCATCTGTCTGTTGTAATGGTCTGCGTCCAGCAGGATGCAGGTGAAGACGGAACATTGACAATATACTGAAAGTAGGGAAGCGATTATGGAGATTACGGGAAATGTTGAAATGTTGCTAATTCTGAAGAGTAAAATTAATTAACGTTCAGGTCTGAGTTTACAGGTCGGAAGTGAGCTTGTACCTGTATAATATATATTCTACCTGTTCGCATAATGCGGCGTCTGTAAATGATCAGAGATGGTCAAAGATATATTACAGTTTACGGACAATTAGTAAAAACACGATGACGTATCCGTGCAATGCATTGTGGGAAACTAGAGTTGAGTAGAAGACATTCTGTTTCTTTCTCAGGAAAATACGTTAAATTTGATATAAGTTTCCACCCTCAGCGTACATCAGGATTGAAGCTGATCGCCAACGATCTCGCCACAGTTCACGAGCAAAACGAAGGCCAAGTAATGAATATAAGGGATCAGTATAAAAATCAGGAAAAATGTCGCTAGAAAGAAAAGTATATCTGGACGTTTCCCTATGGAAAGAAACAGAATGACAAATTAGTGTTTGTGGGTTTCTTCTTTTTCCTCCGATTATCATGAACAAAATTTCAAAGAAAAAAAAAATAAAATATCTAAGAATAATATCCAGGGTGAATCTCATATGTAGAGATGATTCAAAGCAGAATGTGTTTTCTAAAGCAAATAGACAATGGCGTCCACGTCATGTGGCTCAAGAAGAAACATCGCTTCATTTCTATTTTCTATCTTGGATCAATAACTGCTAAATACAAAAACAATCGTATTAGCACTAAACATCATTATACTAAGCGAGAATATACATTTGTACCTGCATTTTGAATCGTAATTTTAATAAATACATTTGTGAAGGAAGGAATGCAACTGTGAACATCTCATTCATAGGTGGACGAAAATGGATTAGTTATTATGTTATCATGGAATGCTTTCATAGTGACTGTGTAGATAACGTGGAGAAACGTTTGTTCAATTGTTCTGATTCGGGATAGATGTGACAAGTAACGGAAAGTGAGTCTCTACGTGGCCCAGATATGGGTTCATCTCCGAAACTACGAAGTCCACCGGACACCTTCCGAATCTGTTAGTCTCGGTGTTTAAGAACGAGATGTAATTCAGTAAGACTGCCAGAAACAATTTGTCCAGTCTTTGTTTACCGAAGTTACTTTTTTACAGACGCGATAATGCGAATAGAAACCTTAAATATGTCTATTATTGTTTGGTTTTATTTTTTCAAAGTCGCATAATAGATAAATGCTTTCTTTATTACTTTTGAACTAAAAAATCGTCTTTAAGAAAATTGTAGATCCATCAACAAATACAAATTAATAGACGTAAGGCCGCCGACCGTAGAGGATGGCGTGTGTTTGATTGAATCGAGCATTTGAGACAGAAATGGCATCATGTTAAAGTTCTCTCTATATAGTCATTTATTTATTCTTTTCTGGAAGTAAACATTCAGCAATTTACGTGTCGTTAATCTTTTAAAGGACCAACTGCGTAAAATGCAAAAGCTTCGACTGTTTTTGCTGTCCCTGTGACTGGTATACTGTTGTGTTGCCCTTTTTCTTACCTTGGACCTTGTATAAATCCTGACTCTCTTTTACCTTTTGAGCAGCTAAGACGTAGTATTTTCGTCACTGTCTCCAAACCAGACGTCATCCATTGTATAGAAGACTGAGCCAATTGGTAGACAAGCCTGATAAAGTAGGGAATCTAGAAGTTTTATTGGCTCTGTGTAGAACTTAGAAAACGGAGGCTAGAATTTTAAGCAAGAGCATTGCATGAGAATAGAAAAGGTCTGGAAGTGTATAACTTATTTACCGATCAGTCAGTCAAAAGAAATTTTAAAAATGTAATTTTTAAAAAAAAAAAAAAATATTTTGTGAACTTGTGGTGGGAACATTCCTTTCCAACCCACTAATACAGAAAAATCGTTTGAACTTCTGAAATAAACGTATTAAAGACCTCTGTGTGTGTGTGTTTTAGAAAAAGTGACAATATGAAACTATGATTGGCTCAACATCGTAGATCGATCAGATTTATAAGCTAAGCTGGGATTTTATTCCAATTTTTAAAATCTGTTTTGAACTTGGCTCATTTCAACAACAGTATCAAATCTTACAGTTTACTTTGGTCGGGTCCAGAGAAAACTACTTCAAAAGTATGTAAAAGTTTTTTTTATTTATATATTAAAAAAACTAAAATAAATGTAAAAGCTTATGCTATATATGTTTCAAACTTTCTAGAAATGTATTGGTTCATTCTTCTAGATATATAGATTTTTAGAAAAAGGTTTTATGATTCTGAGATTAAAGAAGAAATAATACGTCTTTACACCCACAGTTCTCGTCAGAAATTGCTGTATATTTTGTAAGCTTTTAGAAAAAACGAACAAGTTTATTGGTAATTTATGATTACAAGATATATGCAAATATATATTGGTTACTACTCCGTTAGCTGGCTAATAAATAGCTAGATACACTTACAACCAGGAACGTTAAAGGTAGATTTTAATCCATAATTTCTGGTTTTTACTCAGATCTCTTAATCTCACGGTTGATTTTCCGATTGAGGGAGAACTCATCACTGAGGAAGATAATCACTGTCAATCCAGGGACATAAATGAGCGATAACAGTAAACGAGAAGCGCGGCGGGGAACAATGAACACCCGGTGACAGGAAGCGGCGAGTAATTGAGAGTGAATTAAACGAGGCGGAACACCGTGAAACAAGCAGGACCAAAGTAGGGGACAGGAAGAGATTCTAGCATGAAGGATGCAAGCAAAAATTAACTAAAGTTAGTCAGTAGGGGCTGCGGTGTCCCAAACGACAGTATGAGACGCTGCTTAGAAGGAAAAACGATGGGCAACAGGGTTTATTGTCTTATCAGAGAAATTTCCACTGATGTTGGTGAGAGGGAGGCAACGCATTTTCCTCGAGCATCCCAAAGATTTTCACTAGGATTCAGTGCAGGAAAACTCGCTGGCGGGTACCGTGCGGTTATTGCTCGGCCGTCTCGAACACATTAGACGTATTTTTGATTGATTGTTTAACTTTTTAGCAATCGCCGTACACACTGAGCTGAATTAGCAACAGAAATCGATCAGTACAGCCACACGGAGTTATGCACAACAGCACTTAACAATCCATCGGCCGCCAGGTGTCCCGTCACCACGGGCACTGGTAGAGATGCCGGCCAGGAAAAGCGCGAAGTGCGTTTGGTCTGACGTGATCGCAAACACTCGAAGAGCGGATCAACTATCGGAGCTCGTGTGTGTGGGGGCGGGGCAGGGTGGATCGCCTCTACTTATACTTAGTCTAGAGGCCGGTGACGTAAAAAAAAACCCCCTTTTTTTGCGTTCTTTGCCCACGCGCGGGCAGAGACGGCTACTTGCCGATTACAGAGGTTCAGAGGCCCCACACGTCCTCCACCTACCCACAACCACCCAGACACAGACGTTGTTACGTACGGGAGTAGGTACACATCCTGAATATTCTTTTCCGACGAGGTTGCGGTTGACCAGAGAAAACAATATTAGGGTGGCACGCCCAAGAACCGCCCCTGACCGGATCCTGACTCAGGCCTTCCACTTTACCCACTCCGTAAAATACAAAGCTCTCATGATATAGGAAAACTTCAAAAGGAAAGAAAAATCTAGGTGCAACGTAGCCATAGAAAGGATTATTAATTAGTGTTTGCGAAGTACTGAAAAACTCATACATAGCGAAAATAAATAATACTTATGATGTCTACGTTGTATGTCTGTGTGTGCGCCTTAATCTTTCATCATGAGTGACGATTTAGAAAAAGAGAACGACTAACTATTTAAAGGACAAATTTGTCTGTCGCTATGATAACCGTTTTCCCAATTCACTTGTAAGCTAAGGTCTCCAGTATTTCTGTTTTTCGTAAATGGTCAATTTGAGCAAGTAATACTTTTATCTTATTCCATCCAATGTTTATGGCAACATCCCACGAACTTCCACAAGCAGCGCAAATTCTGAAGTACTTTTATCCCTAACTTTTCCTTTTCGCTTTACGAACTGTCTGGTATTTTTAGGCACCCCATTACCTCGGAGCTTGCTGAAAGATTAATTCAAGTTTCCATCAACCGCTTGACCTGGTTTTGCTTCTGCTATAGTCAGAGATAAACGAGAAAAGAGCTGGTGCTCGGAAGCCGGAGACCATCAGCAACGGTGACAGACAACTGGACAGGATGTCAGGTTTGGTGTGACGAGTTGTGACGACGACTAGATCTCCACTTGACTTATTGTGTCGTCTTCTTCGATGCTGAACTCTCTTCGGAAAACGGGTTACGCATTCTTTTATTTTACTTTAAACTAGAATTTAATTCGGCGTTAAAAAAAAAAAAAAAAAAATTCAGAGATAGAAAGTTTTTCTATGCATAAATATTCTGCGCGGTAATATTTGGAACGGTTAGAAATTTTTTTTTAAAAAAATAGAACGAGGAAGAGTTATGTTAGCCATTTTAATTCAGAATGAGGCAGAATGACGTCACAACTTACTCAGAACTCCCCGGATGGAGAATAATTAATGGTGCCGTCTCAGAATCGGTCGGGTCAAACAAAGGCGGGTGAAGTCTGAAGTCGGTGAGAGATAGACGCTAAAATGTCACCAGAAAGGATAAGTAGGATTTAGAAGAAACGAGAAAAAATTACGGAATCTAGAAGCACCGTGACTCCTTTGGGATTATAAATGGGATATAGGCTGGTTGGTCGGATCAGTTACCAGAGTACCGATTGGGCTTATCCCCTGGAGGCTATCGGTGTGCTATTCCAGGAGATCGGACCTTTACTTGTCTCCAAACCTTTTTTTTAGGAAATAAAAATAAATATATTGTACATAAGGCATTATGTAACCAAAGGACATAATATGTAACAGAAAGTTTGCGATTAGTTTGAGCATTTCCTATCACCTTATTAATGGTCACTAAACAAACCAATAGACTGAAGAGGCGATAATGTTCCCAAAAAATTTTTAAAAGTTGTTTATCATGAAATATCATTGGAAACTCGGAAAGTGCGGTGGCAAACTTAGAGCCGTGATACTCACGTGTTCGACAATAATGTGAATTTGCTAACATGTTTCTATTCATTGAAATTAATGTAAAGAACCTGCTTTCTCTTGTATGTAGGACTGAAATAAACGATGGAGATTGGATTCAAATAACATCTTCAACAGCTTTATATTTATTTGAGCAGCGAAATTTGGAGCTATTCAGTTAAAAGATAGTATATTTCGTTTTTTAAAAACGCGAATATTTATATAAAATCATAATTCGATAAATCTGAGAAGGTCTTTCTACAATATATGGCCACAAATGCCTGTCCTTCTTTTTCATATTTCTTATATTAAGCAAAATTATTTATGAAAGTGATCGTGACTCGGAATAAGTAGTAAGGTTGGTCTGGGTTAGGGTTCACAGCCTCTCACCGCCACCATAACCGCAGATTACATAAAATAGCAGCACTACTGTCCAACACGTTAAATTAACCTAATTAGCAGTTGAAGAAATTAACTGCCTGCTTTGTAAAATTGTTCAGCAGTCGTTGGATCAAAGGCATTTTGGATTTGGGGGCTGATCAGTTGGTTTAAGAGATATTCATGTCATCAGATGGGCCATTATCGTGTACGATGACGAAACCCCTATTTTATAAAGGGTGGAGAAGGGTACAAAGACATTTTTACTCGAATGGCCATCTGTACCTTGGTTTGGTTTTCCTGGGTACCTTGGCTGAAGTTTGTCAGGAACTGGAACGGGTAAATATTTCCAAGTTCGTTTCACTTTGGTTGATATTTACACAAGACTGGTCACCAACTGAAACTCTACAGAGTCGATTAAATGGCAGGAAGCGGTTTCCTTAATTCAGCGTAGAATTGCTCAGTCCGGGTCTTTAAATAGTTCTAGAAATATGCTGGACTGGATGCCAATCTTATGGGCAAAAGAACTTTGTATAAACTGTAAACCTTCCTCTCTAACTCACCATGCGGCTCTAGTAGTTCGATTAGTAGTTTGGGGAATTTTCTTTGTGCTGAAAATTACATACCTTGGATGAATCAAAGCGATCCCATTCAAGTATTTTATAATCTGCTTGAAGATTACTTTATTAAATTTAATTTAAAAAATATTAAATTTTAAAATCCATTCTTACGTTCACTGATCCGTTCCCACAAAGATAGTTCGACTCTATAAAATAAATAAGTGAATAAATTTTCTGGTTTTAAAACTATCATATGCGGTGATTCATTAACACCTGTAAACCCTTAAATGGAGGTAAAAGGAAGATTTCTCTTCCGTCGTTTTCTCCGGTTCACTGACTATCCTTCGCCACAAGGGGCTTGGCAATTAAGGACCAACTAAAGCGTTTCCATTTTTCGATGAGGGTGGGGAAATCGGAGAGTCCGGAGAAAACTCGATGGCGCTATCCGCCGTATAACATACCGGTGTTCTGGAATTTTAAAGCCAAAAGGTAACTGCAATTTTACTCTTAGATTAAAAAATAGTGACAGATAATAGACTAAAAATTTTTAAATGGAAATTCTGTGGCTGAAACTGCCGCCGCTATAAGAATACCTTTTAAAGCACAAGAATAAATGAGGATATTTTAACATTTTTTTACAACTTAAAGTTTTAATACTAATTACTTATTTTGCCACCTTCCTGTCCCTAACAGAGAACAGAAGATTCTTTTCTCGCTCTACTCTGGTTTTAGCTTAAGACGCTGAAGTTTAGTACACACAATATTACTCTACCACCCAAAATAATCCTATTTTAATTTAAATGTAATTATGCATTGGCTAATGAATGTCTAAAGATTAGCTTTATACCTTTTGTTAAAAATCAAATTATTAAGTGGAAACAATGCAATGTTTGCGATTATTAAAGTTTACTGTTATTTTGTTCTAAAGTAACACCCATCAAAGTGCTACTTGCTGCTTTGCTGGTGTTGAACAAAAAGGCCGTATAGATACCTAAATAATGGCTTCAGGGTGTCAAAAATGTATTCTTACATCGTTACGTAAACAATGAATAAAGATTGTCGAAAGATAAGGTGATTTTCGAAATATTGGCCACCGCTGTATATTGTTCACAATAAAAGGGTTTATTTCACATTTGTAAAGAGAAACTCGTAAAAATACGTCGTCTTCGCTATGACTGGCTCCAGATCGGCGTTTGATTGGAAGCTGACTAGCATCACGTGTTTTCCGGTCATCTGCTCTGATAAGCGAAACTCGAAACGCGCTGGTTGGCCTTGTCTGCATCTTCAGATTAGTTGCCCAGAACTTCGGTGATAAAACAATAAGTGAATGTAGTTAGGCGAACGATCTCTAAATTATTGCATGCATTTGGGGAAAGTGAAAATGCATAGATAAAAACATCGTTTCTGGTGATCTACTTAACGGTTTAATTTTGCTCTGTTAGAGATCTCGTGGTCTGGATAGGGTTAAATTGTTGGCATTTATTGAAATGCTTTCCCCACGTCTAAGCCTTTTATGATATTATTATTATTATTATTATTGTTGTTGTTGTTGTTGTTGTTGTTGTTGTTGTTGTTATAGCCGAATGCTTGCGAATCTTTAAAAGCATAAACCAAACTAAAGAAGCAAATAAGGTTTGGTATCAGTTTCTGGATGCATTTTATTGTATTTTTTAATCTTTTGCTCTTGATGGATATGATATGCCGTCATATGTATGATATGTACATCAAGATCATTGTTTGCTATCGCTACGTTCTTGTTTTAACAGTTGAACACTAATCATGTGCAGTCTTCTCTGTAACTTGCCTAGATGTCACTTTGCATGAAAACCGTTGACTTGACATACATCAGTTAATTTTAAAATTAAACCCTGAAAACTTAATTTCATTGATTTTACCAATTTGAAAACCTTTTCTTGTTGAACCCAGATTTCTTTTTTAGCATTTAAAGTTACGTATACATACAGTATATATATATATTTCCATTTATTATGAAGTACAAACAGGAACAGTTGTTGTGGACAAAGTGACGTCAGTTTTTCCTCATTCACCTTCTCATCATGTCATCACTCAAATCCGCTTCCTGGAGCATGAGATTTGGCACCGAATGAACGCCTAGCTTTTTAAATTGGTGGGTATTTCTGGGCGGCTTCAGGGCAGCGGCCAGCCCACGTGGACCGGAAACCTCGAAGACGCCGAGAAAGTGACACGTGATGGAAGGACGCGGGTATGTCGTGACGTGACGACACTGGCGCGGGTCTCGCCACCAAACTAAATCATTTTATTAAACAATGGAAAAAAAAAATGTGAACCAACGAAGTTTCCTTTCCAGTCCGTTGTAAACGTTATATCTGCTGGCTGCTTGATAAAGAAATCGGATACTGAACGCTGTATCCGAATCGGATAAACGGTGTGGAGAACTGTCGGCTCTTATAGATGCTCTGTGAATCTAGAATATCGAGAAAAAAAACGGGGAGCCTTCGTACAGATATTTAATTATAATAAAATTTTGAATTAAAAGGAAATGTTGGAGGACAAGTTTAACTGATTCTAGAACGAAAGAGGGGGGGAGTCGGAGCAGAGAGGTATTTATAACAATTATTGAGTTCTCACGTGTACATAGACAGGCTCGAGATTTGGGAATCTAGCGAGAGTGGAGAGTTTGGGAACTGGTCGTTCAGTGACACTGTCGGTGTTTTATACCTGCAAGGCTTTTTTTTGTAATCCTTCCATTTATAGATCGTCGTTTTATTTTGTAGAAAATTATTCCTGTCGACGTCATCATGTCTCAGCATCCGGCCGGTCTGCGGGGCCTCGGCCCGACCTGCCGGTACGGTACAAGAAACTGCTAAACAAAGGGGGTGGAAAAAAAGGGGGGGGAAAGGGTATCTTATTTCTTTTCGCCAATTTCGTCGCCTTTGTTGTGGCTGGGAGAGGTAGCAGCACCGCCCACAAACCAGCCCCGTGTCCCGATGTCAATGAGTCGTGATCACGTGTAGCCTCGGTCATGTACCAAGTACAATGTCGCTGTCAGAAATGTACCGGAGGAAACAGCCACTGTAGGCGAGCACGTAGAAACGTACGTTGTAAATGCGACATTTATTGGCCACCCAGGCTGGAGATATAGTTTAGAAAGATGATAAACCGTCTTTCTTACTTTCAGTGTCTTGGGAGGGAGCTGAGAACGATTAGTTTGCGTTGCCGACGAGGCAGGTTACAGGGTGGGGCCGACCGACCTTCTAGTTCGGCGTCTGGCGAGGTGGGCGATGTAAGCTCGACATATAATTACCTTCCAGCCACCTGACGGCGCAACTCCTGAGTTCACCTTTCGGCCGCAGTGGGGCGCTGTCTCTAGGGTAGCCCGACTGGGCCGCTCGCTGATCCTGCCACGAACACAGATTTATTCCGACAGGGCCCTTTTTTTTTTTTTTTTAGATCAAATTGGGAAAAGTGCGAAATAGAGAATTCTCAAGTTCAGAATGTCGATACATCAGCGCGGATTGGCGGAGAATAGCGTAGGTTCTCGTGTGCGGTCTCGTGAGAGACGGGGGAAGGAAATCCTCTGCACAAAGAAGAGAAGCGTTAATGTCACATCACGATAGAGCCTCAGGCGTAGATCGTAAACTGTAGCTTCATCATAAAATTCTGAGGATTCATCTCTCCCACTCACTATACGATACTTACCGTAACAGCCGCCTTTTGATTTCTCCATGCCATTTTATAAAGTGCTTTATAAAACCGGTAAATAAATATGTCTATCCAATCTTTTACTCTGTTAAAGAATCTACTGATGGAAAATCCGGTAGTGTTTAACTTGCTCCGAGTTAGATACTATTATGTCCGAGGAATATAATATTATTTTTTATTTTTTTTAAAAATTCTTCTAACTTATTTTTCTGTTCTTTAAGTCAGAATGAAGCAGTCGTCTGCCGTTCTTGCAATGGCGCGAGCAGCAGAGCTCAGACGACTGGAATATCGAGTCTGGAGATTTGTAGGAGTCGGCTTCTTTAACCGCGTGAGCACAAAAAAACAAAAACAAACTAGCAGTGGGAAGATTAAGGGGGCTGCCTAGCTTCACAATGTTGTTGATTTAGGGTTTCAAAGACGCCATCATGATGAAGGCTGCCGTGAGATACACATCCTCACACCAGGACAGACGCAGCAGCACAATCTGCGATGTTTCCGTTTCTTTGATTGCAAAACTTGATTCTCCTCCCCCCCAGCTTCAGTTCGATCATCGACACAGTGTAGATGAACCCTACACGTACCCCTGAATTACATCGGCCTGACAGACAGGCGGAGATCTTTCACAGGGCGATGGGAGTGGTAACTATAGCTACTCGGGGTTTTGATGTGATAAACACCAGATCACCGGTTCCCCCAACGTTTCTCCGGTGACGAAGAAGTCGTCGCGGAGACAGGTGCCCTGACTTCCGTCAAGCACCTGTTGTGAAGCTGAGGACGGAGGGGGTACCTGCCATGTTACGGTCACTGGTCTCGCGACACCCAGAACTTATATCGATCGCCTAGCGCCAACAGAAAACTGCTCTGCCGACAACAACTCGACCTGGATATCGCTGACCCATTCCCAAATGTACTTTAAATAAGTGAAACGTATTTCCACTGCAACTCTGGTTCTATAGAAACGTGGCCATTAGAACACTGTACCGGCAGAGAAAGAGTGGAGACCGAGAGTAATCCGGAGATAGCATCTCGCACCGGTTCCGCTGAACTTTCGCTTATCCTCTGTGTCCGATCGCCGAGTGAGCGACGTCGATTTCAAACGGCGGGTGGCCCTGCCGTTCACTCTCCCAAGAGATGAAATAAAGTACCGCATTGTTACCCTCGCGTAAACTGGTTTCAGTTTTCTTCGTTTGATCACATAAAGAAGTCGTGAGAACCAAGATCTCGTCGGGATTGTGTCGCAAGCAGTCGCAGCGTAAGCAAAAAGGAGGGAGACGAGGAACCCGCCCGCCGTCTCCCAGCTTCGGGTGGTTTGACGTCGCGATTAGGGCGTTCCTAATCAACGATTAAATGCTCGAAACCTCTTCTCTAAAACAAAGATTTTACAATCTTCTATGCTTGCTGAGACTCAGTACACCTTTATTCGAGACCAACAGTACGACGACAGGTGATTATATATTCTACCTTTCTTGACACATTGGTGATTGTTCAAGCTCTGATCCGGAATCTACGACTGATCTGATTGGCTGGCAGCATGTGATCGTCATCGGCACCGTAAGCAGCAGGAAGTCACACGTCAATCCGAGAGAGAGAGAGAGAGAGAGAGAGAGAGAGAGATATTGTAATTAGTCTGCAAGGTTGCCTAGCACTAGGCTGCTGGTAAACGGATCCACCTACCGACCTGCTTTTACTATGCACGATCGACACCTTTCGCATCGCGCGCGCACACAAGAGACATGATAGATGTTCACCGGTTACTGTAACCCGATAACCAGCTCATCTCACCAGAGTTCGTTTGTCTAAAGCTAGGAAAAAATAAATTAAAATATTAGAATTGTTTTTTTTTTTCCCGATAAATTGTTTAGTTTCAAAAGCTAAGAATTCTAAGTTGATTTTTCAAGATACGTAGAGTTTTAAAGATTCGATTAGCAAATATGTGCGTGCGTGTAGGAATAAGTGAGAATATAGATGAATTTTTGCGAATATAAAATAGTTACAGTGGGCACCTGTCAATTTCGAAATCTACAAGCGAACGAACGGTCCGTATTTCTACTTCCCTTTGAAACGTGTATGTGCTCCGCAGTGCTGTTTAGTAATCCACAGTTTTAGATCGCTTAATACAGCACCGTAGAGCTAGGAATGGTCAAGCGCAGTAGCTTATAGTACCGCTTAATGCGGAATGATATATTTATTTGCATTCAAAAACTCTGCATTTCAGGTAGAGATAAAGAAAATTGGATGCATTTCGACTTTTATTTTTTTTTAAATTATAATTTAATTAATATTTTAAACATTTTTTACTTAATTACTAATTCAAACTTAAAAAAATTTAAATGAACTTATTAACCTGTCAGTCGGTTGTTTTGTTTTTTTTTTCAGATACGCGATACCTTTCGCCTGTACTTAGCTGACAGATGTCAGGTTCCAGTTCTTGTGCCGGTACCACCTTCGTTAATGATGACAAATTGTGTCCGTTAATCGTGATCTCTCCGGAGTCTTGTTTCTCCACATGAGCGAGGAAAGATGTTCATACACCTATGCATTGCCAAACATCGCGCATATTTGGCAGGCTAATTGAATCAGCTTTGGAAATCGATCCACAGATAAATAAGAATAAAAGTCTGAACGTCACTAAACCTTTGTTTGAAAATTGAATCGCATTGCATTTCACTGAGCTACATTTGTAGGTCTTCATCTGCTTTTTCGATATCGAACTTAAATAGTGCAGAGAAAAATGGCAAATTTTACTTCGCAGAGCTCAAAATCCCGAAACCTAACTTTAAATTCATTTAGCGATCAAATATTTTGTGCATAGCCATTGAACTCTAAACGTGACTCGCTCAACCAGGCTTAAGAATTTGCAAGTTTCAAATGTACCACATTACCATTCGTTGTTAGCTGAATTTCCCAGAGCCGAAGTTCTGTCTTTACACTGTCACACCTGGGCGTAACTGGTTTCTGCCTCTCCTGGACTTGTGCGTCCAACTGGTCTTGGTGTCTTGTGGCGTCAGCTAAGAATGACAGATCTTGAACCCGGCAACATCTATTCCTTCCATTTCCAGGAATATAATGATTTCATTTCTCAAATCACCGTGCGAGACGACGACCAGCGAACTTTCGTATGATATGGAAGATTTCAACTCACTCAGTCTATTTGCTCCCCGCTTTCCTCGCGAGCTTCATAACGGCATCGAATCCGCTCTTTACAAACGCCGACTGTTTGTAAACAAACGGGACACGTGCCGAGTGACACTCCCACTTATCTCGAAACACACGATCCTCTTCTTGTACTTCGCGTTTTCTATAATACTCGAAGACGGCTTTGGTAAAGACACCTTTAAGGGGCCACGAAACACTTGCGCGAGTTAACGAGAGGGGCACAACCACGTGACGCGTCTGTGCTCTTTTACACACCGCAAAGACCAAATCCAGTAACATACGGGCTCCTGCTGCTGTGGTGTCTACAGACATACATGACCCCGGGCAGCCAGCTCCACGTTTATTTTCTTACAGGCGTATTATTTATAGCCCATATTTTCACTGTGTGCGAAAACTCGGTCAACGGCTTTCTAAACTTAGAAGCAACCCGGATATCTAATGGCTCATTTTATTCTGTCTTTTTTTGTTGTTGTTGTTGTTGTTGTTGTTGTTGTTGCACGGTTTCGTGACGACTGATTTATCTCCCTTTTAAACCAACCAATAATCGCCGAGTTCAGCAGATTATTTCTAGTTCGTTTCAGAATTTTTATTTTAAAAGTGCTGTAAGAATATGGGATCTAAAGCAAATCTTGTATTTCTTTAAAAATTATTCTCCTATACATATATATATTTTTTTAGTTTCTTTAATAAGAAATAATTTTTTTTTTGCTTGTCGTCTCAGAATTCTCGTTTGGATGGCTCGGACCGTGAGCAGCCCTCGCCTTCCCAGCCGCACCCAGGCACCTGGCTCGGCTACTGAGGCTGGTCACATTCCACACCTTCTTCTTGCTAAAGACCTCGAAGAACAGTGGATCGACGAGGATCCGTTGCCGAGTTATTTAGAAACGTTAAACGTCTATTATATTCTAAGAAGTTGTTAAGCATTAAGCCCTTTCAACGGCTTTACAAACCCCTCTATACAGCGGCCTTAACCCACGCGCGTCACCTGATCGCCGACCGCCGGTAGCCGTTGGCGAGGAGCGACAACTGACATAGGCGCACACTGAAAGGAAAGCTCATTAACGCGATCTCTATGAGTGAGAAATTCTCTTTGTTGTGCATGAACTGAAACAGGCGTAACCATTTTTTGTTGCAGTAGGATGTCTGCCCATCATATCGTCTCAAAGGGGGTAAAGTGGAGGTCAGCATTGATGACAGGATGTGACACTCCTCTCCCAGATCGTCAGGTCATATCACCAGACTTATCGTGTCGATCTTCTATATACGCCCACTAGTTAGCCCATTGATGAGATCTACAACTGAACAGGTGGTGGTGGTGGGAGGAGGCGGTACCTGACCGATACGGCGCTCTTCACTTGCACAAGAACCAAGCGAAAGCTTCGCTCCAGTGTTAAGGCGATGAGTCACCGAAGTCGTCTAATACTCAATATTTTTAAAGCGATCTTCGTTAAGCAACTTTTTAGAAAAAAAATAATTGGACTCAGCCCTTTCTCCTTTAATAATCTTGTATATGTAATAACAATTAAAAAGAACAATACAAGGAGGTTGCACACGAAAGCTTCTGACACAGGGACTCTTAGAATTGGCAATCACCAAGCTCCCTCTCTCTTTGAAAATTCGAATTTAATCCGTTAACTAGAAAATAGCAGGAAAAAAATCTCGTATTTAAATGTCATGGTAAAGACAAGAAAGTACATATATTCATTAATATCCAAGAAATGTTAGCAGATATTTAAAAAAAAAAAACGTTTGGCATTTTTGTTTGTTTTGTAACGATTGGTTTTTATATATTTTTTTAAAAACGCAAAAAGTCAAACTTTTACCTCTTGTATTTGAAATTCTGCAAAGGAGTAACAAAATAAATGCTCAGTGATCAAGGTTACTCCATAGATAAGGCGACATTTCGGAAATAAGCTTCTGTGTTCCGAACAGCTCCCCATTGTTCTCTGTAGCCGAGTTCACAGTCCGTTGTTTAAAAAAATGCACAAGAACAACTCACTGTCTTAGGGAAGAATTTTATTTGCCAAAGTCGCCATAAAAAAATTGCAAGAAATCTCTCGGGAACAGCGGATAACGGTGTGGATGGGTGGTGCTATCCATAGGTTGCTATCCACAGGACAAAGGAAGAAGAAAAAAAACTGTATGCGTAAAATTTGCCAACACATCCAAGTTCTTTAAATCATAGAGTCCAGCAGGCCGGTGGACACAAGAGAACTCTGCTCGGGTCACCTCGGAGAATCAAGCGAGCTGATCTCATTCAACCATCGGACACAGCTCCGTTTCGGTCGATAGATTTCATAATACATTCGCATCTACTTCACAGAGTAGAGTTACACACCTTAACACAGCAGAAGTAAAAAAATTTTAGAATTCTCGGTAACGACCAAAATTGGTGGCTTTGCAGAGTTGACGTCACAATTAGAGTTGACGAGAAGCGTGGCAGAGTTATATCGTCGCGACATAGTTAATTATAACAAATAGACTGTGTTAAAGTTTATCTGAAAATAAACATGACTGACTAACAGACTATTATTTAACGGGGACTGTAAACAAATTATTATGGTTAAGAAAGCTTTTTGTTGGACGATATGGGTGCCCTATAGAACGAAAGATGCGGGTACGAGAGTACTTGGGTTGGGATGTTGTCGCACGTCCCTGACTGAGCCAGTAATATTCTCTATGTAGAGATAAAAAGGAAATTAATTGGGGCTATTTAGTTTGCAGGTTACTATCTTTTCAATACAATATCACCGGAGGCTACCATTTTTGGCTCAGCCACACGCTTAGTCTAATCTTGTAACCAAGGAAACCAACAAGAGAAATGTCCGTACAAAATTCCGAAATTCTGCCTTATTGTGAAGGCGCAATAATTAAAAAAAAAATTTAAATAGCTCCCCCTTTGAGCACTTGTCTTGGCTGAGTCGTTAGCGTGTCCAGTCACCTCTGTCTGAATGGTCAATAATCCGATAGATCACAGCTCTAGAGTCCGACACAGAAAAGAAACATGACTTTTCTCGTTTTCGCTCCTGGGTACAATAATTGGGTATACACCAGAGCAGCACCCTAATCCTAATCCTAACACCCAACACATACGTCCACCCCACACACACACACACACACACAGACACACACACACACACATATATAAACACCCCAACACATACGTCCACCCTCATACACACACACAGACACACACACACCACATATATAAACACCCCAACACATACGTCCACCCTCATACACACACACAGACACACACACACACATATAAACACCCCAACACATACGTCCACCCTCACACAACACACACAGACACAACACACATATATAAACACCCCAACACATACGTCCACCCTCACACACACACAGACACACACACACACCACACATATAAACACCCCAACACATACGTCCACCCTCACACACCACACACACACAGACACACACACACATATATAAACACCCCAACACATACGGCCACCCTCACACACACACACATATAAAGACCCCAACACATACGTCCACCCTCATACACACACACACAATATGACCCCAACACATACGTCCACCCTCACACACACACACACAGACACACACACACACATATATAAACACCCCAACACATACGTCCACCCTCATACACCACACAGACACACACACACATATATAAACACCCCAACACATACGTCCACCCACACACACACACAGACACACACACACATATATAAACACCCCAACACATACGTCCACCCTCATCACACACACACATAATAAACACCCCAACACATACGTCCACCCTCATACACACACCACACATATAAACACCCCAACACATTCGTCCACCCTCATACACACACACACACATATAAACACCAACACATACGTCCACCCTCATACACACACACATATAAACAGCCCAACACAAACGTCCACCCTCATACACACACACACACACATATAAACAGCCCAACACAAACGTCCACCCTCATACACACACACACATATACACACCCAACACACACGTCCACCCTACACACATGTACACACATATACACACCCCACCCGTTTAAAGTTTTACACTATTTTTAGTCGCAGCCCTCACTCAGGGCCACAGTCTTATTTTACTGAATTATTATCTCCCCTGTCTTTCTTCGAAGTGATTTGCTTAAAACTGCTCTGTAAATTCTTCTTCTTTACGTAAATAATTGTGAAGATAATATACAAGTTGGAAGACTCTGCCATTGTATGAGACATTTATTTTATTAAAATAAAAATACTTTACATAATATACATGTTTTTTTGTTTATACAAATCTTTTAAATTCATTTTTTAAAAGCAAACAAACTGTAATATGGTCAGTATTACTTTATTGTCCTTCTTTTGATAAAATACTTGCGTATAGTACGTAATACTATCGCTTTCGCGGATCCTTGCAGGGGAGATAACTCGTGTACGAAAGTTGTTTATTTTGATCGTTGGTGACGGGAGAGGCTGTCACAAACTTGATACTTGCCGTGATAGAGGTCTGTTGATGTAGTTTATTAACATTAATAGTTAAAAAACAAGTTTTCATAGTAAATTAAAACAATATATATTTTTAATTAGGTTAAGGCATCAACCACCAACAGGAATAAAACCCACCAACGCTGATGGACATTTTTGAACTTGTATTCTCCTGATCATCAAATAACTGTGAACAGAAGCAGACTGTTTTGGATCAAGTTCCAATTTTGGAGAGAGAGAGAGAGAGAGAGAGAGAGAGAGAGAGAAAGAGAGAGAGAGAGAGGGGGGTGGTGGAACATTATATTTTGGTTTGATCTTGAGACGATCTGGATTCTTGATTGTCAGGTGAGCTCTCGAACTTCAAAGATCCACATGAATGTCGTCCCAAGGTCTCGTCAGAGAGAGAGAAGAAAGGAATTCATCTGTATCTAACCGAAAGCTATAAAACAATGTACTATTTGCTCTTTTTTAATGTCAAAGTTTCCCACAAAATAGCGACTTTGCAACATGGATTTTATAAGTAATTTGTTTATAAATTTGGCTATATACTGTATATTAAACAGTTGATAGATGGTCATTTATACAAGTGCACGATACGAGTTGTATACATGGCCCAGCTGTGCGACTCGTGTGGGTTATATACGCTGTATAAGTCGCACAATTTCTAATTTGAATACTTATACACTGCCGTTCGAAATTATGTGCACACCACATGAAAATAATTTTATCTGCGTTTTCAACATTATTGCTAATTAAAACAAATTAATCCAGCAAATAAATCCCATTAAAAACCAGATGAGCCATATACTAAAATACATATTTCCTTGGGCTCTTTAAATCAAAAATAGCCAGGTTCCACTTCCGTGTAAATAGTTGTCGCGCATATTTTGGGCATCGTGTTGAGTAACCTTTCGAAATATCACCTCCCCGCTAACCTTCCCCCCAGTTCTTTCGTGTAAGTAATTTCTTAGCTAAATGAATACTCTTTAGATTTTTTTCCCCTTTGAAGATCTCCGATCTAAGTTACACTCGCACAAGTTCTCTGAAGCTTCACTCGGGAGCAGAGAGGCGCCAAACTGTAGTTCTACACGATATTGTGTATTGAAGTTTGCCGCGTGCTCCGGACCATATAATCTAACCGCAGTACAAGTCCATCACCCATACAAACGACGGCCCAGTGACTGCATGGCGCTGCAGAATACTGTGACATCTGTCATATCCCATCATCTTTTATCGTCCGCAGCGTCACCCGACCACAGCGCCGTCCGTTGGGGGTTAATACCTTCTTACTAACAGCGCTGTGCTAACGTCTAGCGATAGATTAGATACATTAAAAACCTATAACGTATTTCAACGCAAGAATTTCCTCGTTAAGATATCAATTTTCCTTTATTTTCGTTACTTAAGTTATTCTACAACTGCTTAACGTTAGTTTACGGACAACTCCAGCAGGGTCAGGGTGGGTACGGAATCTGTTGGGTCTTAGCCGGAGCCTCCTATCCTTTTGGTAAAAATTCCGTCAACCCTGATTACCTTTTTAAATGGAGAATTACTACTACGGGTCCCATTCTTCCAAATTTCATCTTTCGTTAATTAATCAAATGCGCCCCCAAATCGCCGTTGGACCTTTCCCCAGTCACTCTACCTTATCCTCCGAGACAGAGATCGCAGGTCGGCTCACAGGGGACTACAATAGCATTTCGAGCCATTACCGGTATTCTTTCGCCCAGTCAAAGCCGTTCTCTCCGATCGTCTTGGAGAAGGATCGTTTTTGCAAAGCAAAACTGTGGACAGATGACAACCACCTGCTAAGCAAGTCGTCGCTGTGGCCTTTCTTTCTTTTATCCCCCCTCCTCCTCCCGTTCCGCTGTTGCAGGTGTAGCCTCGTTCTCTCTCCGGAAATTGATTTGTTAAGCTTATTTCACGTTACAAATGTTCAGCACAGTAGCCGTGTTCTCTTTGAGCCCGGGGACTTATCGTTCGGGCTGCTGTTACGCTTATTGGACCACTTAGCACGGGTGTCGGGTGATAAAGATTCTGAAACATCCATTATTAACACAAAAAAAGGGTGCGTGTGTATTCTCACGAAACCGAGTGATCGGTTCCAGCCAACCATCCCAGATGTATGTACATTAACGGTACTGCCCCAATATACACGTGACCATTGCCCGCGCACCACTCGGGTGATAGTATTCCGTTGCTGATGTACGTGCGAGAAGCGGGGATGGGCTACATCTTTTGTGTGTGGACTGTACGAGGTCCGCTTTACATAAAGTCAGCAGACCGGTGGAGTAGCGAGTTAAAGGCCCTGACGTCGGATGCATCTCCCGTCACGGCGGCTGCTACCTGAACGAACGTCCTTTCAGTGAGAACCAAGATTTGGAATTATTTGCACATTTATCTCAATTATAGGCCCCGATTTTCCGAGACACCGTCTTCTGAGTCAGACGGCCCGGCCCCGGCGAACCAGGCCGCGGACAGCCGGAGATTTCTCTGTTTGACTCCCGATCGGCCAGACCGACGGCCGGGGCCCCAGAGCCGGTCTTCTGGTCCCGACCACCGCCGCTCCCACGACCATCTCCACACCTGTGCTTTCCAATGCCTCTAATTCCTCACCATCTATAAGGTTTCCTTTTTGGAAATAGTCTATCTAGGTATCGGATTTACTATTTCGGGATCTTAGTCCTGTTAAATCGTATCGTTCTTACAGCCCCCCCCCACCCACCGTCGTAGTTTTTTGGGGGCTGCTGCTGCTGCTATCAGCCGCCACCGGTTCTGTTACTAAGCGAGTCCCACGTTTCCACGCGCGCGCGATGAACTCGCGGTACAAAAGACCCGTGCGAAGCCACCCACCCTGCGATCCAATGAAGCTAGGCGCTGCACCGACCGGGAGGAGGATGAGGATGAGGATGAGGGTGTAAGCCGACTCCCCGCGTCGGCGGCCTCTACACAAAAGGCTTTTACTACAGAAATCAAAACAGCCGGTGGGCCGACGTAGGTAATTCCATCCCCCGGAAGTGGTTGGCATTGTCCGCGCTTACTGCTGTTCAATATTTAATCACTTACAATCAGTTTGTGAAACCTCCCCCCTGGCCACGTATTGATAACTCTACGATTTTCCTGTCTACCTTGACACCCGATTTCCGAAAAGACCGTACAGATCGTGACGACAGGTGCGAGGAGTCGGGTGGAGGAGTTCGAGAGCAGGCCATGGGTACGGCGCCAAGCCCTGGTCTGAGGGCAGACTCTGCTCTCGTTATTTCCAGGGCGATGCACAACTTTCGGCGACGGCTGTAGGCACAGCGACTCCGATGATGATTCTGTCCACCCCAGTAACCTTTATTAAATTTTTAAAATTACACCCGCTATAATCCATTAAAACTGTGGTTCTGTTCTAATGGACCCACGTGGAGCCCCGACTGTTGAGACAGCTCTGTTTGATGGCCGCCACACATCCATTTCTAGGCGATATGTTTTTTCTCGCGTGATGAAACCAACAGTTTTGATAATTGACTTTTCATTTAGTTATGGAATAACCTTTCCAGGTGCGTATTTCAGTATCGTTTTCCCAGGACCCAACTCGTTGGCTTTGGGGTCGGCTGTCTCTTTAATTCCCGTAGGTAGTGTTAACCAGAGGGGACCGAACATCTTTTATCACCAGCTTCTCTCTCTCGCACCGAGCACCGCAAACCATTTACGTATCAACAGCATCTATGCGTGGGCGAATCACCGAGAGATCAATAACCTATCGGTTTTATTGAAATCTACACCGTTTAGTGAATTGTCCGACCAGTGGCGGTCAGCGGCAGAAAAGAGAGAGACGTGGGGGGAGTCGGACGTAGAAGTGTCGTGGGTGCTAATGGAAACAACGGAAACTGGGCTGGGGTGTTAACCGATACGTCTGCATAAGGAAATCCGTCCCAACCCCCGCCACGCAAAGTATTTCGAGCTGCATATAGGGGCAGGAAGAAGCGAACGCGATCGGTAGTGAATTCCGAAAATCCGTTGTAGCTTCGCAGTTTTGGTCAGTCCATATATTCGGCGGAAAATGGCTACACAGGTAAGAAGTTTATTTTTCTATTCGGGTAACTAGCTCGTGCCCGGCTTAAACCCGGTGGTTTGCTTCGTCTGGTAGTAGAAAAGCAGTGGCTCGGAATTTCACGGCCCACGATGTCTCAGACCCTCTTAGGCCAAGGGTGCGAGCTGGTAATTCACGGCAGGTGTTTATGCTTCGTTGATGTCACGGAGTTAAATTCTGTCTTTCCTATCCGTGTGCAATGCTGTGTTCGCGACATGAAGCAAAGAATCTCAGTTTATGTTGCACACGAACAGAAATATCCTGAAAGGGTTGGGGTGAGTGATTTAACAACGCTCGCGATTAGGACTGTGGCAAGGCGCCCTGTTGCAGAAAGCCAGTTACCAGCAGCAGTCAGGCGAGCCGCCCGCCGGTAACTGGATTTCCGTAGCGCCGTCGTCATCTTAAGCGACCTGAGAACAGCGCCGATGAGGTGACCTGTGGAGAGAGGCGACAGGGAAGCTGATCACCACCGAGACTTCCTGGAAAGAACGCGCGCACCGCACCGGTGTCTCCGGAACAAGCTTAAACCTATCCGAGAAGTTTCCCGGAGCCAAAATAACGTTGTTGTTTGTTTGTTTTCTCCTCAGTGTTTGCTTTAAACGCCGGCTTAAATGATAGGAGCCGTGGATTACAGTAAAACCCCATAATAATTCATCCTTTCTGATATAAATAAACCGTCATCGATATTTGAACTGCAATAGTACGTTAATCCCCACGGAAAAGCGATGAAGGACAACTGTGCTCTCACTCACCGCTCGGCCAATGGTAAACGCGAAGACATTAATCAGTTAATGAACTGAGCGTTAGAGTTCTTTTCTTTCTTCTTATTATTATTAAATGCCGTTATACTGCAGCCATGGCGGCCCGAAGCGTCAGATCTATGCTCACAGCCTGACACTGCACACGTGACCGCTTCTGGTCGGCCAGAGCCTTCTGACGTCATAAGGGTATTTCGGTATTCAGTCGGTCTGTTTGCGTGTCTGTAAATCAGCTGCGTGGGAAAACTACCGAGCGCCACGCACTACACCACGTCGACGTAACGTGATTATGCAAATTCCGCGTGGATCAATCTGACTTTACCAAGCGAAATTAGAATATCCCAGAGTGGTGCAAAACCTTTGGCCACGGCGGCAGCGCTTCAGTCGGGTGTCGCCACTCAGCGCTGACGAATATAGCTGCCTGAGGCCGCGAGAGTCAGCCAGGTGAGATGTACTTACAGAATATACACGTACGCAGGCCTCACCGTTCTTTCCATTGTATTGTCGTTGGCGTTAGTGGTGTGCGCGCGTAAGGACACACCAGGCAGAATCGGTGGTGCTCCCGTTTCTCTGGCGGCGGGGCGATAACTCTGCTAGGTTCTGCGTAATTTCTCAAGCGTGAATCAAAACGACTGTGGGTGAGAAGACACCGTTTATTTCTGGCGTGTTAGCGTATCTGTCGGCGACCACAGCTATATTAAAACCAAAATAAATAAATAAAAATCATCAGATATTTTAATTTACGACTCGTTTTCTGGGGTTTAGGAAAAATATTTTGTTGCCTATTTAGATATTCACACGCACAGTAACACAATTACACTTATTCAGTAACGCACGCGCGCATATCCCCACATATTATTATTATTATTATTGTATAACGTGCATTTCATTTTTCCTCAGAGTTCCATTTGCTTAGTCTGTGTGGTCCTGCTGATGCTGATGACGTTAACCCCTATCCAGTCTACGACGTGCAGGGAGGCCAGCGATCTCGACATACGGAGAGCAGCTCTGTTGAGACCATTGCCAACATCCAAAATAGATGTCGACTACCGAGTTTTTGACCTCACGTTTGCAGAGAAACGTAAGATGGTCTTGGGAGAATTACCGCGATGCGAGGACTTCGCTATTCAGGAAGAAAAGACCTCCACCAACGATCGATCCCTGTGTCCATCCTACTCGCTTCTGAACTTTGATCCAGACCGAATTCCCAACTTTTTGTTCGAGGCAAAATGCCTGTGCAATAAATGCCAAGCGCAGCCGTCGCTGAAAGACAATTTATCGCTATACCGTTGCGAGCCGCTTTACCTTTCCATGCTGGTTTTGAGGAGAACCAAATGTGTCGACTCTGTTTGGAAGTACGCAGCATTCTGGGAAAAGATTCAATCCGGATGCAGTTGCGTTTACCGTGTTCATAAAGAGAACTCTCGATGAAGTCCGATATAAGGCTCTCCTAAAATGGAAACCATTTTGAGTGGATACCGTTATTATAATGATCATACATCAAAAATTTTCCGCCGAACGTGAGAAGTATACTCTCGACCACTCTCAGTAATATTAGAGGGAGCTGCAGGTGCAGGAAATAGTACGTGATCTGATTATGAATAGTCTGTTTGCATAATTGTGATATATTAGAACTATTCGTAAAGAGAAAGTCTAGTATCTCTACGCGAACTATATCTGTCCTGAAAATACTTCTGAGTGCATAAAGAAAAAATAAAGATTACTTTATTCCAGAAAGAGTTCATTCATAATTTAAAATGCTTATCTAAAAAATAAAAAGTACTTAATTTTTTTATTTGTCTATTAAAATCCATTGAATTCATTATCTTTTGCCAACCCTGACTGGTTCTTTTCACTTCCCCTAACAAAGAACCAAACATTCCCAATTTTTTCTGAGCTTAACCCTTAGGACAAAGTATGTCTAATTTGATAGCCTCCCATGGTATGGGTGTTTGCTGTCTACCCAGTAGCGTATCTGTCTCGCTTTTCCAGACAAACTTATCACACGTGAGTTTTCTCCGGATACTCCGGTTTCCTTGTTTCCTGCCGGTCGGCGGTATTCGAAGGTCCGATTGTCGCACACTTTCGGGCAAGAAAAAACGTATAGAATTTAACCTGCATTATGAATATTCAATGTCTTCTTACCAATATTTAAAAAAAAAAGTTTTTCTGCAGCATCGAGATCTCGCTGAAGGCGTTTCTTTCTGAGTGTGTGTTACCTATTAACCATTTCTCGACCAGTTTTCTTTGCTAACCGGTACTGAATCTGATGAGGCCCCAGGTTTTACGGCCCGGTAACAGTTTTCTAAGACCTGAATTGTCGCGTCATTTTATGAACACAGAACAAACCGATTGAATCAAGGAAGGCACCGCTTTCTGATGGAAATGAAAACCACTGCGGACTGAGGTAGTTCCAAGACAAACTTTAGCAGAACGCCAGATAGTCTTGCTTGTCGTTACACAGCCTTTGGACAAACCAGCGCCACCTACCGGCCCTTTGGGGCAAATTAGGCGATGCGCAGGTTTCGCTGGTGGTATATTGAGGAAATTCTCTCATTCTTCAACAAGATTTCCGCCTTTCGGTCAACTTTGAGATTTGTTCTACTTTCCATTTATTCGTGGGCCGCATTTATTTATCAAAATCCGCTCAAAGGTTCCACAGCAGGTGGTGAGCTCTCGAAACTTTCTCGGTGCCGCAGATTGGCAGTGGCCGGTAGTAGTTCGCCGACTTCTCATTCAGCACTGCCAGAGCGATGAGAAAACTAACAGGGCGGAAATTCCTCTGGTAATAATTTTTGAAAATTACATCATTTTATTAACTGGAGTCAGGGCCAGGTGAGAATTTGTTGCTTTAGTAACCCGAGTTTGAAGCTTAAGTTTTGTCATTTGTTCGAAGTATATATATTTTTCTCCATCTTTTGAAAATTAAAATCATCCAGCTGCTTGTATATTTATGTAAACAAGAGCTACATTAATACTACACTTATTACCGAAAGTTTTCGTCTTTTTAGAATTCTTAAATTTCGCTAAACCTACTGAATTCGCATGATGGCGTCGCGTGCAGAGAGCAGTAGCGATCTTCCATATCCTCCACGGTATAGATAGATGAACTTCAGAACTGGTCACCGGTACAGCGGGTGCCAGGTTGTGCTATTGTTATCTACAGACTGATGCAAAACTTCTGGCCATGGCTGTACTCTGTTTGAAACTGCGTTGGATTCAATAAATCATATTAAATCGCAATGTTGTTTTTTTAACCCTTCGCGTTATATTCAGTGTTACGGACAAAAATAAACCGGACGTGGGTGGGGGGGGCTAGCGGTAGCGGGCCCCGTGGCTCCAAACCAGTGGTTCTCAACGTGGGGCGTACGCCCCACAGGTGGGCAATTTGATTTTCAAGGGGGGGGGGCAATTGAGTACGAATGAAGAGGTTAGGGTCCAAATTTTCGATTTTTATTTTTTTGGATTTTCCATCAGGTAAAGTTTGTTTCAGATGATATTTTGAGTAAATATTTTTTTTTTAGTGAAAAATGTCTTTATTGTACAATAATTAAAATGATCAAATACGCTTCCATTCAAATTAGTTTGTGTTCATAGTACATTTCAGTTTTCTATTACATGTTTTGAATTTTTATTTGCTGTTTTGTATGAGACAATCCACAAATATTTTCATAAATATAGAAACTTTCTCTCTTTATTACCTGTGAATTCTCTATTATCATATGTATCATTATTAAAATCTAATACCACTTAATATTTTTTCTTACAATTTTTTCAGTAATTTCTTGCTCAAAACTTTAACTGTCTTTTGTTTATTTAATTTTTCACGGATGCCATGTTCTTTTGAAGCTTGTTTAAACCAAGGTATTGGCGTTTTAAGCTTCTTCAGCTGAAACGGTGTTAACTTTTTAAATGATAAGAATTATATATCACCACATGGGGGCATCAGGATTTTAGAGGTGATTAGGTGGGGGGCATGGCCCAAAAAAAGTTGAGAACCACTGCTCCAAACCGTGTGCTGGTTTCCGGCTGCTCGAGAACTACTTTTTCCCTGACCCTGGGCAGCAGCAGCAACAACAACAACAACAACAACAAAGATGTAGAGGAGGAAGAATTCGCCGCTGCTGGCTCAGGGTTATATGACATTTGGCTTTCGGTCAGACGAACGACTCGGGCCGCGAGAGCGACTGGTGCAGATAGAAGTCCGATAAATAATGTCAAAATTGCCCGACTCGTTTATTCTTAGATCTTTAGTAGATTTTTGGTTCAAAACGTGGAATAGTTGTGTAGAACGTCAGCAGTTTCGGGGGGGGCGCGGCTGGGACTGCTGACCGCGTGATCACGTGATACACACGAGACGGCGGGGCACGTTGTGAATGTTGGCTGTATACCGACTGAACACTGTGGACCGGTCCCGCAAAAACAACAGCGAACAAGACAGGATTTCCTACCATACAAAGACAAAAGGGACTATAGTTTTGTAAATAATAAATAAATAACCGACGGGGAGAACGACCTACCTCTGTGGAATTTTTAAATATAATCTAATTAAACATCGTGTCAGGTGCAAGCGGTTTATATTCAGGAATTAATGGATCAAGCACGAATTTAGTTTCCGATGAGTTATCTCCCCTTAAACATTTAACATGAGAATCAAAATGGGTAGGCTTCATATTATTATTATTATTATTATTATTATTATTATTATTATTATTATTATTATTATTATTATTATTATTATTATTTTCTCCTCCCCACCGTCAGGGAAGGAAGGACGGTTGGAAAGGTTCTCGCCCACCTCTTTCCGAGGTCCCGCGGGGCGTCTCCCAGCGGTGAGATAGACAGGAAAGGTGACATGGATATATCGGACTCAAATCTGATGACGGGAACAGGAAAAGATGGCTGAATTCTAGATTCATTACTTGGTTCTGACGAATGATGGAAGAATTGCAAAACTAATTGTTCACTCCCCGGAATATGCTTTAGACTTGTATTAATTCAGTCCCTTATTTGTGGAAACAAATTTAAAAGAAACTCTGCGAAAACTACGTCTCGCTCTGTCTGTCTCTCTCAGTTTACCCAACGATGGTTCTCACTGTCTGCTTAGGTAAAATCTGTTGGTACTCTCTGTTCTTGATTTACCCTGATAAACACAAACAAAAAACGTCTGCGGTAAAAATTTATTCTCTTAAACAGTTACACATCCAAAATTTTTTACAATCACCACTGTAACAGTAAAAATTTTCTTTATTTAAAAAAAAGGGAATAGTTACACAACTTCATAACTTTTGAAGTGCATTTTTAATATAAATAAAACAAATGATAGCATTTTAAACAAAATTAGATCAATTATATTTAAACTGTTTAAAATGTAGCTAGTATAATAATACAGCGCATAATAACGTGTCACATGTCAAGACAGTCTTGCTGTACTTTAAACTTCATGTTAGTATTACCACGTGGTTTTGACATAAGAATTAACTAGTACAGTATTTGACACAGGATAAAACACCGCAAGTCACATTTAAAAGGGGACAGAAAGCTGAAAACTAAGTCAGCGAAATCTCCGATTTTCCATAACTTCCGATGTCTTATTTCCGTGTTGAGAACGTTGCCACTCTAATGCAAAGGCGAGAAAGTCTAAACAACTTATAACGATTAACATATTAAATTATATCAAAAATGTATAAATGATTAAATAAATAAATAAATAAATAAATAAATAAATAAATAACAAGGTTTGAAATTTAAACAAAGCATTGTGTAGTTTGGATACAAACATGAATTTAATTTTTAAAAATATAGCAAGTTTCTTTAACTCTTTCTTCCTTGTAATAACACCTTTTACTTTATTAGAGTTTGTCATACCACATACGCGTCTTTCGTGGAGTAAAAGCTTCATTCAGAAAGACAAATCGACATGGAAAACTGCCTACCAGGTGGAATTCGTAGGATACCGCTTTAGAATATAGTTTTCTATTCTGCAAGTGCCTGATGCAAAGCTGACAGGTGCCGAGTTCACCTGGCTGCTAAAGATACATCCTGCCTGCCTCGTGCGAAAGAGTTGCAGATTACTGGATGAAATAAACAGCGGATGATTTTGTTTATTTACCGGCATGACCGAACGTTTTTACATTACCCTAGAATCTTCTAATTCTGACTGATAATACCGAATTAACCCCGCTGAATTCGCACAATGATGCTACGTTAACATATTGCAGTGCGCACCGCCCTGTAGTTTGCTACTTAATGTAAAACTGTGACTCGATTTGAAGTATTCAAAATCAAACCACAAACGTGATTTGAAGATACAGTTTGTTATTACTAATTATTACTATTTTAAAGACCTAAATGTTCCTTTGTATAAAAATATTGTCTTTGTAAATGTGGTACCGGAGACTAAACCAAAGTGTAGGTTTTAAATATGCATTACGATAGTTCAATAAACAGCAGTAACAAGAGGAAGTAATCTAATGCTTCATTATCTCCCTTAGATATAATTAATGTTGTCATTTGGCACTAAACTACTGTTTTAAAATAAATATATTTATTTATTTATTTAACATTATATAAATTTTTTTTTTTTTAAATCAGCAACAAAGTTTTGTAACAGTCAAGGTATTCACCAATATGGTGTACAGTGAAACGATTTCCTCTTGAGAATACATTTTTCTGTTTTAAATGAACCAAGGTCCATCAAAATTATTACTTAAATAGAAAAGCGAAATATTTCCCTCGTCACTCGGTTTCTGTTATTTGGATTCGGTCGGCTTCACGCACACACAGGCTACTGCAATCTTCTCCCACGCCTCCGCGTAGCGGTAGGTCCAGCTCTCGGGGTCGCACGCGTACCTTCGCAGCACGCGGACGCGATAGAACACTCTCTTGCACGTGTTTGGTGAGTCTCTCAAGCAATTTTTGCAGCTACACTTCCGGTCGACGAGTATGAAGGGAAACCTGTTGTGGTCGTAGTCGATGACCAGGTAGGAGGGGCAGAAGATCCTCCGCGTGTCATTGCAGTAAGTCTCGCCCAGGTAGCTGGTGGTTTTCCTTTTGATGAACCCCTTGGGCAGGTCCTCGGACTTATTGTACCACTTCAGCAGGGCCTCGTTCTGGAAAAAGGACTCGTGGAGTCTGTTCAGGGCGTTCTGTGCCAGGTTCATCTTTAGCTGCGGAAGGTTTCCGGGCTCGCTGCATCTCTCCTGTCTCGAATCCGACGCCATCACGACGAACAGCAGGACGGACCACTGCCACGTGGAGGACAGCACCTAGAAGGGGGGAAAAGCAAAACGATTCAGTGTTCTGACACCCATCACGGCGGGACGGTTGTCTCCCGTTTGCCAGCTCTAACTTCAAAGTTTCAGCGGCGATCTGGTGCCAGTCCAGCTCGTGACTGTTCTGGGACTCGGTTACTGTTCAAATCGACTCCTCCTGCAGGTGTCCAACTGAAATACTCGATTCTTACTTTCCTAGCCAGTGTGTATGTGTGTGTTTGTGTGTGTCACAACACTAGAAGATCGATATCGGAAACCAAATCCTAGATAATCTTGAACATAAATTTAACAGAAATTCGTTACTTAAGCTGAGAAATCAGTTATTGCTTAAAAATTAGCAAATGGCTCGAATAAGATGCATTTAGTTTCACAAAAATATAGCATCGTCACTGTCTGGAAAACGCAGCTTAACTATGATGCTGTTCACTCTAAACAAGCAATTGACAAAGCCAAAAGAATGAATAATAATAATAATAATAATAATAATAATAATAATAATAATAATAATATAATAATAATACAGTACTGGAGGATAGGGTGGGGTTCGTGCAATGCTAGTTTCCAGGGGCGGATACCTTTAATTACAGGTAGGTAACCCTGGTATTAACGTGGCTTCTTTTCGATTCTAGACGGGAAGGAAAAACGAATTTCAAAGTAGATGCGAATTCACGCTCCGAACGAGGATATAAATTTGAAATAATAATTTTGAAAAACAGGTGGGAGTCTCACTGTCGCACGACAGATGAGTGGACACGGGAGGAAGAAACTTTTCATTTTTTGTCGCCCCTTGAACTGTTATATTTTCGCGATTTTTTTGTCTCTGTGTGACTGCCACGAGACTCGATTTCCTAAAAATTCTCATAGGGGACCCCTCGTCCTAATGTTCTCTCTTGGTGCGAGTCTTGGAGGTTTGTGTATATTTAACGGTTTTTCAAAGACGCCTGATTGCGAAGGAAGCTGTCTTAAAGGGGACTAACTCTGCATGCCTAAAGAATATCTTTAAACGGACATTCTGAAAATCTGTTGGATTATTTTCAGCCACTTCCGGTACTCATTTCTTTTTGTGAAATACGTTTTTCTTATAATTTTACAGAAATAAAAATACACACTGTAAATATAAATCCCATCCTCTTACAGAGATACTGTAGATATCAGTGTATTAAACAATAACTCTCACCAACCCTGTATACTGAAGATGCTCTTTATGTAATAAGTATTACGTATATGTATGGGTGTGTCATAAACAGTTAAAGAGCAAGTAATGTATTTAATATTTTAAATTACAGTATATAT